>LPNX010115627.1:0-195000 GCA_001517045.1 Pseudotsuga menziesii
CTTGGAAGGAAGGCTTGCATAAAAGACAAGTCAACTATTTTGGCATGGTGAAGTTAACCAACAAAAGAAGAAGGAAACCAACACCAACAAGCTTCTGAAATCAAAGAAATATCACTAACAGAGGCTGACCAAAAACATAAGCCAAAAATCATACCAAGCAAAGGAGGTGGGGGAAAGAGTGAAGAGCAAACCCTAATTCTATAAAAGGGCTTACCACATAGATAAAGAACAACCAAAAGGGATGACACTAACTCCCTAGAGTCATGCACCTGTAGAGGACACCAAAAGACCTACCAAACAGCCCACAACAGTAGAAAGAACCACAAAAAATGAGGAAAAACACTATTTTAGGGGCACACGCGGGTTGTACTACTGACAGGTCGCGTGTCATACACAGGTTGCCAATATAGAAAGTCACATGTATAAACACATGCAGCTTTTATAACTAACAAGTCATGTATCATACGCGGGTTGACAGTATAGACAGTCGTGTGTACCAAACCAGACACGCAACTGTGTAGTCTGCAAGTCGCGTATGGGTGGAAAAACTCTCAAAAAAGATAAAAAATTGCCTTCGGAAGGTAGGGGAAGTGTTATATCAGAATTATAAGGTGTTCCTAAGTGGAAATAAGGACCTGAAACAATGCAACAGACTAAAAGAAAGACAGAGAAACCCCAAACAGACAAGGCTCTCCCTAGCGGAGTCACCAGTTCTGTTGTAAAGGAAAGTGTCCTATGGTTAGGGTTTAAGAGGCCATCAACATATTGGGGTTGAAAGGTGGATGTATGATGTTCATCAAGTATATATAAGCAAGATTCAAAGATTGGAATGGTTCATACCTTAGCCAAATGAAGGTTGATCCAAGTAGCCCTTCAATCCTCTTCTTGCTCCTCTTGCTCCAAGAGACTTGCAAAACAAGTTATACCTTCATCAAACCAATATGACCACATATAAAGCAATGATAATCAAATAAACCTGAAATAATAATCTGATTAACATCATAATATGATCATAAACAGAGATTCAATCACACATTGAACAATGATTTGGGAAGAAGAAGGACATCACATCTTTATTAATCTTGAAAACAAGTACAAGTATACCTTGGGGACCATTTTCATTAATGGTGGTTTCCCTCGAATTTGTTAACGGTTCTCATTATTGACCAGTAATCAAATGATTTCCTCCATGTTCAACTTCAACTCTTTTATTCGCATGGTTAGGATTCGTACCTTTTGGGCGGTTTGGATTGAAGACCTTGGGCTGACAATAGCATCGTCATTTTGCTATTGCCCAAGTTGCGCAAGACCTTGTTACATTTTATATGACATTTTGCTGAGACATAGATCCACCTTGTATTTTTTGTGGCTATGATCGATTGTTGAGCATGGATCCACCTTGTTCATTTGTGGCCATGACTCCTTTAGATTTGATATGGCGCATTTTCGCATATTGAGCGACCATGATAGTTTCATCAGTTAAACATATGTTGGATCCACCTGTATCTTTATGGCGATGATTTGTATATGGACTTGTGTGTCCTAGAGATCCATTTTTCTGACATTTATCTCTCTTACAGGTCCCTTTATTCGATCCTTTTGATCTTGGATTCTCTGCTCTCTCGATACTCAGTTGTTTCCTTTATAATGTATTTCGGCTATCATCTTCCCCTCTAACCTCACACATTAGGGGACATCTGTTATAGCTCAAAATGACACATCTCTTCTTGTGACCACTTTTCCATGATTTCGTCGCATGCCGACACTTCCATGACGAGACTTCATGAAAAGTCACTGAAAGTCATTGAAAAAACACCTAACTTGGAGGACCTGTATCGTGAGTTTTGTAATTCCTTTTGACCTCGTCTCTACACCGTTCGAAAGGTATTTATGTTAGCTAAAACTTTTCAGAAGACACCAAAGTCTAAAAATGCATAGAAATACCCTTAAAATGAGTTTTTTTTCTGTACACGAGTTGCTCTCTATGATACCCGCGTACGTACACGAGTTGCTCTCTATGATACCCACGTACGTATGCGAGTTGCTATATATACGTGACTTTCTGTAATAGCAAACCACATGTATTTTTCATGTATGTGACTGTTGTATTTAGCAACCCGCGTACGCATCTTAAAAATGTCAAAAAACACGTCTTTTGAATTTCGAGTAGTTTGGGTAGTTATGCAACTGAATCCTTCAGTTATAACTACTTTGTCTTCGCCCCTAACTCTTCCTTAAGCATATAAATAGAGGTAGGGAGGTCCATGAGAGGAGACTTGAATCTTTGCATTGTTATGCTGGAGGATTTGGAGCTCTCTTTGCCCACACCTTTGCCCTGGCAATCACCCCCTTGTGTTGCAGAGCTTGGAGGCTGAGTTCCTTGGAGAAGAGAAGCAATAGAACCAGATCAAGGTTCGTGAGGTGCCAAAATTGAAGAGAAGGTATACTTGTACTTGTTTTCAAGATTAATAAAGATGTGATGTCCTTCTTCTTCCCAAATCATTGTTCAATGTGTGATTGAATCTCTGTTTATGATCATATTATGATGTTAATTAGATTATTATTTCAGGTTTATTTGATTATAATTGCTTTATATGTGGTCATATTGGTTTGAGGAAGGTATAACTTGTTTTGCGGGTCTCTTGGAGCAAGAGGAGCAAGAAGAGGATTGAAGGGATGCTTGGATCAACCTTCGTTTGGCTAAGGTATGAACCATTACAATCTCTGAATCTTGCTTATATATACTTGATGAACATCATACATCCACCTTTCAACCCCAGTACATTGATGGCCTCTTAAACCCTAGCCATAGGACACTTTCCTTTACAACAGAACTGGTGACTCTGCCAGGGATCGAACCCAGAATCTCTGGTTTCGCAGAACAGAGATGATCTCCCTCGCATAGCTTACAAGGGAACTTAAGTTCGCACTTCGAATGACCAGTTTTCTTAATGGTGTCAACATGACTAGCAGTGGATGACTGTTTGCTCTCAGCATGACCTGCAGAGGCTGAGATTTTTCCCCCAGCATGAACAACAGAGACTGGGTGACTGTGTCCAACATGACTAAGAGAGGTTGGTTGTTGAAAATCTTTAGAATGTTCAAAAATGGGATGACCATGAAACCAAACTCTTCGCACCTCCGCAATAGAAGGGCATTTATAAGTAAGGTGGTATCCCTCACAAAGCTTACAAGGAAACTTGGGCTTGTGTTTTGAACAAATAGTCTTTTCAACAGTGTCAACATGACTCACAGTGGTTGACGAATTGTCTTCAGCATGAACCACAGAGGCTGAGAGACTGCCCCTAGCATGACTTGCAGACGCTGAGAGACTGCCCCCAGCATGACTTGCAGAGGCTAAGAGACTGGGTCCAACATGACTTGTAGAAGTTGGATGGGCACCATGAACATGAACAACAGAGGCTAAGTGGTTAGGATCAACATGCTTTGCGGCAGTTGAGTGTGTGCTCCCAGCATGAACAACAGAGGTTGGGTGGATCGATCCAACATGACTTACAGAGGTTGGATGGGGAGGTTCATCTTGAACAATAGAGGTTGAAAGGGTGCCCTCAACATGAACTGCAGAGGCTAAGTGAATGGATCCAACATGACCTGGAAAGGTAGGAAGGATCCCACCAGCATGAACCACAGAGGCTGGATGGTGAAGATCAAATTGACTTGCAGAGGTTGAGTGCTTAGATCCAACATGTCCTATAGAGGTTTGATGGGTGCCCCCAGCATGAACCACATAGGCTGGGTGGTGAAGATCAACTTGACTTGTAGAGGTTGAGTGCTTAGATCCAACATGACCTACAGAGGTTGGATGGGTGCCCCCAGCATGAACCACAGAGGCTGGGTGGTGAATATCAACTTGACTTCCAGAGGTTGAGTGCTTAGATCCAACATGACCTACAGAGGTTGGATAGGTTCTCCCAGCATGAACTATAGAGGCTGGGTGGTGAGGTTCAAATTGAATTCCAGCAGTTGAACGGGTGCCCCCTTGCTTATGTGCCTTCTTCCTATTCCTCCTTCTTTTACTCCTTTTAAACTGCCGGTTACTAGTATCAGTGCTTTCACTGCATGAGGTAGAAGGAGGAGGAGAATCAACTACAGGTGAAGGGGAAGCAGTGTTTTGATGCTCTTGATATAAGGAGCTTACTTGAGAAGCATCAGGAGCATTCAAGACAGTTGGAGTGGAAAACAACCACACCGGTAGCCCTAGGGTGAATCCAGGTAGATTCAGAGTGGCCATCAAGGGAACACCAACATTCCCCATGAGAGGAATAGTAAAAGGAGTTCCCAGCATGGGGATCTCTTGGTTGTTGTTCAAAGGGGTGTTAGCCATAGTTTCAAACCAGGAGACAAAGTCTGAGGTTGATAGGCACCCAAAATTACAAAGCACACACCTAAAGGCACACTAAGTATAGACAAACCACACAGCACTAACTAAAAATTCCTAAAGCCAAACAAACAAATAGGTATAAGATACACTTTCCAAAAGAAAGCTGATAGACAGTTACTTGGCATCCCTGTAGATGTTCTTAGGCACAAGCGGAGGAATCACCCATCGCCCTCCCACACCTTCTACAAGGGTTACCTTCCAAGCTCGTCCAAGGTCAACCAAAAATAGCCTTTCGATGTACCCGTGTATGAACCCTAGATGTCAAAGAGACTAAAGGCTACCTTAACTATATTAATATTCTGGGGGGACATTCGCAAGCCTGGTTTGTACACATGGGTAGGGTAGCAAAGCCCAAAACCCTGTCTGAGACAGAATCCCCAGATGCATAAAAACCTTGGTCTACTCTTTGACAAGGAATCGGAGGGTTATCTCCTCAGTCCAGGTCTCCACGCGGCCTCGTGCTTAACTCCAGTTTGAGAGGAGCTTCCCAGATACAATCAGCATAGAAAAGTGTTTACCTAGTGATTGGCCAACTACGTCTGAAATTTAAACACTTGTGGAGAGTTGAAACTCCCTAATCCACAAGTCTAGCCTGAGATAGTTGGTGCATGACCCTATAAAATAAAACTTACTAATAATTTTTAAATTATATCGTTTATTTTAATGGTTGTCTTTAGTCAGAGGGTAAATGGCATGAAACTTATGTGGTGTTTTGACTCAAAGTTGAAACAAAATGACTAAGCAAAGAGATATGAAATGAAAAAAGCAGAAAAATATTCTCTTTAATTTTTTCAAATATAAACTTTAAAGCCATAAAAGAACAAATTCTTTTATATTTTTTTCAAAAACAATGATATGCTATGCAATCTAGACTAAAAACCTAATCTACATGCATATAAAGCAAACATGTGTTTTTGTCTTTTTCTTTTATAAATGCAAAAGAGAAATCAACCTATCAACTAATGCAAGCAAGTACTGTAAGCAAAGAAAATAGACAACTACTCTACACCCCACAAACAAACCCTAGGTTTCCCTAAAGTTAGATATCAACCTCTCTTGAAAAGAAGGCTTACAAAGGTAAATAAGCCAACAACTTTGGAATGAAGAGACTGAGAAAAAAGACTGACATAAACAAAGGTCAAAAAGTCCCAAGTATCAATCGATAACTACAAACAAAGGGTGCTCAGTACCTTGTCCAACAAGGTGAAGCCAAAGAAGAAGGTGGGGGGGGGGAGCAGCAAAAACAAGTATACGTTCTTTTTAATTTTCTTTTATAAATTCAAAAGAAAAACTACCTACAAAGCAAAGTATGCAGATAATAAGAACAAAGAAAAAGGAACTTTTCTATACAACCACCAAACAAACTCTAGAATTCCCTAAAGTCAGTATAAACCCTACTTGGAAGGAAGGCTTGCATAAAAGAAAAGTCAACTATTTTGGCATGGTGAAGTTAACCAACAAAAGAAGAAGGAAACCAACACCAACAAGCTTCTGAAATCAAACAAAGATCACTAACAGAGGCTGACCAAAAACATAAGCCAAAAATCATACCAAGCAAAGGAGGTGGGGGAAAGAGCAAAGAGAAAACCCTAATGCTATAAAAGGGATTACCACATAGATAAAGAACAACCAAAAGGGATGGCACTAACTCCCTGGAGTCATGCACCTACAAAGGACACCAAAATACCTACCAAACAGCCCACAACAGTAGAAAGAACCACAAAAAATGAGGAAAACACTGTTTTAGGGGCACACGCGGGTTGTACTACTGATAGGTCATGTGTCATACGCGAGTTTCCAATACAGAAATTCATGTGTATAAGCACATGTGAGTTGTATAACTAACAAGTCGCGTATCATACGTGGGTTGACAATATAGACAGTCACGTGTACCAAACCAGACATGCAACTGTTCAGTCTACAAGTCGCGTATGGGTGGAAAAACTCTCAAAAAAGGTTAAAAAAATCCTTAGGAAGGTAGGGGAAGTGTTCTATCATACTTATAAGGTGTCCCTAAGTGGCAAGAAGGACCTGAAACAATGCAATAGACTGAAGGAAAGACAGAGAAACCCCAAATAGGTAAGGCTCTCCCCAGCGGAGTCACCAGTTCTGTTGTAAAGGAAAGTGTCCTATGGCTAGGGTTTAAGAGGCCATCAACGTACTGGGGTTGAAAGGTGGATGTATGATGTTCAAAAAGTATATATAAGCAAGATTCAAAGATTGGAATGGTTCATACCTTAGCCAAACGAAGATTGATCCAAGCAACCCTTCAATCCTCTTCTTGCTCCTCTTGCTCGAAGAGACCTGCAAAACAAGTTATACCTTCCTCAAACCAATATGACCACATATAAAGCAATGATAATCAAATAAACCTGAAATAATAATCTGATTAACATCATAATATTATCATAAACAGAGATTCAATCACACATTGAACAATGATTTGGGAAGAAGAAGGACATCACATCTTTATTAATCTTGAAAACAAGTACAAGTATACCTTGGGGACCATTTTCATTAATGGTGGTTTCCCTCGAGTTTGTTAACGGTTCTCATTATTGACCGGTAATCAAAGGGTTTCCTCCATGTTCGACTTCAACTCTTTTATTCGCATGGTTAGGATTCGTATCTTTTGGGCAGTTTGGATTGAAGACCTTGGACTGACAATAGCATCATCATTTTTCTATTGCCCAAGTTGCACAAGACCTTGTTACATTTTATATGACATTTTGCTGAGACATAGATCCACCTTGTATTTTTTGTGGCTATGATCGATTGTTGAGCATGGATCCACCTTGTTCATTTGTGGCCATGACTCCTTTAGATTTGATATGGCGCATTTTTGCATTTTGAGCGACCATGATAGTTTCATCAGTTATACATATGTTGGATCCGCCTGTATCTTTATGGCGATGATTTGTATATGGACTTGTATGTCCCAGAAATCCATTTTTCTTACATTTATCTCTCTTACAGGTACCTTTGTTCGAGCCTTTCGATCTTGGATTCTCTACTCTCTCCATACTCGGTTGTTTCCTTTATAATGTATTTCGGCTATCATCTTCCCCTCTAACCTCACACATTAGGGGGCATCTGTTATAGCTCAAAATGACACATCTCTTCCTGTGACCACTTTTCCATGATTTCATCACATGTCGACACTTCCATGACGACACTTCATGAAAAGTCACTGAAAGTCATTGAAAAATCACCTAACTTGGAGGACCTGTATCTTGAGTTTTGTAAATCCTTTTGACCTTATATCTACACCGTTCGAAAGGTATTTCTGTTAGCTAAAACTTTCCAGAAGACACCAAAGTCTGAGAATGCCTAGAAATACCCTTAAAATGAGTTTTTTTTCTATACGCGAGTTTCTCTCTATGATACCCACATACGTACACGAGTTGCTCTCTATGATACCCATGTACGTATGCGAGTTGTTATATATATGTGACTTTCTATACTAGCAACCTGCATGTATTTTTTGTGTACGTGACTGTTGTATTCAGCAACCCACGTATGCATCTTAAAAAAATAAAAAAACACATCTTTTGAATTTCGGGTAGTTTGGGTAGTTATGCAACTGACTCCTTCAGTTGTAACTACTTTGTCTTCGCCCCTAACTCTTCCTTAAGCATATAAATAGAGGTAGGGAGGTCCATAAGAGGAGACTTGAATATTTGCATTGTTATGCTGGAGGATTTGGAGCTCTCTTTGCCCATACCTTTGCCCTGGCGATGATACCCTTGTGTTGCAGAGCTTGGAGGCTGAGTTCCTTGGAGAAGAAAAGCAGCAGAACCAGATCAAGGTTTCGTGAGGTGCCAAAATTGAAGAGAAGGTATACTTGTACTTGTTTTCAAGATTAATAAAGATGTGATGTCCTTCTTCTTCCCAAATCATTGTTCAATGTGTGATTGAATCTCTGTTTATGATCATATTATGATGTTAATCAGATTATTATTTTAGGTTTATTTGATTATCATTACTTTATAAGTGGTCATATTGGTTTGAGGAAGGTATAACTTGTTTTGCAGGTCTCTTGGAGAAAGAGGAGCAAGAAGAGGATTGGAGGGCTGCTTGGATCAACCTTTGTTTGGCTAAGGTATGAACCATTCCAATCTCTGAATCTTGCTTATATATACTTGCTGAATGTCATACATCCACCTTTCAACCCCAGTACGTTGATGGCCTCTTAAACCCTAGCCATAGGACACTTTCCTTTACAACGTTACCCTTCTTGTAAGTGATATCAGATTCATAACCCATGAGTTTTCTAACCTATTTTTGTTGTGTTGGGGATGAGACTCATTGTTCCATGAAATATTTTAGACTCTGTTGACCAGTCTTGATGCATAAATGATTCCTTAAGAGGTATGGATGCCACTTCTTTACTGCATGCAAAATGGCCATCATTTCCTTCTCGTATGTAGAGGCGGATAAATTCTTACCGAAAAGGGATTTGCTGGTGAACACAATGGGAGGTTCATCTTAGAGGAGGACAACACTAAGTCCATTGTCGCAAGGATCACTCTCAATAGTGAAGGGTTTGGAAAAATCAGGCATAGCTAGAACAAGTGTGGTACACATAGCTTGTTTCAGTTTGTGAAATGCACACTCAGCAGTAGGTGTCCATGTAAAAGTATCATTTTTCAGTAGAGTTGTTAATGGATCTGCAATCTTCCCATAATACTTGACTAATGTTTTGTAGTAACTAGTCAGTCGTAAAAACCCATGAAGGCTCTTTAAGGTCTAAGGATGCAGCCAAATTTTCATGACATCTATTTTGGTAGGATCGACGCGAACCCCTTGTGCTGAAACAATATGCCCGAGATACTCTACTTCCTTCTTCCCAAAAACACATTTAGACTATTTGTCACAAAGATGATGATCACAAAAAAGTTGCAGTACAAGATCCATATGTTAGAAATGCTCATCCCATGTTTTACTATAGATGAGGATATCATCAAAGAAGACCAGAATGAAGTTTCACAAGTAGGGCCGAAATATTTTATTCATCGATGCCTGGAACATGGAAGGAGCATTTGTAAGGCTAAATGGCATGACAAAAAATTCATAGTGGTCATCATAGGTGCAGAAGGCTGTTTTAGGGATATCATCCTCATGAACCCAATTTTGGTGATACCCAGAATGAAGATCCAACTTGGAGAAAAAAATGAGCACCATGGAGCTCATCTAGAAGCTCATTGACAACATGAGGAATTGGAAACTTATCCTTGATTTTGATGTGATTAAGTGCTCTAAAGTTGATGCAGAGGCACCATGACCCATATTTTTTACGGACAAGAAGAACCAGTGAAGAGAAGGAATTGGTACTAGGGGTGAATAACACCTTGCTTCAGTAAGTCATGAACAAGCATCTCAATCTTTGTCTTGTAGTGAAACATGTAGTGATAGGGCCTAATGTTGGGAGGTACTCTTCCAAGAGGAGTGGAATACGATGGTCCTATGGTCTTGAAGGTGGAAATCCCACTGGCTCAGAAAAAACACATGCATATCGATAAAAAAATTGTTGTAGATCCAAGGGAGTAGTTGAGACCATTGAAGGTTGGATCTGAATTAAATGGAGCTGAGTGATGACACCATGTGAACTCTTCTTAAGGATATTTTCCATGCGATGCAAACTGATGATGCTAAGAGACCTTGGTTGTAAGCCCCACAATGTGTGTTTTTGACCATTAATTGAAAACTGCATCCAAAGTTCAGGAAAATATCATAAAATGGGTCCAAGTGTGCGTAACCATTGAGCACCCAAAACCACATCACATCTGCTTAAGGGCAAGGAAAACATGTTAGAGCACGAGTTATAATCCCCCATAGAGATCCACACATTACGACACTTCCCTTTTCAAGGTAAGGTTCCCCCATTGAAAATAATGACTTCAAAGGATGGAGCAAGGATGGACAAAACAATAAGCCTGTTTGGCGATCTTGGGGTCAATGAAGTGATGAGTGCTACCATAATCAATGAGTATTGTAAGAGGGATTTTTTTGAATAAACCTCTGACCCTCATGGTTTGTGGGGTGGTGAATCTGGATAATGCATGAAGAGATATCTCTGGCTGGTCATCTTGAGTAGGAAGGTGGACATGAAGTAGCTCAATTTCATCCTCAGCATCTACTAGATCCTAAGAATTTCAAAATTTTTCAGGTGCAAGAGGAGAATCCAAATCCAAGAGATAGATCTTTTTCTCAGCACATCGATGTCCCTAGGTAAATTTCTCATCACAATTATAACAAAGCCATTTTTCCCAACGTTTTTGCATCTCCACTTCAGACAAATTCTTGATAGGAGTGGTTCTAGGAGCTGGCGGAATTTGGGGTTGTTGGGGAACCAGATTTCTGAATGGAACAAGAGTGGATTGGATCATTGTTCAACCCTGATCTTATCCTATGCTAACTTAGACAACCTTATGGCTTCCATCATTGTGTTGGGACAAAACATTTTAACCTCACATCGGATTACATCTTTCAGAACACTGATAAAACAACTCAGGTATAATGCATCAAGTAATCCTTTGGTGTGATTGGCCAGTTTCTCAAATTCTGTCTGATACTCCCTCATAGTGCCAGTTTGGAGAAGTTTGGTGAGTGCTCATGTGAAGTCACTAAAAGCACTAGGGCCAAATCATTTCAGAAGGAGTTGGAAAAAATATGTCCAATTTGGCTCTGCATAAGACTTGATGTACCAACAAAACCATTAAAGGGATTCATGTTTGAAATGACAGGATGCAGGTGGGAATTTATTGACATCAAAAGTGTTATGCAGACTAAAATATTGTTCTTCCCTGTAAATCCATCCAGTCAGATCATCACCATTGAAGCAAGTAAAATCCAGCTTTCACCCATGGAAGTTGCTAGAAAAAGAGAACCCAGTGTCTGCAGAAGACTCAGGATATCGTCGGTTGTTCATGGGTGAATTCTGAAGATGGAGGGCGATAAATTTTTATTCTAGATATTCATGTTTGGACTTGATGGTGACAAGTTCTTCTTCCATTTGTTTATTTTCTTTGACACGGGTGACAACCATAAGCATTTTTTTATTTTTTTGGAAATGGGTAGAAAAACAAAAATGGAAAGGGTTTTAGAAAAGGAAAATTTTGAGTTGGGAAAAAATCGGGGAGGGGGGGGAGTAATTGGGGTTTTACGGGGTTTTTGACTATTTTTCAGGGACAAGAAGCAAAAAATGTGAATTTCATAGGCTGGGTGAAGGAATTGGGAAAATTGTCAAAGATGGACAAGGAAGCAAAAATGGGAAACAAACATCGTGGAAAACTTTGAAGGGAACTAGGTGAGAATTGGAAAAGTTATGGCAAACCCTAAAAATAGACAAACGTGGAATTTCAGGATTCAGAAAGTGGAATTTGGGATAGGGTCCTCAAGGAAGGAATATGAGGAATGGGAGTATGGGGTTTACAATGAATTTTCAAGGTAAATGGAGCTAAATCAAAGAAAACATGGCCAAAAATTAGAAATTTATACTCATTTTTTTGTGGAAATGATCTATGGAGGTTCTGGAAATCTGTGCTTTATCAAGTGGAAATGGAGGAAATGATCTGTGGAGGTTATGGAAATTTTTTCTTTATCAACTGGAAATGGAGGAAATGATATATGGTGGTTCTAGAAAGTTATTCTTTATCAACTGAAAATGGAGGAAATGATCTGTGGAGGTTGTAGAAAGATGCGCTTTATCAACTGAAAATGGAGGAAATGATCTGTGGTAGTTCTGGAAATCTATGTTTTATCAATTATAAATGGATATGGACCACAGGTATGTCTTGCTTCCTAAAGGTTCAATAGATTCACTTGGCCACCGATTTTGTTTAACGAATTGCGTATTGGGGTAGTACCCCTCACTCTATGGCTGGGATAAAATTGATAATCGCTTTTCCACAAACAATATCTCTTGTTTTACCTCATGAATGGGAACTAGTCAATTAGGTAGGGGTCATTTCCCTTTTCACTTGGAAGATCCTCTCAATGGACACCTACTTCGGGGTTCCTGTGGTACTCGTGTCACAATGCGTTTTAGGGCTATTCCCAAGTACTTCCCACAGTTAAGAAGATAGGGTTTATTCCCTAATATGAATGAATAATACCACTCTAATAAGAATAACTAATGCAATAATCACAGTGCTAGGAAGCACTGCAAAAGAAAAAAAATTGGCAGAAATTCCACCCAATGAGCCCAAGAAAGTGCTCTGATACCATATGTGAAGAACCTCCTGCAACAAACAATGATAATGCATGATATAACAGAAATATTGGAACACAAAAGAGATTTTATTGATCGCAGGATACTTTGAGAGGGAAACCTCCTTTGAGCAATATCAATACAAAATAAATCTTGGATGTCTTCATTAGCCTCAACACATACTTATATACTAACTCTAATCTAAACAACTATTACTCCTAATGAATGTGGGATAATGCAACATATTAATTAGATGACTTAACAATTATTACTTACTCCCCATAAAAGATATACTAACAAAATAAAGAGGAGGGTTGACACAGGTTCTTAACAATTTTACTTTCCATTTCTAGAATAATTTCTAGCAATCTTTTATTTTACACATTGCTTTTGCACAATTATCATTCATAGAGCAAAAATACTTGGTTCATGTTGCAAATTTAAGCCATAAAATAAGTAATTCAATTAACCAGCTAAATTTCTTTACAAGTGAGGGCTCAAAACAATATTTTAGTTAGTTTAGGGTTGTGGGGATAGATATTTGAATAATTCATGACAACCATTCATATATGAAACATGGTTGTTGAATTTTAGCGATATTTTAAAATACTTTCTACCAAGTGTAGTTCAAATCCCATTTCGAAACAAGCACACTCTCAGGAGCGAGTAATGCCAAAGTTGGGAACAAAAGTGTGATTGAGATTCCTAGATTTTTTATATGGAATATCATGGTTTGGGGATCCACCTAGCCTCCTAGGTTGATCCTCCTAGAGAGCAGTCCAATCTCTCCAATGCTCGCTAATGTGTATTCTGATGATTCTTTCCTTAGACCTGGATGTAAGTTAATACAAAAATAAAAAAGAGTAGGTAAGAGAGAAAACCTATTTCCTTCAGTTGTTTGGTATTCCTAAGGATGTAGGTCCTTCTTTATTATCATTGCAATGATGTTCCTATTCCTACACACAAATCAAAGAAATACCTACATCAAATACTTTTGCACATATTAACGAAGAATATATAAAAGCTATCATACTTACAAGTAAATTAAAGCACATCCTAAATGAAATTATCACATAAATCACTTAATAACATATATTTGAGGGGGGAAGGAGATTGATCAATATTAATTTCAAAGGTAATGATACAATAATATGGATAGCTAATTTTTGATGTAGTTTTTGCTTCACCTAAGCTCAAATTATCATATCCATAGTGAGACACACCAATCCCTTACTAATGGTGATCTCAAATATTACTATGGTGGACGAACCATTCAGTGGTTCTTTGATCTCCACTCAATATACTTATGTAGTTGAAGAAACTATTCAATATATTATCCTTAGCAATAGAAATTCAATCCTTGTATTGTTTCACCTTCTCATTTTAAATTATTCCATATTTTGGATGCTTGATATCACTTTCTTTCTCCTCTTTCTCAACCATGGATCTTCCATTTATAAGCCAAGAATATGATAAGTTTAAATTTGAGAGTGCAAGCATGTCATAGAAGTTCCTACATGCGTGATCTACACTCATGGATTTTTTTCTAAGTTTTATTTCCTAATTCGTGGCTTTGAGATGTGGTCAAATTTATTATGCTAAGAAACTATGCCTTGTCATGGTTATCCTTTAGAATAACTCCAAGGATTGTGTTCTTCCTGAAGGAAAACCATGAACATGTGCCAAAAATCATGCAAGCTCCATGAAATCAAAACATGTAATCTTCACGTGTTCAATATATTCTTACTAGGAGTATTACATATTCATGTTCCATGCACTAAAGTTGTAAAGATACATATAACAAATGCCCCCTAATGTATGAGGTCAAAATATATATTGATGGTTTAAATTAATTATGAACAAAGGACACTGAAAAGTGGGATAAGGAGGAGTTTCACAAAATATGGATTTAGAGACCCATGCTCAATTATACAATGATCATAGTTATCAAAAGTACACTGCAGATATAGGGAATAAGAAAGTATAAAAGAGAATGGACACATACAACACATCGTGGATCCATATAGAATAACATTGTAGCCACCATTACATATAATGTGGATCTATGTCTCAATATTATCAAAAGAATGTCAAGAACCTATAAATATTTATCAACTAAGTTTCCAACATACCATTATGTAGTGGTACATTTGTTCAAAACTTGGGAAACAACAATAGTTGATGTTCTATCATGTACCAAGGTATTCAATACAAACTATCAATTGTACAAGTTCTTCTATGTGAATAAATGATTATTGTCGAACATAGAAATACATAAGGCTAATCACTAATCATTGATGCATATCATTAAAAGATTTTGGGTTTCCCACCAATAATGGCAATGGGTGCCAAGGTAGTGAGTACAAAAAATAGGTGTGCATAAATGTTTTGACATTGAACACCTAACTAAATCAATTGAACAAGATTCAATGATGTATACCCACTAATGAATTTGAGGAAACTTGTCACTGATTTCTACGAGTCCCTAGATACTGTAAATGGTCTATAAACGCACTTCCAATATAATGAGTTGAATTTTATAGGAACATGTATTAGAATTATTGTGCCATTAGATCTTCAGGAAACGAGTGCAATTAGATTCTTAATTATTATGCAATGAAAAGGAATGAATAATACACACTAAAAAAATTAAATCTCATAGGAAATAGACAAGTATTTCTCAGATAATTACAGTATAAACTTCATTACATCCCAATAGTATACAATGGTAATACATAAAGGAGAATTTGAATCATGAGATATGAATTCGAATCTACCAACTCAATTTGACTGCATGGCTAACTAGTAGTGTCTAAATCATTATCAGAGTTTAACTGGCTAAATTCAGATGTCTAATCTAGACTTTCAATCAGTTACAATCAATCAAACCATTCTAACTGCAGTGGTACGCAAGAAGTAGGTGAGAACTGGCACCTTCCCACATCCAACCATGCATAAATAGTGCTAACTAAACTGGAGGAGATCTAGCTGAATGTAACTGAAGCATAACTAAGCTTAACTAATTACCACCTACCAACAACTGAAGGAGGTTGGTGTCAGCACTTCCAGTGGCTCCTAAAATGTAGGGATCTATCTAGGAGGCACCTAAACCGATGCATGCAAGTGCAGTCAGTTCCAGTTAGCCTCTATCAGTGTTCCCCACACTCTAGTGACTGGTACATGTGGCCCCATTAGGCCCCATGGACCCAATAATAACTAAATGACTTCTAAGTTAGGATAATATAATCTAATAGACAGTTTGAACAAGGGAGGATTATAAATCTTAATAGTCCCCCTGAATCATAACTTGGACAACTGTGGGCCCTAGTAACAAGGCCAAAAGTCACCCATATCAAATCTAAAAGATAAAAAAAAAAGATGCTTAGTAAATGGAGGAAACAGGGGAAAACCTCATGGGAAACCCCCCCTGTAATTAAGAAGGAACAGGAAAATAAAAGCTATTTTTAGAAGAAAAGAAGTTTCCTCCTTAGAAAATAACTTGCAGAAACTCTGCTGCAAATTTGCAGCTCTATGCAGTAGTATGGTTCTTCTATGTAGAAACATACTGAAACTGTGAATGTGAACATCTACAAACTAATGTCTATTTCTAGAGGAATTTTCCTCTTTTTTATAAGAATAATATGCTCAACTATATCAGAAATATAGACAACTTCTAGATGAAAAATGGACCCATGTAGAGCAACTGAAATCAACTGATGAGAAAGAAAAAGTGCTTGAGAATTCGAACCATGTGAGGAATACCTAAGAAACTGATATATCGCATCCTTGAATATCAAACCATGTGAGGTAAAATCAGCCCCAAGTGTTACGATCAAGTGTCCAAGCGAATGCAAAATGTCTCCATCTTTACTAGTTATGTGAGGAGATGAGCATGTGATCAAACAGATAGGTAGAGAAGCCCTGGGACTGTGGAGAGAGAATGATTGAGATCCATAATATTATATAGCTTCATAAATAACTAATTATTCACAAAATAAAATATCAGAAAACTCATAAGATAAAACTAACATCAAATCCCCAGCAACAAGTTTGAAGGAGACTTGCGGTACTTGATTTTTCACACCAAAATTGATGAGAGCAGCTACAAGAATTACTGGAAGCTCTTGATAATTAAAAATTGAACCAAATAATATCATATCAGATCCAAATAATTTCATATCAGATTCAATATTTTGGAATGATATCAAATCCCCAGCAACAATTTTGAAGGAGACTTGTGGTACTTGATTTTTCACACCAAAAATGATGAGAGCATCTACATGCATTACTGAAAGATATTGAAACTTAAAACCTGAAAAAAATAATTTCATATCAGATCCAAATAATATCATATCATATCCAAATATGTTCAAATCATATCCAAGAATGTGCTCCACCGAGATGGTAGATGCACAATTTTCTCCTTCTTCAAAATTATGAGAATTGGTGGATGCAATCATGTAGGAATTTACTGGAAGCTCTAGATGAATGAGAGTGAATGGATCACTCCTATAATATGCTATCATTTCCAAAATATCCAAATATTTACAAAATATAATATCAGCAAACTCTTGAAAGAAACTAACATCAAATCCCCGGCAGAAATTTTGAAAGACATTTTTGGTACTTGATTCTTCACATCAAAACTCATGAGAACAACTAGAAGAATTACTTAAGAGATATTGAAACTTAAATATGTAACCAAATAATTTAATATGATATCCAAATAATATCATATCAGATCCAAATAGGTTTATATCAAATCCAAGAGTGTGCTCCACAGAAATGGTATATGCACAATTTTCTCCTTCAAAATTATGAGTTAGAAGTGTATGAAATCATGTAGGAATTTGTTGGTAGATCTAGATCAATGAGAGTGAATGGATCAATCATACAATATGATATTATTTCTAAAATATCCAAATTATTACTTTTCTGCACACCAGCAACAACATTAGATATAGAGAAATCAAATTCCTCTTTATTTTCTAAAACAATCACTGGTAAACTATGCAAAGAATTTAAAATAGAAGAATCACTGTATAACGTTTGCATAGAATTGAAGGAGAGTTTTTATTCAATAACAGAGATTCAAATGTATTATTTTGGATCATCCATATGAGAAGATGAGATATCAGATATCTCATAAACTTCCGGAGCAGCAAGAGAAGGAGTGACTCCAAGGAGAAATTCTTCAATTTGAATTGACTGTGTGGAAGATTCTGCTTCTTCTTCATAGTGAACAAATTCATCAGAGAGAGTAGAGGGTGAGAGTTTTGAATAAATAAATCCTGTGGTGCAGGGTGTTCTCTCCAAATTTACATAATGATCCTCAGTGTGCTTTCCAAAGGTTCTATCCAATTCTGTCCATAGATCCTTTAGGTATTCAGTAGAATCAATAAGGTAGCGCAAGCTTGGAGAAAAGGTTGTACACATTGCTCCAAAATATCTATCATCGTCTTTTATCCAGTTATTCTCACATTCATAAGACTCTTTACCAAGTCCAATATATACCTCATAGAGACCTTGTCTCTTTAGAGATGCAATCATCTTCAACTTCCATTCTGAATATCTTGTGGATGGAGTAAGAATATGTCACGTCCCAGCTGTTATACCAGCAAGAGGACACGACTAACAGCTAACTGTCCGAGAAAACTGAACCCCATAAACATAAAATGAAATGAAAGAAAATAAAAGCATACACAGATGCATAAATGATTATCAAACAACAGAAACAATTTCATTCATTCACAACATTTAACATGTTCATATTGATTTATAAAACAAACACAGTTGCAAGGATTTAAACAGAAAAAATACTTATCTTAGAAGAAGCTTGTCCCACAAACAGCTATGTCGCTGCAATGTTCCACCCAACCATAGGCCATCGTGCTCATCAATCACTCAAAAACACTTCCACCCCCGAGTTGGACATGATTCAATAAGGAATAAGGGGAAACTAGCAGGATCACACGTAGCCAAGGATACACAACTCGGCCAAGCCAACACAGTTGGGTTTATCACACTAATAGGGAGATGGAAAGGTTGGTTGCTAAGCTAGTGAGCTCAATCCAAGAGCTATGGACACCTACACCAGAACTAACCTGAATTCTAAGACATCCACACACACCCAACACAAGGAAGCATCCCCTTCTCTGCTACATAGTCCCTCAGGATATGCCTTCCCTTCCAATGCTATTCAGGGGGCGTAGAGAAGAAATTCGGCCCTCTATCTCTGTCTATGAGGATCCTACACACACTAGGTTTATCAAGCAAGCTAAGACCCCATTTACACTCCAAAAATAGTTCAACCAAAACAGCAGAGGCATACACAACAATTTCCAGATCTGGGATTGATGAAAATCGACTTGGGAGCCAAAAATGAATTTGTAGATGGGTAAAACAACCCCCTTAGCAGCAATTCAAATTCCAAATTCGTTTATGGCCCTAACGTGGCCAAAACAAACTCAATAAGCACCCAAATTCGTGGCTCTGTTCCCCCCATTGCCTATGTAACTTTGAAACACAAAATTCCCCAACTGTGGAGAGGTGGAAACAACAAAGAAATGCCCAGGAGTGATCCCAACCACTAAACATCAACAAAAACACTTCCCAACCCTGGGAAAAATGAAGATCATAGCAGAGAACATGAATGGTGAATTCCAAGAGCTCCAAAATCGTGGGGAAGACCAAAAACATGAATGGTTTCACACACAGGAAGTTCTAAATTCCTGAGAAGGAAAAAATTGTGAGGGAAACATGCCAATGTGAAAGCATGGTAGAATGGCCTACGTTTTTGGGTTTTTGCTTGCCCAAGGTGTCAAAACGTGTTTCCCAAAAACTGATAGCTTCTCCAATTCAAATTTGGGTGTCATACCTTTCCCATCCCATGTAATAACCAACCCAACCAATTTCTAGAAGTAATAAATGATTGGGTGGATGAGACAAGAAAGGTAGTTAAGAGTTTTCGGGGTCCTCCGTTTGACATTTGGATTTTCCCCATTGTCCCAAATTTTTGAATATCCCCCCCCTTTATCCTTAGGAAATCATGCCCCCATATCATTATTTGTTACATTGACATAGCTAGTTGTGGGTTTTTAATTAAATTGCATATTTACATGATGTCCAAAGTTATAATGTGGTGTCTAGCACAAAATACCATCGACAACAATTTTTTATCGCTGAAACACAAAACACTAAATCAATGGTGGAGATTTTGCCTATAGCTCCACACCATGATTAATTACAATATATTCATCATATACATTTAATGCAAATGGGTTCAAAACTAGGGTGTTACAAAACAGGAACTGATAATCTCGAGTCCATATGAAGTTGTACTTGCAAAATATCACTACAAAACCAAAACCATTTGCACTATGTTAAAATCAAGCCTTCCCTATCGAAATGTAACCTTTCTCATGTCTCGTCACACCCGCACCATCACTTTGAATAAATTAAGAGGAAGCAAGGAAATATTTGTGGGACTTCTGTGGAAACCGAGCTGCTTCTGGTGTACAATGGAGAGAAGATAGACTTGAATCTTTCCTGAGATGGCTCTGATACCAAAGTAGAATTATTGTGCCATTAGATCCTGAGGAATCGAGTGTAATCAGATTCTTAATTATTATGCAGCGAAAAGAAATGAATAATACACATTGAACAAACCAAATCTCACAGGAAACAGACAAGTATTGCTCAGATAATTATAGTATAAACTTCATTACATCCCAACATAATATAACGGTAATACATAAAGGATAATTTGAATCATGAGAGATGAATTCGAATCTACCAACTCAATCTGACTTCATGGATAACTAGAAGTGTCTAAATAACTATCGGAGTTCAACTAGCTAACTCCAGATGTCTAATTCAGTCTCTCAATCAGTTACAATCAATCAAACTAGTCTAACTACAGTGGTAGGTGAGAAGTAGGTGAGAACTATCACCTTCCCACATGAATCCATGTGTAACTGGTGCTAACTAAACTGGAGGAGATCTAACTGAATGTAACTGAATCATAACTAATGTTAACTAGTTACCAACTGCCAACAACTGAAGGAGGTTGGTTCTGACACTCCCAGGGGCTCCTAAAATGTAGGGATTGGTCTAGGAGGCAACTAAACTGATGCATGTAAGTGCCATCAGTTCCAGTAACCCTCTATCGTTGTTCCCCACACTCTAGTGATGGGTACATGTGGCCTCATTAGGTCAAGTGGACCCAATGGTACTAGTGGACCCAATAATAACTAAATGACTTATAAGTTAGGCTAATATAATCTATTAGACAGCTTGGACAAGGGAGGATTATAAATGCTAACAATATGTTCATCAAAAGGAAAACATTAAGGAATATCTCATCACCTGACATGAAGCATGTAACTAAATTGATTGATGGAACTTGAATGATTGAAATAGGTTTACTAGGATAGGAGAGATGCACGGTGAAAAATATGCAAAATGATCAACATAGGTTTACTAAATTTTATTGATCATGAGAATGGAATTTATATGACTTGGGAAAAAATTGATAGTAAAAGAGAAGCCACTGAAAATAATAAATGCTAGAGAAATCAAATGTGGGCTCTATGATGATTGGAAGGATAACCAATAGGTGGAGTAAAATCATCATCGTGATATGAATTCCTAAAGTAATATTAAACCCAAATGAATGATAGTTGACATAAACAGTTTCCATATTCAAGATAAATAATCATAGATGGATTCCACATTAATACAGAAAATTATAAAGCGGGGTAGCAGGTGCGAGGGGGGTTTCTCTTTTAACATGGAGGAAATATTGTAAATAACTATGAGTGTGGTTTGGGAATTGGAACTAATAATTATGATAAGAGATATTCTTTGTATCTTTTGTTATAATTTTCATGGTTATACAAAATCTAAAAACATTTATCATCATAACATCATAACCATAAACAAAGGACCACTAAAAGAAAAACAAGCACATCCACAAAATAACACAAAGGTTTATCCTCGGAAACCCTCATGGGGGAGAAAACCCAAAAAAAATTCCTCGATATAGAATTTTACCAAGTACAGTGTAAGACCCCAAGAATAAGAATAGAATATTCCTTTCCATGGTAGGTTGCTTCTCTCTCTCTCTCTCTTGCACAATGCTTGACTGAGAAGTGTGTACAAATGAGGGAGGGAACCTCACTATTTATATTCTTCATTTGGGTGACCTTTTGTTCCAACAGGGATGACTTCTATACCTTACTGGGATGACCTATCCTAGGGAGACTACAAATAACATTTATATAATAATTTTTCCCCAACTTATAATGGATTTTTTACCTCATGGATTTTACATAACCAATTACATCAAGGACATATTTGAATGGATGAGTAACATCTTCGAAGGAGGAATGGAATAAAAGTACAATAGAATATCTTCTAAAGTTACATTTCTTTCAACACTACCTCTTAACAAGGAAGGTATTCTACACCATCAACAAAAAAACAACAATAATTGTACAACTGACTAGTGAATCTATATGTCATAGGAAGTTTTGAACAACATCAACATCATGTGTCTGGAACAACATCAACATGTGACATTCTCATCAACATAATCATGGAATATTGTCATGAAGCATCATCATGGAACACTGTCATGGAAAATCATCATGGAACATCATCATCATGGATCATAATCATTGTGGAACATCATCACAAAGCATCATCATTGTGGAGCATCATCATCACAAAACATCATCATAATGGAACAACATTATCACATAGCATCATCATCATGGAACATCATCATCATAAGAGTAAGTCATCATCATCATCATCATCATGGATCATCCTCATCATCATAAAGTATCATCATCCTCATCATGAGACATCATCATTTGTAACATCAGTATGAGAATAATGGAACATCATCATCATCTACAACATAAGTAACTGGACTTCATCTGACAGTGCTTGTCGAGAGTTTTGTAACTGGAATTCATCTTTAATGAAGGTGGCGTTATCTTCTTAATTTACCATGTACTTATTTTTATTAGTTCCTAGTGGCATATATGTTAGAAGGAAAGGGCCTACCTTCTCTCATAGTTGTCGAGTTAATAAGCTACTTATTTCTGCTATTTTATTTTCTATGTGGAACCGTAATTAGAATTTCCTTCGGTGTGCTTCAACAATGTGAAGATTAAGCATATGATTTTTGAGTTTAATTTCCTTTGGTGTGCTGAAACAATGTGAATATTAAGTGTAGGTTTCTAAGTTTAATTTCCTTGGTGTGATGAAACAGTTGATTGAATATCATATAGTTTTCTTTCTGCAAGTGTATGATTGATCATTACTGGTATAGTTGTACTCTGCTACTGTGTTCCTTAATTTTCAAGAGTTGTTGATATGGTAATGGCATATGAATTGATAGAGTAGGAAATTTACTCTTCATTATGATTAAACCAAGTGATCATTGTGCAAAACTTTCTCATAGTAGTGATTATGGATTTAAATTCTTGCAAAAGCAATTTAATTTATTTTTGAAGCAGTCATTCCAAGAATTAATCTATTATAAGGATTGAGAACTCTTTAATATCCGGGTGATTGAATTAGTGCTGAAGTTGGATTAAGTAGTAAAGTTGAGCATAGACTGGAAAATTAGGAATATTAAGTATTTTAGTTGATTGATGAGTTACTGAATGTTTATGCAGATATTTTGCGTGGTTACCTTTGAAATGAGCAGTCTTCCCTGGGTTAACAATCAATATTGAGAACTATGTTTATTAATTAATTAATGAGAAATTACGGTGACCAACACTCATGCTTAAAAATAAATTCTTCCAATCTATGTTTCATCCAAATGACATGGGTACAACATGATGCAACAACAATGCATTCAAATTTTGTTGTATATAGTGCAATGGAGGATTGTTTCTTGCTAAGACATGAGACAAAACCATTTCCAAAGTAGAATGATACTCCACTGGTACTCTTTCATTCGTCAAAACTCTGATAATTGATTCACAATAGGATCTAGGAGCCAAGGGGATTCTCACAATTCGATATTGTTCACAAAATAACTGAAAGGGTGAAAATAACATACACACATGAAGTCGATAAAAAATATTATTAGGACTGTCCAACATGTAAATATGTATGGATCAGATATATACTACAATATAGAAATATTGTGAGGCCTTGGAGGCCATCTGGATGCATACAAGTGTCATCTCATGATTTGTACCTTAAGCCCCCCTAGGTGGACCAATCACCTTCCTAATAATCCCAAACGGTCATGAATGCATGTGTGAATGAGAGTGAGGCATGCAGGAACATAAATGAAGGGATGGTAGGCATGGGTGAGCACATGGGTGAGTGGGAGTGGCCCAAGGAGGCAATAAATGCCCAAGATAGGCAAAAAATGACCACAAACATGCATTAGCACCTAAGGTCAAGCACAATCCCTGATTATGGGGATGGGGGAGCACATGATGGTTGACTATCATCAATGAGGGTGCCTCAATTGTCAAAATGATCAACCTAGAGTTTCTCACCTATCAGAATGATCAACGAGTGCCTTAACTATCAGTAAATTATCAATATGCCTAAGTTTGGACCATGGAATAAAGCATAGAAGCTAATGAAATGAGTCCTAGGTGTATGATCAAGATACTAAGGTGGATTATTGATATAACACCCTTCCTTAATTGTAACTTATTACATATTAACCAAAATATCATGGAGGCCTTGGAAACTAATGATCAAGTCACCTCATACAACAGAACATTTTATTTTTCCATAAAAACAAGGTAAGGAGGAAAACCACATGGGAACAAAATCTCCCCTAAAAAATGGGAATGGAGCCAAAAATATGAAATTGAATGGTAGCCATCGATATGTATCACCCACTCCAATAAGGGATCTCATAAAGGTGAATGCCTGATCTGTGAATCTCTTGGTGAAAATGTCAGCAGTTTTCTCTGCAAAAGGGCAATACTGCAAGGCTATCACTTAATCATGCACTAAGCTCTGAATGTAGTGCATGTGTATCTCAATGTGTTTGGTCCTATTTCTCTGTATTGTATCAGTGGAAATATTGATTGCACTTTGATTCTCACACCAAATTATTGTGTGTGAATCAAATGAAACTCCAAGTTCCCGAAGAATACCTTGCAACCGCGCACATTATGTAGATGCGTTCACTACCCCTCTCTACTCAGCCTCAATTGAAGATAGGGATATGGTGTGATGTTCCTTGATTGAAAAACATATGGTACCATGTGCAAGCATGAATACTGTTGGGAAATAGGGAATACCCAGGTTTAAACCTTTTAAGTCGCACCAACAAAAGACCCACTATGTTGGCCCTTTCGGCAACAACCTGCGCACAGGTTGCAGTCTCACCCGAAACAGCAATGGGGTGCCGCAGAATCAGGTTTCTGCAAGCAGAGAAGGATATTACTGTACCTTAGCCTTTACTAACTTATTAATCAATAATTACACAGCTGTGTCATTCACTTTCATACAACTTCGCAGATAGATAAACAACTGTGACTTGCTTAACCCACTACAGGGAATTCACAGCGAAGCTTGTTATTAGTAGTGATCTAAGTTATCAAATGTATACAGTTATTAATGCATAAAATATGACAGGAATAGAAACAACACAAGAAACCACAACACCAAATATAACGTGGTTCACCCCCAGTGTAGGGGCTACGTCCACAAACTGCGTTTTATTCAACTTGCTACAAAACCGCAGTTTGATCTGCGCACTCAGCTGCAGATCCCTTCAGTCCTTAACAGCCGCGCACACAGTAGCAGGCCTCTGCACACACAGCTGTAGATCTTTTCTCAATCTTCTTACAAAACCCTTTGCGCACACAGTTGCAGAGGTCGTCCACGCACACAGCTAGGACTTAACCTTTTCTTACCAAATCAGCCTTTTCTTGCCTTAAACTTTCTTACATCATAAAACCTAACCTTTCTTATTTACAAAAGTGCCTATTTATAGCGCACTGTTTACAAAAACATGGATTCAATACCATGGGCACCCAAAACCCTAAACCATGGGTTTATTACAAAAAGGGGTTTTGACTTACCCCGACACCCCTAAGACTATTTTGACCCATAACTCTGCTTACAAACAACCGTGGAGTTACCAAAACTAATAACCCTTAGGGTACATGTCCCAACAGGCCCCTAAGACTCACTAGTGGCCCGTCCCGGGACACTCTGCAAGGGCTCTGGTGGGAGAATCTTCTACGCAAGAGTCTGGAAGCAACTGGTGAGGTTGTGTAGTATATCATCAGCAGATTTCTCCTTTTCCACCAATTCTTGTAACACTGAGGATGATTCTGTATCAGCCCGTTCCTGCGCAAAAGTGTCATAGGTCTTCAAAAGTTTGAGCTGGCTCTCTGCAGTATTTCTCAATTCTAATGCTTCATCAACCAGGGGCTGTAACGCATTCTCTAGCAGCGTTACCTTCGTCCTGTAGGACTCGATTTCCTACTAAAGTTCCCTGCTGCGCTTCACTTTAGCCATCTTCTGCATAGGTGGCAGCATCTTGATTTCTACTCTAACTGCATCTAATTCATCCTGGCGTAACTTGATGGTTTCCTGGATCTTACCTACATCTGGATGGTCCTGTAGGTTCGCCCATGCTTCTATGCTGTCTTCCATCATTTTTGCGACGCTGGCCACATTATCTAATATCTTTGCTGTTGAAGCCTTGATGTCCTGATGGCGCTGTTCTCGGACCTCTGGTGGAGTCTCCAGAGGGATGCGCAGTTGAAGGTCTACGATCTGGTTCTAGTGCTCTGTCTTCATCCTTTCAATCTCGCTGCGAGACTACTGGGCATAGTCTCTCAGCTTAGCGATTCTCTGCTATGGTTCCTCTGCTCCCTGTATGTCGCAGTCAGACAAACTCCGACATGCCTCATCCAGTGCTCACATCAGCGTAGTTGTTTTATGTTCATCTTCCTTCTTCTATTGTGCTACTACTTCTAGGCATGCTGCAATGGTTTTGTTTTGTTTGATGGTGTCTTCTAATTGAAGTTGGGACAATTGGGCTCGTGCATGGATCTCCTTTGTAATAGCAAGCTGGCAAAGGTGCAGTTCTGACATGGACATCTTTGTATAATCAAGCCCTACGGTCATACTCGTCTGGGGCTGAAAATCTGTATCGGGCAATATCAGAGCTTCGCTTGATACCTTTCCTTGGGGATCTCTGGGTGGCCATTGCCTAATATCCTGCTGCGTAGGTGCTGTAGTGCTACTTGTCGCAGTACTGTGTGCTGATTTTGCTGCTAATTCTTTTAGCTCTAAAACCCTATTTGCTATACCTGAGAGCCCAGCAAGATGCAATTCCGCAAATTCTGACCATTTTTTAGTAAGCATTCCCGTGGACTGTTCTAGAGCTTGCTCCAGCGCATCCAGCATTATCGTGGTTTCTTCTTCAATGTATTTGTCCTTCGACGCTTTTGACTTTTTGCGGGACTGTGGCTTGGTTACCTCTGGTACTTCTAGTGACTTGCGCTTCGTTGCTGGGTTAGGATTTGATATGGTCTTGATCGACTCCTCATCCTGTTCGTCCTGTCCGTCATCTCCACCCTGGCCGTCAACATCCATCTGCAAATCACTTAGGTCTTTGCTATCTTCCAATGGGCTTTGCTGCTGTGCCTGACTGGTACCTGCGCCAAGATTGGTAGCTGGAGGAACTGGAATAGAGGGTTTTTTTCCTATATCTTTCAGCCAGTTAGTTGGCCATTGTTGAATTATACCCTTGATATCTGGTTCTGTGACCACATATGGTAACTTAAAGCATTGTCGTTGTGGATCTGCACGGACTTGAATGAAAACATGATGCATATCGGCACTGAAGTGCGTGGCGCCCTCGTATTTAGAGAACACCTCATTGGTAAGCCATGGTGTTCACACGATCTCATAGTGGATACTCATGGCATAAAAGACGAACACAGTGTTCGTCATCTGCTGAGCTACCTTATTTGAGGATACCCATAGGGAGGCGTACCTCGCTGCCCCTGGAATGCCTAGGTTTAACTCTACAAACTGGGCTTCAGTGGTTTCTTTCCACCCAACTAATGCAATAAGTACTAACAGCCAGGAATAATGAAAAGGTCTACCTTTCTCCTGTGCATCGTGGGCATCCTCTAGGAACTCCTTCGCAAGATATGCGGCCCAATTATAAGTATACCCCTCAGCGCAGTTCATAGCGATCCGGATAACTGGAGCAGGTACGTCAGTTGGCCTGCATTTCCATATGAGTTTGCAGGCTAAGAGTTCAGCTACAACATGAATGGACTGTTCCTGGATTGTGGAAGTGTGATATCCCCGTTTCCCCTTTGTCAGACCAAAACGCTCTTTCATATTTTGCGCGAGCTTTGTATCGTCATGTTTGGACGAAAATTCAGTTCCCGGATCAGGTCCTGCCATTGGTAAACTTGTGATATTATGGATGAGCACGGCGTCAATAGGAATTTGCTGGTCCCCTATGCATAAATAGCCATCATGCACTAATGCTAGCAACTGTTTGATTACTATGGTCACATGTATGCCACGACCGAAATGGGGAATATCAAGCAGTTTGAGTAGGCCAGCTTTATCCAGGCCTGCAGCCCATGTTTGCACTTCCAGTAGTGTGACCTTATGATCTGGGTACTTAATGCACTACAAGTATTCTGCTGGTTCAAACTGTGGGAACTTTCCATGGTCATTTGTGTCATGATCACTGTACTTCAGCCGATCGATCTTCCCTGTCATGCTTCCGATCAGCTGAACTCCTTGTGGTAGCGAGGGTGTGGTTAACGTGAACTGCTTTGTTCGATGGGGTAATGTGGCACCTGGGTGAACAGGTTGTAGATATGGTGGCCGCGGTGGTGCAATATTCTCCCTACCCCCGGCCGGGACCTGTGCTGAACCGGTGGGATCCATAGGATGATCTACCGGTGTTTCCCCTGTTTGTCTCTACCGGTCTTGGTTTCGCTTGGAGTGAACTTAAGTTCTAATCTTTTTCCGGGCAGACCGTATCTGCATCGGCCGAGGTGGTGCTGGGGGAGCTTCTTCACAGGGAGCAAGGGTAGGCGGCCGATTAGAGCAGCTTATCAGACCCTCTTGCTCGAATTCTCTGACCAAATTGTCAATCTCTCGTTCTGTTGTCATGGCTTCACTCAGAAATCTTGAAGAAATGCAGAATGCAATTTTCCCTAATTTAGGCATCTTCTTATACACGCCATCAATCAAATCGGGTAGGACGGTACATTGAAGGCACCAAATCTGACGAAAATCTTGTCCGAGTGGAGCTCGATTTCCGATACTAGCCTTAGTACAGGCATTTAAGGTAATTAAAACACTACCGCCACCAAATTGGCTACTTCCCAACGGTCGGATTTTAAGCCTCGCTGTGTTTGTGAACTTCGGCAGAATCCGGGTGTGCGCTTCGTGACAACCAGCATCCTCGGCACAGTATTGCCCTTCGACCCGTCCTGGGAATGCCAGTGTAGTACTGTTAGGTTTGACATGCTACCTTCTTGGTTCTGCCCCTTAGTGTGGTATTCAATTCCATGTCGGAGCGCAACCTCCATATACCATTTTTGTGCCAGAGGTTCCAAGGTGTGTACGAACTTATGCACCCCTTCTTCGTGAGGGATGGTGTCCCATGCTGCATAACTGTGCCTCAAATATGTCTGAGGGCTATTCTACCCAATGAACTTATGTCGCGCTGCTTGGACTTGGGTTATGAAGCTGAGGTACAGAATGTGCTGGCTAGCTGCCCAACTAGGAGTAGTCTCGTTGTTATCAGTCCGCCTTGCGGCTGTATCCCCTAATGCTGTCTCCAAAGTCAGCATTCTCTGGGACGGGGTTGCTTGTACAATAAATTCTCCAGGGTCAGTTAACCCAGCATAGGTAGGCAACTCTCTGGGCTGCGCACTAAGGTGTCTAAGAGACTTGGTGAGTTGCGCGCACCTATGGCCATGTAGCTCGTACAGTCGATTCTGCCAAGTCTCTAAACCATCGTCTGAATCAGACATGCAGGAGCTATCACATTGCCAATCTAGTACACCGTCGGCATCAGGCTCGACATAGTTTGCTTCCTGGGCTGTAATGTTGTAGATGTGGTCTAGAGTATCCTGCTCCCCTTCGTCTCTGATTGGTTCTGTATATCGTTCTCCTTGGGATGGATCGAGGGGTATGATAACTCGCAGACCATTTCCTTCGAAGGTCATCTGTCTCCTCTTAAGGTTGATGATTGCAGCATTTTCCATGGCCCACTCGATTCCCAACAAGGCTGGATAAGGGTTGTTGTCGTCAATGATCTCGATAACCTCAAAATCCGCTAGAGTGCTTACCCCATCAAGATCTATGGGAACACTAAGAAGTCTCCCTAGGGGCACAATCTTTTGCTGGTTAGCTAATCTCAATTGTATAGGTGACCAATCCAGGGAAGATTTTCCCATTTGTCCCCAAGTCTGCTTGGGTAGGACATTAACTTCTGAACCAAGATCCAAGATGACATCAGTCATATCATATTCCCCTATCTAAACATTCAATCTCATTTCCCTCCCCGTTCTTCGGACACAACTAACAGTTTTCTCCTGATCAACTCCTCTCTGAGGGTTTGTGACAGCAAGAACTTTTTGTAGCTCTTTTAAAGCATTCTGATTCCTCAAGAGTTTCATACAACTCTGTAAAAAGGAGGAGAGTGTACTTACTTTATCTGGTGAATCATCTTGCGGTTGCGAGGCCTGCGGAGGTTACTGTGCAGGTACTACGGGTGTGTGAGGGTCAACAATATCGCACAGAGCCACCTTGCCTAGTGCTTGGTCTTGCGCAGTATTAAGTGTTGGGACTTGCGTAGAGGCCTTACACGTGCACACCTCGGCAGGTTGTTTCGGTGAATGTTGAATTTGCGGCCTGGTGCCACTCCGGGTGACCACATTGATGGCTGCCGTCGGTCTCTGCTCAACTGAAATCAACTGAATAGTCTGGGTAGGGCCACTGTTGTTTTCCTGAATATTTGCTATGAGCTGAGGACACTATTCAATCACATGGTCGACTGCGCGGCAATATCGACAGGTTGTGGTGGGGTTCCGACAGTCACGAGCCAAATGGCCAGCTTGGTTACAATTGTAACACACCACCTGTCCTCGACCTCTCCCGGGTATACCACCACGGCTGCGACCTCCAAAGGCACCTCTTCCAGGGGCACCGCCGCGGTAACCATAGCCGTCATTATTCTGGACTTCATTTTGCACTCCGTAGACGTCAGAGATGCGCTCTCGCATGAGGTCATAGCTACGAAACTCTTCTTCATTATGCCCTACTGACTTACAGAACTTGCAGTAGGGATTCTTGGGAACTTGAACATATTGCTGAAGAAGATGGCAGTTTTTAGGGTGATGTTGGCCAGTGGTTCGACAAATCTCACAATATAGAACACCGGGATTGAATTGGTTGGGTGCACCTGTATTTGAGTAGGGTCGGACCCCAGGGAACTAGTCCCTATTGTGACCTTCAGTCCAGCAGTGCGTACACCAGACCTCCTTGTGACTGGTTTTAGCCTTCTTCATATCGCAGAGCTCCAGGGCCATGGCTACTAGCTGCGCTTGGATTTGAGCAAGACCAGAATCATCTCCAACGGGGGCGATTTCTAGCTTCATCGCAATTTCCAGAGCTTCTTGCTGATCAGCAACCTTCTGTTGCATGAGCGGAGTGTGGATATGGGGTAATAATGATGTGATAAACCATTCCTTGTGCTACGTAGGACTAATGGTAAAGCTGACTTGGTATAGTATAACTTTGAATCTCTGGTCAAATTCCCACACGGATTCACCGCGCTGCTATTGAATCTCTTTGAGCTCAGTGATGCTCTGCAATTCTGATTTAGGCTTCTTAAATTATTTGGTGAGGGCTGCCTTAATCTCATCTAAAGTATGGTTTTGAGTACTGGAGAATTTCATAAACCAGGTCAAAGCCCGGTCCCAGAAAGAAGTAATGAGCTGCGCGGTTCGCACATCCCGGTCTGTGATATTCTTCGCGTTCTATACTGCTTCACATAAAAACCAGAACTACTCGGGGTCTTCGGAGCCCGTGCCTTTGAAGATGGGCAACTTAATATCATCAGCTAGGTGGGATATGGTGGTTCTGGGAGGGTTGGGAGGGGGACAGGATGTCGAGGGAGGGGGATTTACAAAGGCAGATTGACCTATGGCCGGAATACTCGGACTTGGTTAACTAGCAGACTGCGACGGACTTTCAGGGGTAACAGGGCTTCACTGCGGGGTGACAGGGGGGCTTCCAAGCAAAGGGATTTCCTCTGAGCATGACTCTTCAGAAGTTATAGGGGAATACGTGGTAGTCTAACCTAAGGAATAGGAGTCAAAATCTCTTTTGTACCTTTTTCCACTTCGCAGCAAACCACTTTGCTCGTCGAAGGTATTATCACTTGCAAACATATGTTTGTACTACAAAGCTAGCAGTCTGATTCAAACCACAATATACCCTTTTCAGCCAATGGTATTTTAATCTGCAAGCTTAATGAATTCAAAAACTTACCACGGGGACCTATGAAGAACTACCGTTCAGCTTCGCTGAAGGAGGTACTTGTGTTAATGGCAAACTCTGTTACGAAAGCTTCCAATGTGCGCGTCGTCCAGAAATCAACAACGCGAGATACCTCGTTGTTCACGTGTTGCACAAGATTGACCCTTGTGGGGGTCCATGTGGGAACCCATCGAGCTTGGTAGTTCGTCCTTCTTTTTGTTAACCTAGACAACCACTGGTGCAACTCTATGTGGATACTACTAAAAAAATTTCATAAGCATCACAAAAAACATACCTTTGTAAAAAGTCACGTGTGCTACAACGCGAATTTGTGTTCTCTTGTTGCGTGAATTGCAGATAAGTTTCAGCAAACCAATCACTGATTTTCGTCACAAAGGGCCTCCAGAACATAGCCGTCGAGGTACAATGTAAACCCCTCTTGAGCAGATACTGAGTTCAACCGGCAACGGAACCAATTTGTTGGGCGATAGGGCAGACCCGGGTTTAAACCTTTTAATTCGCACCAACAAAAGACCCACTGTGTTGGCCCTTTCGGCAACAACCTGCGCATAGGTTGCAATCTCACCCGAAACAGCAATGGGGTGCCGCAGAATCAGGTTTTTGCAAGCAGAGAGGGATATTACTGTACCTTAGCCTTTACTAACTTATTAATCAATAATTACACAGCTGTGTCATTCACTTTCATACAACTTCGCAAATAGATAAACAACCGTGACTTGCTTAACCCACTACAGGGAATTCACAGCGAAGCTTGTTATTAGCAGTGATCTAAGTTATCAAATGTATACAATTATTAATGCATAAAATACGACAGGAATAGAAACAACACAAGAAACCACAACACCAAATATAACGTGGTTCACCCCCAGTGTAGGGGCTACGTCCACAAACTGTGTTTTATTCAACTTGCTACAAAACCGCAGTTTGATCTGCGCACTCAGCTGCAGATCCCTTCAGTCCTTAACATCCGCGCACACAACAGCAGGCCTCTGTGCACACAGCTGCAGATCTTTTCTCAATCTTCTTACAAAACCCTCTGCGCACACAGCTACAGAGGTCGTCCACGCACACAGCTGGGACTTAACCTTTTCTTACCAAATCAGCCTTTTCTTGCCTTAAACTTTCTTACATCATAAAACCTAACCTTTCTTATTTACAAAAGTGCCTATTTATAGCGCACTGTTTACAAAAACATGGATTCAATACCATGGGCACCCAAAACCCTGGATTTAAACCATGGGTTTATTACAAAAAGGGGTTTTGACTTACCCCGACACCCCTAAGACTATTTTGACCCATAAATCCGCTTACAAACAACCACGGAGTTACCAAAACTAATAACCCTTAGGGTACACGTCCCAACAAATACATGACCTAAATTTGACTTCCTATCATTGGGATCGCCAACCCAATCAGAATTAGTAAATCCAACTAGCTCTAGTGGAGAACCAACAACATAGTGTACCTCAAAGTGTCTGGTTCCTTGCACATAATGAAGGATCCTCTTGGCTGATTTCCAATGTATCTCATGAGTTTGCTTCATATATCCAGCTAAAACACCTACAACATATGGAAAATTTGGTCGATAGTGTGTAAGACATAGTAAATTCTCTACTTGATGTTTATACAACGAGTTGTCCACCAATGGAGACTCACCAAATTCACCTAGTTTGATACCATAAAGGAATAGGAACTTGGATTCCTTACCTTCAGCCATTTTAAACTTCACTAAAATTCCTGAAGAATACTTTTTTTGGATGCCTTTGATCCCTGGTTCATATTGTACAATTTCCAAACCAAGCAATTGCTTCAACAATCAGAGATCAGTCATGGAGAATTCACTGTGCAAAGAAGACTTGATTGACCCAATTTATTTAGTGCAGATTCCTGTAATCAAAATATCATCAAAATATAGTACAATTACCTGAAATACATCACCAACATGCTTCAAATAAACATTAGGATCATAATTTTATCTTTCAAAGCCAAGTGATAGTAGAAAATTGTCCATCTTGGCATACCAAGCCTTGTGGGAATGCTTGAGGCCATAGAGAGAATTATTTAAATTGAATACAAGTGAAGGATCCTCTTGTAAAAATTCAGTTTTATGAATATATATATACTCTTTAATTTCACCATGAATAAATGCACCATTCGCATGCACATGGTGAACCTCCCATCGCTTAGATGTAGCAATGGCTAAAACTAACCTGATAGAGTCCATATTTGTAACCGATGCAAATGTCCTATATATTCCAATCCTTAGAATTGAGAGAAGAATTTGGAAACCCACCTGGAATTATAATTTATATCAGAACCATCAGTAGCCACTTTTGTCCTATAGACCCACTTACATTGCACTAGTTTCCTCTTGGAAGGAAAGGGAACCGATTTCCAAGTCTCATTGTCTTGCATTGAGTTAAACTCTTCTTGCATGGATTTTTTCCATATTGTGTCAAGGGATGATTTCTAATATTATTTAGGATCATATCCAACCATCATGAAACATTTCTCAGCAATATTCACTTCACATGCAGAGAAATCAGTGTGAAATTGTGATCTAGTATTTCTAGGATCTAGTGGATTGCCAACTAATTCCCCGGCTACTTCAATGGTTTTATCATCCCATTTTCACCGAATGGGTGAGACATGATATGAATCATCATATTCATAAATATCATAATCATAAATATCATAAATATCAAATATATAATCATCACTTACATCATCTTTGAGTGGAGGATTTGAGCATTCCCCTTGAGAAAAATCGGTCTCCTCCATGAGTTCTTCTTCGAATTGAACACTCCTTTTAATGAAGGTAATTTGAGATAAGGGATAAAATATATTATATCCATTTTCATATTTATCATATCCAACTATTTTGGACTCCTTTATTTTAGGTTGTAAGGCCTTTCTCTTCTCTAGAGGAATCCTAGCCCTAGCCTTTGAGCCAAAGACCCTGAAATGAGAAACATTTGGCTTGTGACCAAACCAAGCCTTATATGGTGTTTTTCCATCCACATATTTGTGAGGAGATATATTTGAACATATGAAACATATTTAATGGCTTCATCCCATAGCTTAGGATTCAAATCCTTTGCTTCAATCATACAGGTTTCCATCTCCTTGAGATCCCTGTTCTTGCGCTCTGCCACACCATTTTGTTGTGGTGTGTAGGGGACCGAATGCTACATTTGGATTACACATTCTTTACATATATGCTGAAAATTATTTTTCACATACTCCTTTCCATTTTCATTCCTAAGAACCTTGATCTTTTTCCCACATGCATTCTCAACTAGGGCTTTCCAAACTTTGAGAGTCTCAAAAACCTCAGATTTGAGTTCGTGAAAGTACACCGAGAAAAATCTTGAGAAATCATCTATGAAGGTCAACACATACCTTGATTCTCCATAAGATGATGTGGGAAGAGGCCCAATATGATCTGAGTGCACCAAATCAAGTACTTGGATAACTCTCCTTACTTTCCCTTTCTCATAGCTGCACTCTAGATTCATTCCCAGTACATATCCTATGGATGTGCCATTGGATATATTGATAGAAGGAATCCCTTCCACCATGCATTCTTTACTCAATGTTTGGAGGTACCTATAGCTTAGATGGCCATATCTCTTATGTCACAACTTGCTTGTCTCATTGGCATGAGTCATGTTGGATTTGTTTCCCTCTCTATGTCCCTAGACCTAGGTTTAGCCCCTCTTTCTTTGCACAACAAATACCAAGATATCGACTCGATGGAGGGGAGCTCAGCCGAAAGCACCTGGAACACAGATTCCATCTCACCTGAGATATCTCATTTTTATGGGTAACTTCTAGGACCACGTTTCTTTATTTTGTGTAGTAGGGTTTTTTAGTACCTTGGCCCTGCACCAAGGTTCTCCAGCAAAGACAGGGAAGGTGGGTGACTTGCATGCACAGTATTCAAGACCAATTTATGCTCTGAGCCTTCTTTACATGATTTAAGTGAACTAGTAGTTAATAGACATCATAAGCATACTCATTAATATAAGGAAACAATTATGCATTTATCCAGTTGCAACACAATAATCAACTGATAATCTAACACATCACCTACACATATAAATAAACTATACAACATTCACACATATGTACACAACATATAACGTGGAAACCCATCCAGAAAAAACCACAAGGTGCTCTTCACCTGGCATTGGCATGAGGAAATAGATGCACCTTTTGTCTACACACAAAGATGCATAATCTATTCAAGATCTTCTCTTGTATCTTTACATACTTTTCCTCCCTCTCATGATCTCTGATCTTCTCTCTTTCTTGTTCTATTTGACTCCTACTAGCGATCTACACAAAACCTGGATCAACTCAACCTTCTCTATTTGTCTCCACACTCAACTACAGAACCACTAATCTAATGCACTCAATGCTCTAGAGTCATTAACAAAAAACTATCTATCTCAAGTCTAACTCAAGTGTCTTTTCCAAGAGTATAGATATTACTCAAATTTGTTGTATCAACTAATCTGCTAAGACAACCTAACCCATTTACAGCTTGGGTTCCTTCTTTTATAGATTTATTACAGACTCGATACAGGTCCCATACATGCTTGTTAAAAACTCGATACTGACTTGATACAGACTCTAATAGACTCATTACAGACTCCTCTTTAGTCACTATCCCAACCGACTTACTATCTTCAGTCAACAGGTTGTCTTTCCTATTCTAGCAACACATAAGAAAAAGGTGCTATCAGCCTGACTTACAAATGTTCCTTCATGCGTGTGGTTTCCACCTGCTCCAGCCGAGCTCGTACCCACGATCGTTAACGACGGTCGCTTTCTCAGCATTATGCATTATTGTCATTTTCTTGTTGTTACGCTTCTTGACATGCCTACTTTTGCAGATATTCTGCCATGTCATATTATATCTTTCTCTATCCTTCTTTCGTGACTTACTAATATTGCACACAGCTTCCTCGTCCCATGCATTCTCTTTGTCTTCTTCTTCTCTTTCCTTCTTATGTCGCAGCATCCTTCCCTTTTCCTTGATGCTCCTTCCTTTACTCTTATTTTCTCCTTCTTCATACTTAGGAAGAATTCTAGATGAATTCTGCCCTACCATCCTGAGGCCCAATAGGCCCCCAACACTCACCTGTGGCTCATCCCGAGCAACGCAAACTATTCCTCCATGGTCTGACTTACATTGATTTTGGTCTAAAAATCCTCCATGATTTTCAACAAACTTTTCTTTCTCTATGCGCACTTCTTCTTCCATTTTCTGCATGTGATCCACCAGGTCAGAACTAGCGTGTTTTGACATGACTCTTTCTATAGAGGTCACTACCTCACACACCTTCTAGTGTATAGGATGAAATATCCCTATAACTCTTTCTTCTTCTTGCAATTCCTATACCTTTTCTTCACGATGTTGCTGCTGGGTGTGCAACACAGTCATTTGTTGTTGCAATTTCTGCATATCGGCTTCCTTGGCCTTTTTTTCTCCAAGAGCAATTATTTCATCTCATTCTTATTTGTGTTATATTTTCTTCAAATGCAATGAGCTCATTTTCAATACTGTGTGATTTCTATTCATCCATTAGAGCTTCGCAAATCAAGGAGACTTGGTCCACAGACTTAGCACATGTTTGATTAAAATTTTCTATTACTTTCGCAACTTGAGTGGTTGCATCTCTTCTGCGTGCCAGCACTTCTGGGTGTGTGCTGGTTCTCCTTTTCTCCTCTAACTGGATTATTTTTTTTCTAATGGTCCTCCACTATCTTTCCTAGTCGGAGGATCTTGTCTTTTGATGAAATATCTTGTGATATTTCAACATCATCCATATTTGAACAAATAAGATTAATGACCTGTTTAAGTTTCTGCTTACTTACTTCTTCCTTCCTTGCTTCTTGTGTGGTTCTTTGAATTTTGGCCTTGATTTTGTTGATAGTCTTTGTTGAGTGTTTCACTTTCTTTTTGAGGGTATTTCCCCTAACTCAAATCTCGATAATTGTTTCTTTTTGTAAAACATACACATCCTTCAATTTCATTTTTGAGAAATCCATAAATATCTAGCCAGCGGTTCTGTCTACCTCACTAGGGTCTAGGGATTCGAATTCCAACACATCTCTTCCTAGTGTAGTTTTTTGGGGTGATCTTCTCTAGGTTGTAGGGTATCTTGTGCTTCCGATGCGCCAGGTGTGTCCCGTGATGGGGGTACCTGAGGCACATGCTCCATTGCAAGTTTGATTGCTCCAATTGTTCTTCCTATATCATTCATCCTATCTGTAATGGTATTAGTAAATTGATTATGTTTTCTTCCAAGGTCGTCGAACCGTGGCTGCACAGCTTTTTGTAGGGCCTCTTCTAAGGCCATTACTTCTTCATCATCCATATGAGAAGTATTTCCATCTTTTTTAGCCTTTCTTTTTTTGTGCAACGGTTCTCTTTGTTCTTCTTCATTCTGCACATGCTTCTATTGTTTCCTTTACGGTGGGTCATTTTGAGGTTGATTGGGATGATATTTTCCTGCCATTGTAGCATCTGTTTGTTGGTTATTCTTCTCTCCCATAGGTGGTGATCCCTCCTATTTCCACTCTTCTAGCCAGTCACTAAAAAATCTCTCTAGGTATTTTTCTGTTAGCACATATTGTATTGGAAACCACTGTCCTCATGGGTCTTGACGTGGTTGGATGTATACATAGTGCAATCCTAATTGAAAATTAATAGTATGTTGAAATTTGAGCATGGTGGTTGCACTAAGCCTTAATTGTTTCTTTATCACATTCCTTAGGGCTTCAGTGTGGACAAAGAATTCAATGTTGCTACTCAACTTCCATGCTTTATCAGGAGAGAACCACAAGTTCTGGTTTCTCACTCCTCTATGGGTAAGTTGACTGACTAATACTTTGCAGGCTCATAAAACACAGTAAACAAGATCAAAATTAACAACCAAGAATAATGGATATGAGTACCTTCTTCCTGTACTGAGGCGACGTCCTGTAATAGTTCATTAAGAAAAAATTGAGACAAATTGAATTGAACTCCTTCTGCATAGAGTGCAACCATCATTACTATTCCTACAATACATTTCTTTAGTCCCGAGACACTCAACAGTTTGTTTGTTAATATCATAGCTTCCATACGAGTAGAAAGGTCATTGATGGATGATATTAGGAACTCTTCACCAAAGCTTATCATACCATACTTTTCCTTCAAGATCGATCATGCCCATGTATTCAAGATCGAGCATGCCAATCCCCTTGACCTATATCTCTAAATCATCACCGATTCAAATAGTTGAGCCGTTGTCTAAATACATGTATGTGAAGAACTATTTGAGAGAGGAAATGTTCCTTGATTCTCCCAAATTAATAATGAAGGAAGAAGAGTCTGAAGAACCAAAAAATAATATAGGGCACCTCTCCTTGTTGTTTGAGCATGAACCTCCATCCTTCTTCCTTGCGCCCTCTGGCAGTGGGATGTTATTATTCTCCAATAGTTGCATCGTCATATCAATGGTATTCTTCATGCATGCACTCTCTGGATGCCATCCTTTGTGACAATAGGTGCATTTGGTCTTCTCTCGTTTCTTCTTTTCCTTGTCCTTGCAAGGATTTGAACCTCCATCTGAATATTTGGGTCTGTCTTGTTTATTCTTATATTGCTGCTTCAAATCCTTGTCTTTATTCTTTCCCTTGAATGGATTTGAAACTCATACAACAAGAGATTGGTATTTTCTAGATTTGATGGTACCCATCTGCACTAGCTTGTCTTGCTCTTGGGTCAAAGACTCCATGAACTTAGCCAATGCAGAAATGCGCCAACTTCGAGTTGTGAGCTTTCTAGAGTGAAATGTGCTTACAAACACATATTACTTTGGCCCTAGCTTCGAAAGTATGGATAGTATGAGCTTCTCCTTATTCTTCTCTATGCCACATTCACTAAGTTGAAGCACAAATGATGTGAATTTGGTGAAGAAATATTGGATTGTCTCAAAATGAGCACGACTCAAAGAGATGAGCTCATTTTCGAGCTGGTGACCTCTCATCTCATCATTCTTTCCAAACAAAGCTTCAATATTCAACCATACTTCATTTGGAGTAGTCATTCTGTCTACATGGAATATCAAGTCGCTCGAAATGTTGAGACAATGCATTCCAAATGCTTCATCAAGTCTGTTGAAGAACTTCGGTTTCTCAACAGTAGAGTTTGGTTCAACCTATGTCCCCATGGTGACCCTAAACAAGACTTCCGACCTCAGATGGATAACCATGTCAGCCTTCCATTCAAAATAGTTGAATGGATCCAACAAAACATGGGTCTGCTCCATTTCTGCTTGCGCTCTTGGTGACAAATTGTTGAATGTACCTCCAGTGGAAAACACTTAAATCTATCTAGAAAATACCTCAAATTGCATCTCAAACAATATGGATTTGATCTGCAACTCCAATCATCTCTGATTCCATGTTATAATTGATTCACACCTAGATCTAGGAGCTAAAGAAACTCTCACAATTCAAAATAGTTTGCAAAACAAGCACAAAATAGTTGAAAGAGTAAAATTTGTATACACACATGAAGCCAATGACATATATTATTATGATTGTATAACATGTAACAATGTCTAGAATAGGTATATATTACAATAGGGAAAAAATATGAGTCCTTGGAGGCTATCTGGATGCATACAAGTGTCAGCACTAGATTTGACCCTCAAACCCCCCAAAGTGGACCAATGAGCTTCCTAATCATCCCAAACGGTCACGAATGCATGTGTGAACATGGGTAAGTCATGTTGGAGCATGTGTGGAGGTATTCCAGGCATGGGTGAGCACATGGGTGTGTGGGAGCGGCCCAAGGATGTAATAAATGCCCAAGGAATTCCAAAAACCACCTAGTTCATGCACTAGTGCCTCAAAGGAGTCAAAATCCCTAAAAATGGGGAAGGGGAGTGCATTCCTGGTTGAGTGCAATCAATGTGGGTGCCTAAGTGTCAGAATGATCAACCTGGAGTGCATAAACTGTGCAGAATGATCAACTAGGAGCACATCAACTATGGAAAATGATCAATTTCCCTAAGTCTAAACCATAAAAATCACTACATAAAAGAAAATGAAAATGTATAAAGTATAAGACTATGATACTAAGGATGAATTATGCTCTAACATTTTCTCTCTCAATAAGACCACTATCAATTATGATGCCAACATTTCACAAGAAAACTCCAAACTCCTCCATGCCATGTATCATTTCATTAAGAGTTTCAATTTCTTACATAGTCATATCTTTACAATGGTTTTAGATGCCAACATCTCCAAATAAAACTCCAAGCTCCTACATGCCATGGATCATTTCATTAAGAGTTTCTTTTAGAGTTTCTTACATGGTCATATATTTATAATAGTCTTAGAGTTTCTTACATCGTCATATATTTATAATAGTTTAAGAGTTGCTTATATTTTCATATATTTAGATGAGTTTGATTTGGAAGTTTCTTATGTTCTAGTCCAGCATTAGTCATTAAAGCTATATTGAAAAGTGTAAAATTATATTTTTCTTATTTATATGCAAGTTTAGTTTTTCTACGTGTCGATTTATTTTCTTTAATTTCGTGTTATTTTTTTGTTAGTTTACTATAGAAACTTTAGCAAAATTGGGCCCGTAAACAAAATTTATGCTTTGTTTTATGAACATTTTAAGGTTAACCATGTCCATGTGTTTATGTTGGTTTCCCAAAAACTTTGGGGGGTTTGTTTTGACTGAAATAGCATACAATATTTCTTCACTAATTATTTTTCTTCATTGGATTCCGCCAGAATTCTGCAAATGTATTCTTGAGTTTTGATAGAGATATTAGTATTGCATTTAGCAATTAACTCCATGTGTCATTTACTTAGTTATTTTTCTTCAAAATAATTGAAGTTTTTATAATTATTAGTTTTTTTTTTATTATGGCCTATGCAATTATGTTATAAGTTATAATATGCCTCCTTTCTTTTCTTATAGTGTCACTTTTGTAAATCCTTCAATCCTATCCTAAGATGTTTTTGATGAGGATGTTAGGATATTTAAACACTAGGAGTTAGTTAATATCAACTTCACATATTGTATTTTTTAAGTAACGTGTGTTTCTTTCCCTAGTATACTCTATTAAAGTCCCCTACTTCGTAGGACATCCTACATATGAAATTTACATGAGAAGTGGTTGGTATTGGTATGAAAAATATCACATGGAGTGGCCATATTAAAATATTCATGTAATATAGCTTCAAATGTTTCATTTGATGGTCTAAATTCAAAGATCTTAAAAAAATAAGCAATTTAAAACAACGATATTGAAAATGAACCATGGATGCCAAAGTTATGCCCTTTTGAAGAAATGCACAAAAAAAGAGACAAGAAGCCACATGGCACACAAATCATTAGAGAAAATTTAGGGTCTAAAATGAGTCTCCTAGGGAAAACAATAAAACAATATTTATGTATTTTGGAGGAAGAGAGAAAAAACTACTTTTTTTCTTCGTATTTTCAACATATATATCCATGCGGTTCTACTCAAATTTCAAGTGGGATCACTCATTGGATGCATAATTAAGTCACACATCTAATGAGTACCCACACTAGATACTTTTGAGGGATCTCACCCCATGAAAAATAATAATTACATTAAAAAAATGTGTTATTAATTTCAAGCGAGAGCACTTGTTGGATGCATAATTTAATTCCGTAGCCAATGAGTACCCACACTACATATTTTTAAGGGGCCTCACCACATCAAAACCAAGAAATCCATACAAAAATGTGTTACTTTCAAGTAACACATTTTTTAATGTATTTCACATTTTTCATCGGGTGGGATCCCTCAAAAGTATGCATTGTGGGTACTCATTAGATGTAGAATTTAATTTTTCATCAAATGAGTGCTCTTGCTTGAAATTTGAGTAAAACTACAAGGAATAAGTTGAATATACAAATTTAAAAACTAGTTTTTTTAATGACGAATATGCCAAGTCAACCATGATGGTTGACTCTTTTTCTTGAAATCATATTGGTTCTTGAATTCCAACTCATCAATGGATCTTTTTGTTATGAGGTAGCTCTTTTTCTTATGAGACCCATCTTAGACACAAAATTTGATCTAATGGTTGATCCATGTGCTGATGAGAGCACAATGTAGAGATAATTCTCCCATGTTACTAACTTTACCTATAAACTCACTTTTAAATAAGTTACTTTTTAAATTAAGTGACCCACTTTTATATAAAAAAAGTGAGAAACACTTTTACAGTAAGGTTACTTTATAACTTGGGATCCATTTTGAAATAAAAAAATCAATTTTGAAACATGAAAATTATGATATGTTTAAAGATGACATCACGAATTATACTAAAACATAAAAATTATATAATACTTAGACATATCCAAAAAGATGGCTCAAGGACTTTTTAGCTTGAATGTTTGTAGGATTTCTTTTTGTTTTTATGTTTTAGAAAGAGTTTTGGGGGATGGCGATGGTGGAAGGTTTCATATGATTTTGCAGTTGCAACAAAGATGAAAGCATCTAGTGTTGGTGAAGGGTTATCCAAGATTATGATTGGTATTTAGAGGAGTAGGAAATTATGGAGGAAGTGGAGGAGGTTCATTTCATCTCTGAGGATGAGCTAGTGTGGACTAATGTAGGCATCTTCATATCAAATGAGGAGTACAATGAAATTTTATGAAAAACTTAAATGTGAAAGGATAACAATTAAGGTAATAAATGAGGTGTCTCCCTTGGACATAATTCCTTTTGAATGCATTCGTGTACCCTGGAAATACATTTTTAGTGAACCAGTTAGAGAGGCGGTAATTATAGACTAAATTTTGAATATTGAGGCTAGCAAGCTCTCTCTGCATCCTAAGGCTAACCCTAATGTTTCCTTACTGAGGCTCTTGTATAATATCTCTCTATTGTTGTGTGATTAGCTAACCCTTAGGAAAGAATGGTGCGGGAAATTATCAGATGTTTTAGTGAAGTCTCTTATTGGTTCTTAGAAAGGAGGTGAAAAGAACAGAAGTGTTGGCTCAAAACTTTAAATGGAATTTAAAACCATCAAGGTGAGATAAAAAAAATGTTAATGGTGCTCGAAAATGACATAGGGATAGAATTTGTGGTATCCCTCTCCTCTTCGGATATGGTGAGTAAGTTTCAGTTCAAGTCATGTTGAAATCTATCACTGGTGAGGTGGATGGAAGAAAGTTGGTCTATGTTTCTCAATTACATTCCTAAGTTGCATGTCCTATTAAAAGGATGGATTTGATTTCAATTATTGTCAAAGAAGGATGTAGAGAAGGTCTCAAATGGTCCATGGATCTGGTTCAGAGATGGTCTTGTGCTTAATCCTTGGCATATAGCTTTCAACCCATGTACATAACCCCTAATCATTCACCACTTATGGGTTTTTCACCCTAGATTGCCATTGGAGCTCTGGTTCAAGGAATCCAAGATGGTGGTTTTGAACTCTCTAGGAAGGTTTATGTTTTTTGAAGAATACTTGTTGCTATCAGAAGATAAGAGAGTGGCGAGGGTGTTAAAATTTATAGAACATAGTAAAGGGATTCCATATGAGTCATGATTGAATTGAGGGCTAAGGTATTTACTCAATATTTTCATTTTTCAGATAATTCAATTTAGGTGCATTGTTTCTCAGAAGATTCAGCATTTAAGAGAAAAAAATATCATAGGGGATTTCAAGGGATCAAAATTTGATGGTTAACTAATTGGAGGATGCTCGCAGGAAATAAAGTGGTTTTTGTTCTAAAATCATTTGTGTTTCAATGCCAATCAGAAAGTTGGGGGATATTCTAAGATAGAACTAAATGAGGATGAGGAAGGCTCAAGGGATGGCTGTGGTTCCTTCTTGGAATTTGTAAAATTTGTTTATGCCTTAGACATCATTCTGAAGGATGGAGATGACCATTTGGATTCATGATCGAAAGATGGAAGGTCTATTGAAGTTTTATTTTGTTCTCCCTCAATGGAATTAATAGTTGAAGGCAACAAGAGAGATCTATCAAGTAAGTCAAACCCCTCTTCCTCTCTTCCTTTTGGCTCTGTAATAGGGAAGGTTTTGGGTGGTTTAGAAAGTCCTTCTAGGGATGTGAATTCGAAGGCTAGCTAGAATATGTCTCCTTTGGAATTTTATCAAGACCCAGATGACCTTGGTTGGCATATATTAATTGTAGGGGATGGGGGACCGATGGGAGTTGAGAAGGAGATTCCAAACCCTTATTCTTTAGTGGATGGAAATTTTGGTATGGGATCCCTGTAGAGTCTTGTGGGCCTTCAAAACCATCCTATGAAGAGATATTATCTAAAAATCCCTTGCCAATATATGACGTTACCCCTCTTCAATTGGTAGGTGAGAAAGAAAAGGATTTTTTATAGGATCATTAGTGCATATTTATGGAGAAGAAAGTGGTAAAGGGATTGATTGAACGAGGATTGGCCCCTATGGATTCAGAGAAGAGAAAAAATAATCTTTTAAGAATATTGAGGTCTATATCTATGAGGATTTTCCAGAAGGTAGTATTAATGGAGGTTTTCGAGCCCTTAGAGTAGGAATTCCCATAGAGAAGCTTCAGTATTTATAATTGTCCTTGAATGTGAGGGGGTTAGGAGGTAACCCTAAGAAAATTCCCTCAAAAAGTTACTTGAGATATGTAATCCTATGTAATATTGGTCCAACAAACCATGTTTTATGGAATAAGAGAAAGATAATCCTTTCAAGTATTTTGAAAGGTTGGTATATGTGTACGCTAGACTCTAATGGGAGATGGGGGTTTCAATTTATTCTTGGAATCCTCTTTCCATAAGTTACTACCCTTTCTAGATTGTGTAGGAATTGTGCTTGAGGGATCATTCATCGGTCATGATTTCCCTATAAAAGTTTTAAATTATTTTGGTCTATATATTCGAGATGTTAAGAACCCGTGTCAACCCTCCTATTTATTTTGTTAGTATATTGTGTCGAACGCCTATGCTTATTAGTATGTTGTATTATCCCACATTCATGGGGAGTAATAGTTGTTAAGTCATCTAGTTAGTATGTTGCATTATCCCACATTCATGGGGAGTAATAGTTGTTTAGATTAGACTTAGTATATAAGTAAGTGTTGAGGCCAATGAAGGTATCCAAGAGTTATTTTGTATTGAGTTTTATCAAAGGAGGTGTCCCCCTCGAAGTGGCCTACGATCAATAAAATATATTTTGTGCTACATTATTTCTTTTATATCATGTATTCCCATTTTTTATTGAAGGATTTTCTCCACATATAGTATCAGAGCACTTTTCTTAGCACAAGTGAGATTTTTTTTTAAAAACAAAGGGGGAAAAATGGGCAGCGACTTTCAGATCCATTTCTGAAACTTCCTGTGAAGATTATGGGGAAACAAGTTGCATATATGAATTCCTCTTTCAAAAATACACAGTTTAAAAAAAATCATCTTATTTGGATTGCTAAAATTGAAGATATCGCCAATTTAAAATCATCCATTTTTCTGAATTTTGGTGATGGCCACGGAAATTACAGAGCGCAAATCGTTTGACCTGATGCCTAGATTTCTGTTATGAATATAAATGTAGATTCTGAGTGCCTATTCTAGTTCCGAAAATAGGTTATAATAGAGAATATGAGCAATATTGATCAGGTTATAGTCATTTTAAAATTTTCATCATAAAACCCTAGGTCTATTTACGGGTGTTTTTGGGCATTGGGTGGAATTTTCTTCCATTTTTTTATTGACACTGTGATTATTAAAGTAGTGATTCTTATTTGCATCAGTATTATTGATTCGGATCAGGGACTAAACCCTATCCTCTTAAATGTGGGAAGCACTTAGGCATAGCCCTAAAACTCATTGTGAAGAGTACCATAGGAACCCCAAAGTAGTTAGCCATTGAGAGGACCTATCAAAAAAAAAGGGCAGTGTCCCCTACCTGATTGACTAGTTTCCACCCATGTGGTAAACCAAGATTTCTCATTTGTGGCAAAGCAGTTATCAAATTTACTTGAGCCGCTGAGTGAGGGGTATTGCCCCAATACGCAAGCCGTTAAATAGCATTGGTGATCAAGTGAATACCCCAAACATTTAGGAAGATGAACATACCTATGGTCCATATATATTTCCAATTTATAAAGCACATTTTTCTAGAGCCACTAAATATCATCTCCACCATAAAAAAAAAACTCCACCAAGCAAAAAAAAAAGTATAATTTTTTATTTTTGGCCATATATTCTTTGTTTTAGCTCCATTTCCCTTGGAAATTCACTATAAACCCCATAATTCCATTCTTCATATTTCATTCCTTTAGGACCTTGTCCTAAATTCCACTTCCTGAAGCTTGAAATTCCACATTTGTCTATTTTTACGGTTTGTCATAACTTCTTCGATTCCCACCTAATTACCTTCAAATTTTTCCACAATGTTCATTTTTTAGTTATGCTTCATTGTCCATATTCACCCCGCTTCTGAGATTCACATTTTTTATTTCCTTGTCCCTCACAAAGTTTCCAAAACCTAGTCAACCCCAATTACCCACCCAAGTTTTTCCCAACTCGAAATTTTCCTTTTCTAAAACCATTTGCGTTTTTGTTTTTCTACCTATTTCCACAAAAAAAATCATGCTTATGGTTGTCACTAGCGTAGGAGAAAATAGAAAAATGGAAGAAGAACTTGCCGCCCTTAAGATCAAACTCGAAGATCTAGATCAAATATTTCTTGACCTCCATCTTAAGAATTTAGCCATGACCAATTGACGACAGCCTGAGTCTTCTGCAGACACTGAGTTCTCTTCTTCTAACAAATTTCATGGGTTGAATATTGATTCCCCACTTCAATGGTAATGATCCATCTGGATGGATATATAAGGAAGAACAATACTTTAATATGCATAACACTTTTGATGTCACCAAAATCCCATTTGCATCCTTTCATTTGGAACGTGAAGCCCTTCAATGGTTCTGTTGGTACATCAAGGATCATGAAGAGTCACAATGGACAGATTTTGGCCATCTCCTTTTGCATTGATTTGGCCCTAATGGTTTTGATGACTTCATAGGAGAACTCACCAAACTTCGCTAGATTGGCACTGTGAGACAATATCAGACATAATTTGAGAAATTAGTCAAGCACACAGAAGGATTGTCTAATGCATTCTACAGGAGTTGTTTTATTAGTGGTCTGAAGGATACAATAATATCTGGGGTTAAAATGTTCTGTCCCAAGACAATGATGGAAATCCTATGGTGGGATAAGTTGGTGGAGGACAAGATCAGTGCTCAACAATGCTTTAAATCCACTTTTGTTGCATTCATAAATATGGTTCCCCAGATACCTCCAATCCCACCATCTCCTAGAACCACTCCTATCAAGAATTTGTTTGAAGTTGAGATGTGGGCACATAGGGAAAAAGGTATTTGTTATAATTGTGATGAGAAATTCACCTGGGGACACAATGTGCTAAGAAAAATCCTTATCTCTTGGATGTGGCTTATTTGCCTACACTTGAAATTTGTGTAGCTACTTAGGATCTAGTAGATGATTAGGTTGACATTCAGCAACCGACTTTTGACCCTCCTTCTCATTATGACCACCCAGAGATATCTCTCCATTAATTAGCTGAAGTCACCACCCAACAAACCATGCAGGTCAAGGGTTTCTTCAACAAGACCCTTCTTACAATAGTCATTGATTCTGGTAGCACCCATAACTTCATTAAGCCTCAGATTGCCAAAAAGGATGATTATTTTGTCTATCCTTTCTCTAGCTTTAAAGTCATGATTACATATGGGGGCACCTTACCTTGCAAGGGAAAGTGTCGCAATGTGTGTATCTCTATTAGAGATTCTACCTTGTGCTCTAACATGTTTGTCATGCCCTTAGGAGGATGTGATATGATTTTGGGCACTCAATGGCTACACACACTTGGACCCATCTTATGGGATTTTGATGAACTATGGATAAAGTTTTCAGTCAATGGGAGAAAACACACATTGAAGGGATTACAAACAGGGTCTCTTGAACACAGATTGAAAGGATTACAAACAGGGTCTCTTGGAATCATCAATTCACATCTCATGGAAAAGGTCCTTCAGAAAAATTCACACGGTGTCATCGCTTAGCTCCATTCCATTCATATGCAACCATCAACGATATCCACTGCTTCCTTATCTCTACAACAAATTTTGGATCGATATGCATGTGTCTTTCCTGAACCAATGAAATTTCCACCTGCAAGACCAGGAGACCATTGTATTCCTCTCCTTCCTAGACGCATCCCTCCCAACATCAAGCCCATCCCTAAATGGGTTTGGACAGATATCTTTATGGATTTAATTGAAGGGATCCCTACATCTGGAGGGAATATAATGATCTTGGTTGTGGTTGATCGCATATCCACATATAGTCATTTTGTTCCCTCAACCATCCATATGTCACCTCCTCAATCACATATATTTTCATGGACCAGATCTTCTGCGATGCAACTTTCACAAGTCATTTTTGGCCAAAACTCAGCACACTGGCACCCAAATGAAGATGAGTTCAGGGTATCCCCCACAAACAAATGGTCAAACGAAATTTATCAACAAATTTTTGGAAACTTATCTCCTTTGATTCACCTCTGAACAACAACATCATTGGAAAAAGTGGCTCCCTCTCGTTGAATTGTGGTACAATACCTCCTGCCATACTACATCTAAAAGGAATCCATATGAAGCAGTTTATGGTTAGGCACTGCCAGTTCTCCTTCCATACCCCCACAACAGTTCACCAGTTTAGGAAGTTGACATGGTTCTTTGAAACTGAGATCAGATTCTTCACATTTTACTTGAAAATCTTCACATGGAAAGAAACCAAATGAAACACCAAGTCGATCGCCATCGTTCTCAGCATAGTTTCCAAGTTGGTAATATGGTTTTTCTTCTGCTGCAGCCTTGCAAGTGTTGGTTGTGGAGCCTAGTATTCCAGATCCAAATATATTATTCACTTGTGTCTGTACTTTAGGTGTACTGCACACTTATTCCCCAACCTTGGGGTTCCGGGGCAGTGCCCCTGAGAAATGAGGGTTCCTGGGTGAAGCCCCCGAGAAATTTTTTTGGGATGTTTATTGGCCAACAGTTTTGCGGACCCATGGTATTGGGTTAACCATAGTATTTTCCCATGGTATTTCTCCTATAAAAGAAAAGCATTGTAATACTTCTATGTATGGTATTGTATTGTATTGTAACATTGTAAACAATTTCTGTGATTGTGTAAGAAAGACTGTGAGAGCATGAAGAGGAAGTGCAGTGGTATTGCTACAGGTTGTATCCCTTCAACTTTCTGGATGATAATAAAAGGACTGGCAGTTTCTATGTGGGCATATCCCATCATTTGGGTGAACCACGTTATATATGTGTCTCTCTGTAATGTGTTTAATGTGTTTTGAATCTTGTTTAATGATTTAACTGTATAATTGTTATTGCTCCGCAGTCCTGCTTTCTAACAACAAGCAAACCTTCCTGAAACTCAAAGAGCATCATAAGCTAGCTCCAATGTTATATGGCACATATAAGTTTTGTCAAAATCTTGGGCTCATTGCTTATAAATTGGAACTTCCTCCTTCTTCTCACGATCACCCAATATTTCATATCTCTTATCTTAAGAAAGTTATTGGCACCAACATTAGAGCACAAACTATCTTACTGGAACTAGATAATGAAGGATCCATCATTTTCAAGCCGACAACCATCGTCAATAACAGAACTCTTCAACTTCTCTCTCAATCCATCACAGAGGTATTAATTCGGTGGCACGACATGTAACCAAAGGATGCTACATGGGAACCACTCATTCATATTCAACAATAGTTTCTACATCTAAAGCTTTGAAGACAAATCTTTTGTAAGAGGGAGGGAATGTTAAGAACCTGTGTCAACCCTCCTCTTTATTTTGTTAGTATATTGTGTCGTGCGCATATGCTTTGTAAGTCATCCTGTTAGTATGTTGTATTATCCCACATTCATGGGGAATAATAGTTGTTAAGTAGTCCAGTTAGAATGTTGCATTATCCCACATTCATGGGGAGTAATGGTTGTTTAGATTATACTTAGTATATAAGTAAGTGTTGAGGCCAATAAAGTATCCAAGAGTTATTTTGTGTTGAGCTTTCTCAAAGGAGGTTGCCCCCTCAAAGTGGCTTGCAATCAATAAAATCTCTTATGTGCTTCATTATTTCTGTTATATAGTGTCACACGAGAAAAGAGTCATGGGAGAAAATTGTCAATGAGGATATTTTGCAATATGAACAACTAATTATAGTTGGGGATCTAAATCTCTTCGTCTCTTTTAGGGAAGTTTGGGGTTCGAGTATTGATCTTAAAGTGGATTATTTTACCAATATTTTTATAAAGTATGTAGGGTTGATAGATGTTAATTGATTTCCTTCCATTCCAACATGGAACAATGGTAGAGATGGAAGGCACGGGGTCACCAAGAGGATTGATTGATTCCTAATTATAGAAGCACTCTATAAAATATTTAGCAGGTTTAGGTCGTGTGTGGCCATTCAAAAAGTTTCAAATTGTCTCCCAAATCTACATCTAGTCAAAAATTAATTAGGGGAGGCTACATTTCCCCTTTAAATACAATCATTAATGTATTTTTGATTAATAGTTCAAATTTCTAGTGAGGAATGTCTGGTTGGATTCTCAATTCAATTCGAGGGTTTCATATTTCAATTTCATATTTGGACACATTGGTAGGGAAGTTAGAAATTTTGAAAGAAAATTTTTCTATATGCTTACGCATGAGCATGAGGAATATTCAGGAAGATATTATAGAAATTAAAGAGAGAATAAATAATAATTATTATCAAAATTCCTCTCGAGTTTCTCTTGTTTAACAAAAAATCATATTTGAGTGCACTAAAAGCAAAGAAGTGACGATTGTTGAATCTGGAAGAAGAATCATGGGGATTGAAAAGTAGAGTGATTTAGTTGACCCAAGGTGAACAAAAAAATAATATTTTCCATAAATATGTGCATTATAGAAGAAACATGAATTCTATAAGGGAATTTGAAGACTCTTTAGGGAATAAATTTTATGCGAAAAAAGAATATTGAGAAGGAAGCTTTTGACTTTTTTTCCAGTTGTTTAAACAATCGAAGGAAAATGTTATTATTCAATAGTTAAGAGTATTTTGGATTTATATGAGGTTCTTTTTCTATTGAGGAAGGAAAAAGAATATAAGACCCCTTCACTTTAGAATAAGTAAAGAGGACTTTGGCTAAATTTTCTAAATACAAAAGTCTAATATGTTATGGGTGGTCAATGGAGTTTTTTATGGACTTCTTTCAATTAGTTGGTAATGATTTTCTGAAAGTGGAGGGGGACTCTCAATTGCAGGGGAAGGTAGGAGAAGCCTTAAAAGCCACATTATTATCCATTATTCCAAAAGTTCCAATCATTTATCCATCTTGGACTTCAGGCCTATTTTGTTATGTAATCTGACTTATAAGCTTACTAAAAAAATTATAGTTGTTAGGCTTAATAAAAACCTATCTAAGACTATGTCCAAAGAGCAGTTTGGGTTTCTGAAAAATACACATATTTTGGATGCAGTGGGGGTTTCCCATGAAGGGTTACACTCTCTCAAAGTAAAAAAGTTTGAATATTTGTTCTTCAAGTTGGATTTAGTCAAATATTTCGACAAGGTGGATTGGTCTTTCTTAAGGATTCTTCTATTGCAAGTTGGGGTAAGTTTAGAAGCCACAAATTGATTTATGGGTTATGTCTCTTCAACAAATTTGGTTGTTCTTGTAAATGGGAATCCTTATTATTTGTTCAAGAGATTGAGGGGTATGAGGTAAGGGTTCCCATTGTGACCTCTCTTATTTATGCTAGTAGTTTAAGGGATTAACCGAATGGTCACTCAAGATGAATTATAAAGAAATTTTATATGGTTAAATGTTTTCCTAAATCAGAATCTCTCCCATAGATCCTTTTTGATGACGTGATTATCGCAGGATCGAGGAATCTATTGGAATGGATCTGCCTCATAGATATTTTGTAGTTCTTTTGTCAAGATTTGGGAATGGAATTCAGTGGAGATAAATCCCTCTTTATTTAGAATGAATTATTTATGGATGTGTTGGACTGGATAAAATCCTTGTTTCCCTTTAAAATTGAGCCTTTGTAGAATGGTTCTAAATATTTAGGCCATTTTCTTAAGCCTAATAGTTACAATAAGGAGGGTTGGTTATGGCTTGTTAAAAATTTGAAGAATAATATAGATCTATAGTGCTAAACATGGTTTTCGTTAGGAGGAAGGGCATTTATGGTTAAATAAATTATAGAAATCATTCATATTTTTTGGTTATCTTTAGCTAAAGTTCCTAGAAGCATTCTGTAACAACCCCTAAAAATATTTAAGGTGTTGTTATACATAAAAGTTTGGATTTACTAAACCATGTTTATAGCTATATTAAGAGCTCATACTTCTTTTATAAAGTAGTATTGTTGCTATGCAAATAAGTTTATTATTATTTCACTTAAAAATCATACTAAGCTTGTAACATTATTTTGTTGTTATACGATTATCTTGTTGTCATTTGATTGGTTTCAAACTGGAGCTGCACAAGGAAGGGTTCAAGGTCTTACTTATTCATTTTTCGACTAATGCATGGATCTCTAATTTATTCTATATGCATACAGTGGGATCTCAAAGGTCCGATCAAATTAAGAACCCAGCTCTACGTTCAAGGTGCTAAGGACAAAGGTAAGGATGGTCGACTTAACCCTATTCTTTTGTTCCCTTTTTTTATCAAATATTTAACAATTCTTAAAGTTTTTGCAGGTTGAGCTATTATCCAAAATTCAGGGTTGTTCATTTGTTGAAAAATACCATCAACCCAAAACATTGCAATGCGAAAAAATATATATATAGATTATGTTAATACCCTTAGCATCCACGATGTAAGTTAAAGTATGGATTGGATTGATGTCGATATACGGATATGTCAGCTAGTTTATAAAGGCGATATTGACTACTACTTATGGGAGAACAAGTGAGGAAGTTCTATATTAAAAACATACCTTATGACTTAAAACCCTCTCCAACTGAGTGGCAAGAGAATCGAGGTGAAAACCCCAAGGCATTAATGCTATTCGATAGTTGTGTTAGTTCATTGAAGGTTTTACTGAAAGGCATTCAACATCCTATCCAAACTACCCTTGCCTCCTGGGTGCCTTGGCTCTGGAGAGGAAAATCTCCAACAGTCGAGAGAGATGGTAGAGCCTTGAACTCGACCATCCATACCTACTCAAACTTGGTGTGCTTACTGCGAAGGTTCACTAACCTTGCTCTGGTGACACTTGGGTGTTTCTAGGTTCCAATCATGATGCCGATATACTTTCTCTTCTCTTTACAACTTGTAATAACTCTGGGTTATGCACAGGTTCTAAAAATTGTTCATTAATAACTTCCTAGTTATTGTTTTGTTTGCAGGTACAACTTGAATCATGATGGAGGGAAAATTTGGATGTGAGTCTTCCCAACTTATCTAGTAAGATCCTTGACATTCCTTTGTGTGGCTCTGGTCTTGTGGTAGGCCTCTCCCTAGTGAGAGGTTTTCCATCCATTCCAAGTTTGATATAGAATTGAGAGAGGGTTTTAGTATTTTTCACATTTTTGAGATAACAAGGGTGTAACCTCGACCTCTTGCAGAGTCGAGAACAAATTCTCCACGCCAAAATATTTTTGATGGTGTTTTAGAACTTGTTTCTTTTTACAGTAGACCTGTAAGGGTTTCGATATTGGTCTAAAATTATGTACTTCCTAAAATGGGAAGGAAAATATGGTTAACAAGATGTTCATCCAGTTAAACTTTTTAAGAAAACTCTTATGGTGGTGTGGCCCATGAGGTCGTTGAAGTTTTGTTGTTTTAAAACCCTGAGTCTACTAGCCGAACTATGTGATTTGGATTTAAAAACCAAATTCTAAACACGGTTTATTTATAAATATATCTTTAATAAATCTTTGAGGGTTAAGTGTAAATAGCGATGGTATAAACAGTTTTGCTTTCCGTTGTTTTTACAAAGTTTAATTTTTTTATTTTTATTTTTTCTTTATGTTACTTTAATTCTATAGGACGGTGTAGTCGTAGTGCTAATCCTTATCTGGGCTAAGTATCCACTGTCGGATTGATTTGAACAGTTAAGGGATAATCCTGTGAGTTATTTCTAAGTTCAAAACCTTCTAATATTGTCTTTAATTAAACCTTGTTTAATGACTCTGTAATTATTTTATAGACTGTAATACAAATCTGGCCATACATCCTTGATGTACTAAATAAAAGATATTGTTTGTTTATTAACTAAATTTTACTAAATGAATTTAGCCGTTAGGTCTCTGTATTTTAAAAGAAAAGGATTTAAGAGGTGAGCCATAAATCCTGTTCAAGGGGCTCGACTGTCATCCTAAAGATATAGTTTGATTTTATAATATTTACCAGATTGAGTTCAGAGTAGTTTAATCTCTTATTTGATAGTTAAAAATTATACCTGTGTATAATAGAAAATAACTCAAAAACCTACTAAATATTTAGTCTCCATAATTTATTATATCTATAATGTTTTGAGCTAGATATTCTGTTGTGTCTTTGTTGTTATAGACATAATGATTTTCTTAAGATTTAGAGCTTTTCGTGACCCTTGGTCTAACATATTATTGAATAAAAAGGGGGTTAATCCTTGAAATGTACCTTAATAATTTGGAAAACTAAATAAAACAATATCAATACGAATTGGAAGCCTTTAATGAGTGCTAAAGTTTTTCGATCATCTCAACTTGATATTCCTAGGATAGTTTACAATCTAAGACTATAAAAACTCATAGGATCTAGTATTTTCAAATTTTTGCACTGTAAAGAAAAATACCCTACAATTTCTTTTGTTTATGAACAGTAAAGTTTAACTTAAGGAGTTTAGAGTTATATCTCATATTTAAAATAAACACAGATTTCCTAAATTCAGAGAAAAAATAGATTATAACTAAAATATTACACGTAAACTCTAAAATCCAAGTAATACAGATTTATCAATTTGATCTGCTTCTACTTATCCGACATAATTTTTGATATCCCTATGCACCAGAGTACGTCACCATTACTTTGGTGAGGGGAAATATACAGGGGATACTTATTTTCAATTCTAAATAAATCTGCATCTTTCCATTACTAAATTCCAAACAATTTGTAGTTCATTTAAACAGAAATAAATAATGACATAGACAGATGAGAGTTAGAACCTGGAAGTTACAAGGAAATGAGACCAATACCCAAGGGAGACTGTTCCACCCAACCTTTCCTAGTAGCATCCAAATCACTTGCTTAGGACCCACGAGCTTGCTCACTGCATCACTAGAATGGAGATCTCTTCTACACAACAGACTTCTGCAACTCAACAATCACTTTAGCTATTCCGACCTCATCAAATTCTTTGTGCTCTCGAATTTTCAGTTTGCAGCAATCACAAAGTCATTCTCTCATAAATCAAAATGAGTGGTGAGCCTCCTTCTCAATTTGATGGTTTATATAATATTTCATAGGTCTTAGGGTTAGTTGGAATTAATGAGCAACCCAGCTCAATTTCTCTCTCTAAGGGAACATGACCACTTTTTTAGGGATTATGCTCCTGCAACAGCTAGAAAGTGAATTAATGGTGTTGCCATTTGTCCATCATCCTTTTACAGTTTTTTCCTTCCTCCTAGTGGTAGTGAGCTCTCATTTAACAGACACCCTTGAATAGGTGTCTCCATTTATTAACTAATAAAATAAATAATTCTTTAATTACATTCATCTTTGACCACTTGGTCATAATAAAATTTAACATAATGTTTTGCTGTAATAAATATTAAATATTTATTTTTCCAGTTTTTGGGTATGTCACACATTCTCCATTCTGGATATGATAAGGAAAAAAAAATTATCCTTCCTATGTGATGGGAATGAGAACAATGACAAGTACCACCTAATCAAATGGTATTTTCCAGCTAGACCAAAAAAAGGAAGGTGGATGGGGATTTTAAAATATATTTTGGTTCAAAAAATCTCTTGCTATGAAGATCCTATGGAGATTCTTGTTTGTCAATGGCTTGTGGGGTTGTGTGATCTATGACAAATATTTTAATGGAAATTTATTGTTGGTTGGATTTGTGATACTTCTAAGACTATATATGGGGTGTCAAACTCTTGGAAGGAATTTTGTTTGGCATTTTCAGTGATTTGGAATTGGGTGGCCTAGAAAATAGAGAATGGTAGCAATGTTCTCATTGTAAAAGATCCTTATGCGGGTGGATTTCACCATGTCAAGCCATCATTCACTTTGACAACTTCTCTCAAGTCTAAGGGTTTGGTCACTCTTCACTAGATCCAGAAACCCAGGGATGAGGTTGTTGGTGGTTCCAATTGGTTTCAAGCTTCAGACTTAAAGATTAATGGTGATCTATATATCAAATGGACTCATATCTTAAAGGGGCTTGATTTTTGTGGCATTTTTATTTCCAATGATGATGATCAACTAGTTTGGTCCTAAAATGAGGCTTTGGGCTAGGTATCTACAAAATTACCCCGTGACTCTATTTTTTATGATCAATAAGAAGAGTGTAGAAAATGGTGGTTTTTAACTCTATGGAAGTGGAATTTCCCCTTTAAAGTAAATGTGTTCTTTTGGTTGGTCTTATCCAATAAGATCCTTACATGGGACAATGTTTTGGAGAAAGGAGGACATGGTCCATAAATATGGATTTTATGTAATTCAGAGGGGAATACTGTGAATCATGTCTTTGTCCATTGTGCATTCACCATAGTGATATGGAAAAGGTAAAATCCACTCTAAACATTACTAGTACATGGGTCTCTTATTTGTTTGAGTTTACTATCTCTATGTTGATTGCAGAGCCCTCTCTGTCCAATCATAAACAGCTTCCCTATTTTATTTATTTGGGTATATGGCTTCACAAGAATGGGCCGTTGTTTGAAAAAAAATCCAAAGATCATAATTTGGTGGTCATATGGTCTTCTTCTTACCCTCTTGTTTACTAACATTAGAGTATTCAACAGGTGAAGAGGAAGAAAGGGAATACGATTCAACATTCGACAAAGAAGGAGAAGGATTAACATGAGGTTGATGCTCATGCGATGAAGGACCATGATCTGACATAAAGGGTGCATTTGGTATGATGGGATTGGAGAATAACCACACAAGAAATCCTATATTCAACCTGGGAAGGTTCAAAGTGGCTGAGGACCAACAACTCCACAGGGGGGAGAAACAAAAGACATAACCTGAAAAGGGGTCTCTTGACTAGTGGTCCTGGGAAAGTATCCCATATTTGAACTCTCTAAGAATCTCTGAAGTACCACAAAAAAAAACTACGCAAGTCTAAAAGAAACAGGAAAACTGTGTGAATAGGAGTGGATGAACGGTCGGGATCCTCACCGGATTACAAGGCTTCACAACTCACTATATATCATAGGGTTCGACAATAAAATGTGACAAGGAGGATTGGGACAATACCCTTGCCTGAATACCCGACTACCTTGATGGCATGTGTGTAATAATCTCCCCCAATGTTGTTCTTGGTGTATTGTGATGCCAATACGACCAAAATGTTAAGTCAGTTGGTCACAGGAATCCTAAGGGGGTCTCCCAATATACACTAGGTAAGAGGGAGCTCAAATCCATAGTGGTGTTTTCTAATGCACAACCATACAAAAGGGGCCTTCTGATATACAATCGATTACATGAAGTACTTTTCTATACACCTCAAGGGTATGTGAAAGGTCGCTCGATATACTGACGGTACGTGGAAGAACCACACAGTCCCCAGAATGTAGTGCATGCATAAAACAATAGCTACCATGCTTAATGACACTGGAACATGTCACTAACTTACACACATTTACTAAATGATTTTAAACCTAAGCTAGCTTTAATTTAATCTTATGTGGCTAAGTGGATGCATGAGGTGTAGAAAGGAGATGTAAAAAGAATGCAAACCCTAGCTACATGATGATGCACATTTCTCTTTCGATGAAAACTACCTACGGTAGGGAAAGAGTTTTCCGTTAAAGAAGACAGAAATCAGAGATCTAAGAAAACTAAGTTCTAGTCAAATCCAACTATCAATCTTCAAAGACTAACATCAATCACAATTCTTGAAAAGACCTATGAATTCTTATGCGAGCATAGGGGGGGCCGAAAATACTTTGATCCGTATGACAACACCAATTCAATATCTTGATCAATAACATAAGAAAAACATCATCAGATATTTGATACCAAGTTCAACTAACACATTATATTTCTAAAAGATCGAACACCTTAAGCAACTGCTCACAAAAACATATCACATATCAACACACTAATATTTTAAGTGGTTAAAGCCCTCAAGGAGGGAAATAGTCCACGACCCCATCCAAATAGCTACTTGAGGCAATATATTATGCAAAGGAAAATATTTTACATTTGATTTTCTCACAACCAATCATCAAGCAAATGGCCCTCCATGTTCTTTAAATAGAGATCATGGACCAATCGAGTGTCAAGCCATGGAACAATAACTGTTAAGATTGAGGTGAAGATGAATTGTTGGCTCATTATATGTCTATAACATATCTTTCCCATCAAATTACATAAGTAAAAATGCATACTAAATAAACACACTCTACCAAAAGACACATTATACCAAGGTGATCTTAATTAACTCTTAAATGTCTAAATATCCTAACATAAGTCCACTAATTCTTTTTTGAGTATACAACATATTCATGTCTAAATTGGGTAGGTGAGAGGTCCAAGTGGATAGATTGTTATAACACCTTCAATGTTATTGTGTCCCCAATTCAACAACTCATTGAAGGGTTTTAGCAATATTAATTGTGTTTATCTCAAGTAATGCATTAGCAAAACTCATGGCTTCTTTAATCTAAGTTTGATTTATTAGATACTTAACAAACTATTTACAAGGTTACATTAATATATTTATTTGCACTTAAATGTTAACAGGTTTTTTTCAATTTAACTAAAAATTGTTGAACTTATTTCTCTAAACATGATGCTCAATATGTTTATGCTCAAAGTATTGTTGTTGTAGTAGAGCTTTGATTAATTTAAATTTAAATTGAAAAAGTAACAACAAAACTTCAACTAACCACTTAGATTAAATGAGATATATTTGCTACTTGGTTGTTTATAAAGTGTTACATTATCCCTAAAGGATCCACTAAGATATTTTACTTGACATTAAGCATTGAAAAATTATAATATTAATAAGTTCATTACATATTGTTAGATATCGAATTTATTGAATAAAATATTTCACATCTATATAACATGAAATGCCATCAACAAGATTAATCCTCATTTTTACCTTTGAGAACAAATTGATGTGTTTAGTACATGCATCCCTCTAACAAACGTTTTGTTATTTGAATCGAAGTTTGTTATCGGATAACTCTACTCAAGCAGAATCAAGCCATATCTCCCTAGTCCAAATGGATCTAGAACTAATCAAGTACACAATACAGCCTAATTTCCTAAATCAAAATAGAAATGCAAGTTAATAGCCTTAGATCACCTACCTGAGGTCTACAAATCCTCTTCTCTCTTTGTTGATCCAAGCTCTAGAGACTTCATATCTTTAGCTGCAAAACCCTGTAGAGCAAGTGGAAACAAGCAAACATTTTATGTGTATCTAAACATGAATTGATCTAAGCTAACAGTTGAGGAAGAATGCTCTAAACACCATCAACAAAACGATGTTTATGGAAATAGATTTGTATTAATGTAATCAAGGAGATACATAGGATTACATAAAAGAGGAATCTCACAACCTAGGCTTAACGTTGCAACCTTCCATACAACAATCCAAGCCAAGCCTCCAAAGCAATATAGTAAGCCTCCCAAAGGATCAGATCTTTCCTCCCAAAGGATGATAGGGATCACCTAGAAATTCCACCAGCATAAGAGTACCATAGTCCTTCCTCCTTTCACAATGATGAGAGGGTTTAATTTATAAGGCTAAAGGGATAGAGTAGGTTGAGGATTAGGAGGAGGGGTCTAAGGGATCTTCCCCATAGGTTAGGGAACCAAATGCCACCTCACCTAGAACCTAGGGATGGTCCTCCACCTCATACACCTTCGAGAAGAGTCTTGAAGCTTCCATTTTTTTCCCTCTAAACACCATCAATGCACCTTTCATGAAGGGAAAGAACGCTGACGCACCTTGCATGAAGGGAAAGAGCGTCGATGGCGCTTATATCGTGAAGGGAAAAGGTGCCGACACACCTTTCCTTAGGAGAAAGAGCGCCTGCCTTCTTAGAGGGGAAAAAGGGTGAGAAAATCATCTCCTATTCAATGCCATTCAGCCAAGGGAACTTTAGGGATTGAGGCATATGGTTAACACATGGCTCAACATGATGAGATTTCGGTGCAACAAAGCCGTGCTCTTATCATTACATTGGTTGTGCTTTATTTCTTTTTTCAAATCGGCTGTATCATGTTTTTTTTAATGTTGTTATTAATATTTTTTATTTTAATTTAAATTTGAAGTATTAAAGCATTTAAATATGAATATAAAGATTTTTGTTTCTAGTTACATGATTTAATACAAGTTTTGATCAAAATGTAAAATTTCAATTTTTAAATGTATAAATGGATTCAACATCCATAAAACCTTTATTACATAAAGATTATCAATTCCATCAAACATAAAGATTGTCAATTCTATCATTCTCAATAAAATTTGATGAGATAATTAAATTCATTTAAACAAATCTTTTATAAAAAAAAAATTATGATCAAATTAAACATAAAAAATTAAATTAAACTTCAAAATATCTTAAAAAATATTTAAGTGTCTTAAAATTCACCTTTTAACGGTTGGGTCGTCATTTGCGATCGTTCTTTTTTATTGACATTCCACATCTAACCTATCATTTCTAAGTATTTACAAATTATTACTTTATACCTATATTTGTAAATTTATTTTAACATTGGTTTTATCATGTGTCAAGAAAAATGAGATCCTCAAATAAATGTAAATCTTTCTATAATATTTTTTAATATTGAATCATATAAATTATAAAGTTCAATAGGTTCGAGTTATAGAAATGGTCTATTCTAACTTATTTACTTTCAAATTTGTAACAAATTTTCTATTAAAAATATACATATATATATTTATAACAAAAATTTATGGTTGAAAAAATTAAAGTTATAAAACAAAATATATATATTAAAATATCATATTTTTTATATAATATTTATATTTTCAAGGGCAAATGAAACAACCCCTGCACTTGAGCACTTAATCATGAGAGACTTTGTTGCATGCATTTATGATTAAGTGTTGATGAGAGATACACGTATATAAAAGCTTCACCTTCTAAATTTATAATAGTATTATTACCAAGCGAATTCATAAGATCAATGTGAAATCATTAATTTGTTACCGCTGATGTTTCAATTATACATTTTAATGTCGAATGATTTATCGATTTAGCACCCGAAGTCCAATCGATCGCTATTGAGAAGTTCACTATTGAACCATTTCCAATAGAGCGTTGACGAGTTCACTATTGAACCACTTCCAATAGAGCGTTGACGTTAAAAGGATAATACATCCACATTTAAAGCCTTCCCAAAGTTATTAGTCTCCAACGGTACTATACCTATCAAATGAGGGCACTATATTTTTAATTCAAAGTATAGGAGTTCAGATGTTGAAAATAAACTATTTAAATAATAAATATCAATTATAATTATAAATTATAACGAGTCGTCAATTGATATCTTATTTTCTAAATATATAGCAGGCATCTTAGAAGATCAAATTAGACATTAATCCTTGGGTTGAAAAAGTGGAGAACAGTAATGTCGGCACATTGCCCTTTTATATATAAAATCAAAAGAAAAGGGCAACTTGTCTTGTGTTTGATTAATGCTTTTTATTATTATTACTTTGTTTATGAAAGTTTTTGTCTTGATTATGCTTTCATTTCAATTTCACTTTATGGATAAAACAAAACTGTGTTTTATTCAACTCTTTACTAAAACCACAGTTTTGATTTGCGCACTCAGCTGCAGATCTTTTCAAGTCCTTAAAGCCACACACACAGCTGTAGATTTTCTTAATCACCCAAAACCCTCTGCGCACACAGTTGCAGAGGTCGTCCACGCACACAGTTGGGACTCAACATTCTTACAAAACAAGCCTTAGCTTCGCATCAATTCCTTTTACATCAAAAGCCTAAACTAGCTTATTTACAAGAGTGCTTATTTATAGTGCACTTATTACAAAACCATGGACTTAAACCATGGGTTTATTACAAAAGAAGGTTTTTACTCAACCCCGATACCCCTAAGATTATTTTGAGTCGTAACTCCGCTTACAAACTCCCATAACTCTGCGGAGTTACCCACCTTAAGGACCGTTAGGGTGCGCGCCACAACAGGCCTCTAAGACTCACTAGTGTCCCGTCCCGGGACACTCAGCTGCTTTTCTGGTGGTAGAATCTTGTTGGCGAACATAGTGCGCTGCTTGCTGAAGCCAGATATGTGGTTGTCGGCTGCTTGTTTCTTTCCTTCGTAAAATTTATGCTGGTTAAAGCCTTCTGGGTCTATCAGCGACCCCATCCTTCGATCTGTTTGTCGAACATTTGACCATCCACAACTGAGGGTCCCCAGAATTATGTGTCAAGGTGCATAAGACAAACAGCCGCCTCGGTTCTGCCAAACTAGGAGGATACATCTTGGGATGTTTCAGAGGCTTCCTTTGAAGATCGGTGTTTTTCTTCGTGCGGCTTAGAGCGCACTTCTGCCTTTCTTCTTTCCTCTTAGAGCGAACTTTTGTCTTTCTTTGTGCCTTGGTCGAACATGGCTGCACGGGTGGATTGCTCAGAAGGTTCAGCAGAGCTCTCTCCCTGACCAATCGTAATAACTCCTGGACTTCACGATCATTCGACATAGTTCTAACTGAAGAAACTCAAAGAGATGCACAATGCAGGAGTCGCAGGCCGGTGTAGCGTCTTATGGAAAACCGCAATAGAATCTGTCATCATGATGCATTAATGACGCCGAATCTGATGGAGTGACGAAAATCCTATCCACACGGCGCCAGATTTTCCCAAAATCTCATCATTGCAGGAAGTTAGGGCAGTTCTCGTGCCGGCGCCGCCGAGTGTAGTTTTGTCCCATCTGTCACATTTTAGACTGTGACACACCTTTGATCTTCGACATAACCACTAACTTCAACTGCGCCTTGATAAGTACCTTCGACACAATATGCACCTTTGACCCATCCTGACCTATACAGCAACCAAACTTCAACCTTCAAACTTTGACAGTCTTCAATACTTCGTAGCTTTGAGAACAACTTCATTATAGTCTAGTACCCAATTCTAACTGTTCTTGTTACTTAGACTGTCCTTCATGCTGTTACTCATGATCAAGGGGTCCCGGTTTGTCCCTGTACTTCTTTATCCTACTTCCATTCACCATGGAGGGTAAAATTTCTCCATTCAATTTAGCTAACTGGACTACGCCACCATCAGTAACTTTCTGCACTATATATGGTCATTTCCAATGTGTCTTGAACTTACCCGGGAATTTCATGAATTTGCTGTCATATAGGAGCACAAGATCACCCTGCTGGAACTGCTTCTTCTTGATGTGTCTATCATGCCATGCTTTTTCTCTAGCTTTCTAAACTTGCTGCTGGAACCCTGCAATGAATCTGTCCTCTTCAAATTCTAGTATCTTTGCCAGCCTTTCTTTCATCATATATGGGTCATCCATCTTTATAAAAGCAGATATTATGAGGCTAGGTACAATGTACTCCATGGGCATGACTGCTTCTTGTCCATAAACTAGCCTAAAAGGTGTATGGCCTGTCAACTTCTTGCAGGCGGTTCTATAAGCCCATAGTACTGCTGGAATTCTAAGGTCCCAATAATTTCTATTAGCATTGCAAACCTTCGTCAGAGTGTGTTCAAGGATATTGTTAAAGGCTTCAACAGTTCCATTTGCTTGAGGATGATAGGCAGTACTCTTCTGATGATATACTTGAAATTCTTCAGTTAATACTTCAATAGTCTTATTTAAGAAATGTGATCCTTGATCACTCATAAGAATTCTAGGACACCCAAATCTTGACAAGATGTTATCGAAGATAAACTTTGCGGCTGTAGCAGCATTACAGGTCTTGACTGGTTGAGCTTCGGCCCAATGAGTAAGGTAGTCAGTTGCTATGATAATGTATCTTGCTTCGGATTTCTTTCCAGGGGGATTGATAGATCCAACAAAATCAATAGCCCATTTATCAAATGGTTGTAAAGTTACCTACGGAACTAGAGGCATCTCGTCCCTCCTGGATGGTTTGCCTGTCCTTTGACAAATGTTGCAGCTGTGGCAATATTCTCTTGCATCCTTATGAATTGTGGGCCACCACAATCCGGCTGTCAGAATCTTTTGTGCTGTAGCTTTTCCTGTGTAATGACCTCCTGCTGCGCCATAGTGTGCCTTAGCCAAGATTAATGGCTTTTCATGCTCTAGAACATATCTGCGCAGTATTTCATCTAGTCCCATCTTATATAGCTGTCCTGTTATTAAGGTAAAGTCGGCTGCTCTAACCACCAGCTGTTTCTTCTGCTGCGTTGTCATTTTGGCTGGTGCAAAACCTGTAGACAAATACTGAACAATATCCTGGAAATAATCATCAACCATCTGGATGGCAAACAACTGGGCATCAGGAAGACCTTCGTCCAAGCTAATGGGCTCTTCTCCTGACTCGACCCTCGGTAAATGGTCAGGACCTAGGTTCAGTCTTCCAGGTTTGACTATGATCTCAAAGTCATATTCCTGAAACAGAATCAACCATCTGCATATCCTTCCACCTAGCATAGGCTTGTTAACCAAATACTTCAAAGCAGAGTGATCAGTGAACATCTTAAAATGAGATCCTAACAGATAATGTCAAAACTTCTGTAATGCATACACCATAGCTAAACCTTCTCATTCTGTAGTAGTATAATTTTTTTCTGCTGTGGATAGTTTTCTACTTGTAAAAGAAATAGGGTGATCGATATTACCTTCACTTGACTGAGCCAATACTATTCCCAGATCAATGGAGGATGCATCGACATGCACATGAAACTCCTTATTCCAATCGGGGAACACTAAGATAGGGGCAGTTACCATTTTTTCCTTCAAAATATCCAAGCTTGCTTGACACTCAGGTGTCCATTCAAACCTAATATCTTTCTTCAACTACTTTTCCATAGGGGCTGTTATCTGAGCATATCCTTGAATGAATTTCCTGTAATAACCAGTATGACCAAGCGTAGTGCACGGTTGTTTAACAGACTTCGGAGGTGGCAGGTTCACAATAATGGCTATCTTCGCAGGATCCATCATCAATCCTTGCTTACAGACAATGTAACCTAACAGAATTCCAAAAGGGGCACAGAAGATACACTTTTTCAAGTTCAAGGAAATCTGATGCTGTCTACATTTGTCCAACATAAGTCTTAAACTAGCTATGTGGTCTTTTACTAACCCGAAGATAGTCCAATCATCAAAATAGACTTCTAAGAATTTATGTATGAATTCCTTAAAAGCAGAGATGACTACTCTAGAAAACATGGCAGGTGCATTCTTCAATCCAAAGGGCATAACTGTATACTAGAAGGATCCCATTTCTGTAGCGAAGGTTGTCTTATGTCGATCTTCTGGAGCAATTCGAATCTGATGGTAACCTGAAAATCCATCAGTAAAAGAGTACACTTCCTGACCTCCCACATTATCTAAAACTTCATCTGTAAAGGGAGTGGGGAAAGGATCATGCAAACAGACATCATTCAGCTTCCTCAGATCGACACAGATTCTGATTTCTCCCTTAGTCTTCTTTTCTTGTGCCACCATAGGACTGACCCACTCGGACTCTTCAACAGGCTCAATGATTCCTGCAGGAAGCATCTTATCCAGTTCCATTCGGACTTTTTCCTTATACTTAGGGTTTAGCCTGTAAGGGCGCTGTTTCACATGCTTCGCATCCGGTTTCAAAGGGATCTTTATCACTCCTATATCCCCAAGGATACCTTTCATCTCTGAGAATTTCGTCGAAAATAGATCCTGATATTCATGGAGAAGTTGGGTCACCTTGTTTACCATTTCGTCATCCCAATAATCTCCAATGGTAGCAGGGTTTTCTTCTGACCCAATGTTTATAGTCCGCGTCTTTAGGGGTTGAGTCACTTCAAGTGCCTCAACTACTGGTCCATGTACTTCGCAGTGTCCTTCTGACTCGGGAATGTTAATGTTACGCGGATCGTCATCCTCGTTAATTGCGAGGTTGTAACATTCTACTGCATTGGATTCCTATGCCTTCCAATCAGGTTGGTATTCGGCTATGTCTTGATCATCAAATACTTTAGTATGGATCAACCTAACAGCTGCGTCCAAAGCAGGAGAAACCTCATTAATAGAAAATGTCAACACAAAACTATCAACAAGACAATCCCAACTTACAGTACCATGGCGAAGCTCGACCTCCAGATACCAATTCTTTGCTATGGGTTCCAGGGTGTGCACAAACCTATGTACCCATTTTTCACGAGGTACATGCTAATTCCATGCCTCGTAGCATTGCTCCAAATGTCCCTGAGGACTAGTCTTACCATTAAACTTGCTTCGCACCGCCTGAGGTTGGTCCCTGAATCTTAGGTAAAGGGACTTCTGGCATGCTTCCCAACTATGAATGTACTTCTTGTGACCATTCCACCACCGGGATGCTGTGGCTTTGAATGTTGAATCCAGAGTCTCCATTTTCTGTGAGTCTGGTACCTACTCTGAGAACTGCACAATAAACTCTTCTGGGTCTGTCGAACCATCAAAAACAGGTAAGGGTCTTATCTGTGAGCCAAGCCATCTGAGAGACTTGGTAATTCTGGCACATTGATGGCCATGTAGCTCATACAGTCTACTCTGCCAATTCTCTAGGCCATCATCTGAGTTTGTCATGTAGGAGCTGTCACACTGCCAATCCATGATACCTTCGGCAGTAGGACCAACATAATCTTCTTCCTTCGCTGTGATATTGTAGATGTGGTCCAAAACATCCTGGTCTTCATCTCTTACTAGCTTTGTGTATCTCTCTCCTTGAGAAGGATCCAATGGGACTATGACTCTCAATCATTTCCCTTCGAAATTCATATGTCTCTTCTTAAGGTTAATGACTGCATCATTGTCTAATGCCCACTCAATACCTAGCAATGCTGGATAGGGGTTGCTGTCGTCAATGAGCTCAATAACTTTGAAGTCTGCTACAGTACAGACGCCATCAATATCTACTGGGACATTACGGAAGCGTCCTAGGGGCACAATCTTTTGCTGATTGGCTAATCTCAACTGTATAGGGGACCAATTAAGGGTAGGTTTTTCCATTTGTTCCCAAGTTTGCTTAGTTAAGACATTTACCTCTGATCCTAGATCCAAGATAACATCAGTCATATCATACTCTCCTATCTGAGCATTCAATCTCATTTCCCTGCCAGTTCTCCTGACTCTATTAACAGCTTTTGCCTGACCAGAACTTTGCTGAGGTTTGCAGGAAGCAATAACTTTCTACAGCTCATTTAAAGCATTCTGATTTCTTAAGAGTTTCAGATAACTTTGTAAAAATGAGGACAGTGTACTTACTTTGTCTGTTGAAGCTTCTTGCATCTGCGACTGCTGCTGATGTTGTTGCACATGTGCTACTGATGTGCTAGGAGCAGCAAAATCTCGCTTGGCTTCCATGAATGTCTCTTTTTCTCTTTCGTTATCAAATGTTGGGACTTTCACTGGGGCCTTATGAACCCAAGCCTCGTCAGGCTGTTGCTCCTTATTCTGTACTTCCGTCGTAGCTCCACTCCGGGTAACAACATTAATGGCTGAGGCAGGTCTTTACTCGACGAAAATCATCTGAATATTCTGAGTAGGCGCATTGTTTCTTTCCTGAATCTTAGTTATCAACTACGGGCATTGCTCGATCACATGATCTACTGCTCGGCAATACCGACATGTCGTAGTTGGGTTCCGACAGTCTCGCGCTAGATTCCTGGCCTGGTTACAGTTGTAACACACAACCTGGCCTCTTCCTCTTTCGGCCATACCACCTCGACCATGACCTCCAAAAGCACCTCTACCTGATGCACCACCGTGGTAACCATATCCATCATTGCTCTGTCCCTCATTTTGTACCCGATAAGCATCGTAAGTTCGTTCTCTCATGAGGTCAAAGCTGCGACACTCATCTTCGTTATGTTCCACCGATTTACAGAACTTACAATAAGGGTTCTTAGGGACTTGCACATACCTCTGCAGAAGATAGTAGTCTTCAGGTCGATGATGGCCAGTTGTCCGACAGATCTCACAATATAGAACAGTAGGGCTGAATGGGTTTGGCGCACCAGTATTCAGGTAGTTTCTTACCACAGGACATTGTTCCTTATCGTGACCTTTTGTCCGACATTGTGTACACCAAACCTCTTCGCGACCAATTTTTCCTTTCTTCATATCGCGAAGATCCAGAGCCATCGCTGCCAACTGCGCTTGGATTTGAGCAATACCAAAATTGTCTTCGACAGGAGCGGTTTCAAGCTTCATCGCGATTTCCAGAGCCTCCTGCTGGTCAGCAACCTTCTGCTGCATGAGTGGAGTTCTGATATGCGGTAGCAACGTTGCAATGAACCATTCTTTGTGCTGCGCAGGTCCAATGGGGAAACTGACTTGGTCTAGTAGAACTTTGAATCTTTGATCAAAATCCCACACTGATTCGTCGCGCCTCTATTGAATCTCTTTCAATTCAGTGATACACTACGACTCTGATTTCGGCTTCTTAAATTCCTTTATCATTGCTACTTTTATATCAGCCAATGCATGGTTCTGAGTGCTGAAAAACTTCATGAACCAAGTCAGAGCACGGTCTCTAAAAGAAGTAACCAGCTGCGCTCTTTTTGTATCTTGATCCGTAATGGTCTTAGCAGTCCACACTGCTTCACATAAAAAATAGAACTGTTCTAGATCCTCTGATCCAGTTCCTTTGAAAACAGGGAGCTTAATGTCATCATGCATGTGGGCCATAGTGGATCTAGGGGGGGAGGGAGGAGGACTGGAAGTAGGCGGGGGGGGGACTTATTGGGGTAGACTGTCCTATGACAGGAATACTCGAGCTAGGATTACTTTCAGACTGCGACGGGTTCTCAGGGATAACAGGTCTATGCTGCGGGGTTACCAGAGGGTTTCCAACAGAAGGGGTTTCTTCGGGTTTTGAATCTGCGGGATTTACAGGGGAATACTCAGTATGCTGACCGTAGGAATAGGATCTAAAATCTCTCTTATACCTTTTGCCACTTCGCAGCAAACCGCTTTGCTGGTCGAAGGTATTTTCACTTGCAAACATAGGTTAGTAATACTAAATCTAACAGTCTGATTCAATTAGCAATATACCTTTTTCAGCTAATAGCATTTTAATTCGCAAACTAAATGAATTCAAAAACTTACCCCTTGGTCCTTTGAAAAACTGCCGCTCGGCTTCACTAAAGGAAGTGCTCGTGTCGATGGCAAACTCCGTCACAAATGCTTCAAGGATTCGCGTTTTCTAGAAATCAACAGCGCGAGAGATCTCGTTGTTCACTCTTTTCAGTATATTAATTCTTGCGGGGGTCCAATCAGGAAACTAACGTTCTTGAAAGTTCGTCCTTCACTCTGTTAACCTGGATAACCACTGGTGCAACTCTATGTGGATACTACCAAAGAAAATTTCATAAACATCACAAAAAACATACCTTTGTAAAAAGTCGTTTGCACTACGACGCGGATCTTTGTTCTCTTGCTCAGCGAATTTCAGATAAGTCTCATCAAGCCAATCACCGATTTCCTTCACAGAGGGTCTCCAGAACATAGCCCTCGAGGTACGACGTAAACCCCTCTTGAGAAGATACTGAGTTCAACCGGCAACGAAACCAATTTGTTGGGCTATAAGGCAGACCCGATCTTTATACCATTAACTTCGCACCAACAAAAGACCCACAGTGTTGGCCCTTTCGGCAACAACCTGCGAACAGGTTGCAGTCTCACCCAAAACAGCTATGGGATGCCACAGAATCAAGTTTCTGCAAGCAGAAGAGGGATATTACTGTACATTTAGCCTTTAATAACTTATATTCATATAACACAGAGATTCAACATTCCCATATACAACCTCGCAGCTAAATAAACAGACAGTGACTTGCTTAACCCTTTACTGGGAATTCACAGTGAAGTTATTAAGTTAGCAGTGATCTTATTTATCAGATATACGTTTATCAATGCATGAAAGAACATAACAGAAACAACACAAAGAACCACAACACAAGATATAACGTGGTTCACCCCTAGTGTAGGGGCTACGTCCATAGAACTGCGTTTTATTCAACTCTTTACTAAAACCACAGTTCTGATCTGCGCATTCAGCTGCAGATCCTTTCAAGTCCTTAAAGCTGTGCACACAGCTGCAGGCCTCTGTGCACACATCTGCAGATTTCCTTAATCACCCAAAACCCTCTGCACACACAGCTGCAGAGGTCATCCACGCACACAGCTAGGACTCAACCTTCTTACAAAACAAGCCTTAGTTTCGCATCAATTCGTCTTACATCAAAAGCCTAAACTGACTTCTTTACAAGAGTGTTTATTTATAGTGCACTTATTACAAAACCATGGGCTTAAACCATGGGTTTATTACAAAAGAAGATTTTTACTCAACCCCGACACCCCTAAGACTATTTTGAGTCGTAACTCCGCTTACAAACTCCCATAACTCCGGGGAGTTACCCACCTTAAGGACCGTTAGGGTGTGCGCCCCAATAGGAAATCATCTCCTATTCAATGCCATTCAGCCAAGGGAACTTTAGGGATTGAGGCATATGGTTAACACACAGCTCAACATGATGAGATTTTGGTGCAACAAAGCTGTGCTCTTATCATTACATTGGTTGTGCTTATTTCTTTTTTCAAATCGACTGTATCATGTTTTTTTTAATGTTGTTATTAATATTTTTTATTTTAATTTCAATTTAAAGTATTAAAGCATTTAAATATGAATATAGAGATTTTTGTTTCTGGTTATATGATTTGATACAAGTTTTGATCAAAATGTAAAATTTCAATTTTTAAATTACATTTTTAAATGTATAAATAGATTCAGCATCCATAAAACCTTTATTACATAAAGATTATCAATTCCATCAAACATAAAGATTGTCAATTCTATCATTCTCAATAAAATTTGATGAGATAATTAAATTCATTTAAACAAATCTTTTATAAAAAAAAATTATGATCAAATTAAACATAAAAAATTAAATTAAACTTCAGAAATATCTTAAAAAAATATTTAAGTGTCTTAAAATTCACCTTTTTACGGTTGGGTCGTCATTTGCGATCGTTCTTTTTTATTGACATTCCACATCTAACCTATCATTTCTAAGTATTTACAAATTATTACTTTATACCTATATTTGTAAATTTATTTTAACTTTGGTTTTATGATGTGTCAAGAAAAATGAGATCCTCAAATAAATGTAAATCTTTCTATAATCTTTTTTAATATTGAATCATATAAATTATAAAGTTGAATAGATTCGAGTTATAGAAATGGTCTATTCTAACTTATTTACTTTTAAATTTGTAACAAATTTTCTATTAAAAATATATATATATATATATATATATATAACAAAAATTTATGGTTGAAAAAATTAAAGTTATAAACCAAAATATATATATTAAAATATCATATTTTTAATATAATATTTATATTTTCAAGGGCAAATGAAACAACCCTGCACTTAAGCACTTAATCATGAGAGACTTTGTTGCATGCATTTATGATTAAGTGTTGATGAGAGATACACGTATATAAAAGCTTCACCTTCTAAATTTATAATAGTATTATTACCAAGCGAATTCATAAGTTCAATGTGAAATCATTAATTTGTTACCGCTTATGTTTCAATTATACATTTTAATGTCGAATGATTTATCGATTTAGCACCCGAAGTCCAATCGATCGCTATTGAGAAGTTCACTATTGAACCATTTCCAATAGAGCGTTGACAAGTTCACTATTGAACCACTTCCAATAGAGCGTTGACGTTAAAAGGATAATACATCCACATTTAAAGCCTTCCCAAAGTTATTAGTCTCCAACGGTACTATACCTATCAAATGAGGGCACCATATTTTTAATTCAAAGTAAAGTAGTTCAGAGGTTGAAAATTAAATTATTTAAATAATAAATATTAATTATAATTATAAATTATAACGAGTCGTCAATTGATATTTTATTTTCTAAATATATACTAGGCATCTTAGAAGATCAAATTAGACATTAATCCTTGGGTTGAAAAAGTGGAGAACAGTAATGTCGGCACATTGCCCTTTTATATATAAAATCAAAAGAAAAGGGCAACTTGTCTTGTGTTTGATTAATGCTTTTTATTATTATTACTTTGTTTATGAAAGTTTTTGTCTTGATTATGCTTCCATTTCAATTTCACTTTATGGATAAAACAAATGTTAAATGGTGACCTGAATCACCTATCACAAATAAACAAATGTTAAATGGTGACATGAATTGCCTATCACAAATATGGTGATGTATTAGGTGTTCTCTTAGCTAATTATTTCTTTACACAAAAATAGTGTGTATGTTATTGGTCTTGGAAAAAGTAAGAGATTAACATTGTGCTACTCATTCATATCATTTTCATTTTCTCTCTCTAGAAGGATGGACATGACCACATGTGGCTCAAGTTAAGCTTGAAAGGATTATAAAAAGATAGGGAAAACATCACATACACTCAATCTATATCAACATAAGTCAATATGGCCAACCCACTTCCGGGGATCTTCTTGTGACATAACAAAATTGTCAAGAAAGAAAGATGACGTGTCATTTAAGCTTCTTGGCATTTACTTCTGAATTGAATTGATGGGCGCAGGCATCAGAACAAATACGTGAAGAGATATTATTTGTCCACATATGCACTTGATAAACTCTAAGTCAAGGGTAATGGATAGGTTCGTCCACTTATTTGGTTCATCTCAACTATAATACGGGGAATGTTTAATATTATAATTTATTTTTATATGAATGATGTATACATGAATGCATATATACATATAGCATATATAAACATGAATGCATATATACATAGATTGTCTATCAATCAATCATTCATGCATGCAATGAGCACATGATGTCCTCACTAATCGTCATCAGGTGTTGTTAGAGCTCTATTCTAGAATACATAAGTTAAATTTTATAATTATATATAAATATGAATTTTGATGAAACTTATATTTTATTTAATTAACACTATTTTTGCTAATAAAAAATATATGAGTTGAAATTTAAAATTATATAAATAAATATTTGTGTATGAAAGCTATATTTTTATTCAACTAAGTAGAATTTAATTACAAAATTTTAATTATATAAATATGAATTTGGTATGAAAGTTATAATTTTATTTAATTAACAAAAAATTTAATTATAAAATTTTGTATTATTAAAAATAAAAAATATAATTTATCTTTAATCAGTAAAATTAAGTTTACCCATTTATAAATTTATGTTTAAAATATAATCACTTAAAAAAAATCAATAGTCTTATTTCGTACATAATACTCATCTCAAAATTATGTAATTTAATTTAAACATATCTAACTTAATAATTTTGAAGCCAATATTTCTCTTAATTGTATTTCGCTTGAGTGTATTGTTCTCTAACTTAATCATTTCAAAGTAAACATTTTCTTTAATTTTATCTTACTTGAAAGTGTATTACTTTCTATTACTAGTAAATGCAACCAATTACATAAAATGCCATCCTGGTCAAGCCCGAACGTTTTTCTCGTTTTTACATGTATTTGACATGTAAGTTTTTTATGAACCTGTCAACATGACAGGTAAAAAAATATTTAAAAGGTCTATTTGAGGTTTATAAATTTAGATATCCTGTCAAAATTTTTAATACCTATATGAACTACTAAAATTAGCTTCAATTATTAGCCTTTAAGTTGGGTCAGCTCTTATCCGAGGAGCACATAAATGCTAGACTTATTCATTTCTGTGTATGTGTATTGTATTTATTTATATTTTGTGTTTCTAATTGTATTATTAGTCTTCTTCTGAGCCTTCATATTTTTCCAAAGGGAATCCCTAAAATTTTATAATTTGCTTACCATAGTTGTTGCACATTGGGATTAGTAAATTTCTTTAAAACTATTTTACTCATATCTATATATAATATAAAAAATATTTTATATTTCACATTTATATATAATATTAAATATAAATTGACACTCAACAAAATTGGTTAAACCATCAAATGATAGGCACTAAAAACTTGAAACCGTCATTAAATTTTTATTGACAGGCACAAGAAAATTGAATTTCTAGGCCTGATCCCCGTGTTAGTCCTTGCAACTTGAAATGTGCATAGACATATTTGACTTAATCAATTTGAAGTCAACATCTCCCTCAGTTTATCTCATCCCCATTGGAAAATCTATTTCCCTTAATTAGTAGCAAATGCAAGCCAGCCACATAAAATCCCATCCTCCATGATAATCCTTGGAACAATGTTGTCCACAAGGTTAATCTATTGCTCTATGAAGATAATGTGAAATTGTGTCCATTTCAAAATTTATAATTGAAAGTGTTGTCCACAAAGTTAATCTATTGCTTTAGTAAGATAATGTGAAATTGTGTCCATTTCAAAATCTATAATTGTGGTGTGTACAAATAAGTAAGATAAATAAATATTAAGGAAATAAATATTGAAGAGATAAAATTTTATTAAGTTGTTTTTATTTTTATGGTTGAATATATGATACATCTATATATTGTAGGATTTTAATACAGTATCATGATGTTTTATGTAACCTTATTTAAACATTTATGTTACCAACATTTAAGATGCTAAAATCTAAATTTTAATATTAAAATATTTTTCATTAAAAATAAATAATTTTATTAAAAAATTATATTTTAAAAGATATATCTTTTAATAATTAATAAATTTAAAATTATAAATAAATCTATCGTCTTTTTACTTTCACAAACACCTTAAATACAACAAGCAAAAGTAGGCAAGATAAGTGCTCAATGTTTAATATTCGGCGTGATCTTATCATTACATTGTAGCGTGTCCATTCTTATCCGTTTTCTTCGTGAAAACAAAATTCACTATGAATCTGGTGTTTTTATAATATTTTGAATCATGTTTTTTAAGTACTTCTGAAAGTCAAATTATTTCAAACTAATAATTTTCTCTCCGTATTTTAGATCCTTTCAAACTAAAATTGAATTTAATAACAAGCGGAGAAAATGGTTGGTACGAGGACATATTTGCACCGTCAAATTAAGATTGAGAAAAATCTGCAAGATAGAGAATTGTGAGGTGCCCCGTGTTCGTCCGTCGAAGGGATCTTTCTATTATAAATCTGTCAATGAATTTATTTTTTTTCAAAACTGTTATTTTTATATTATTTTTTATAATCAAAGTATCATATCAATACTGATTAAAATACACAGAGGAGGTTAAGAAAAGCATCATACAACGAAATTAAATTTATTAAAAATGAATTCAATGACTAGAAAATGAAAAAAATGCAAACCATTAAATTGTTGCATATTAAAAAAAAATTCAATGACTAGAAAATGGAAAAAAATGCAAACCACTAAATTGTTGCATCGAGAGAAGGAGGTGCTCTCCAATTCATTATGGGGGAGATCTTGTCATGTTATGCTAGCAGACATAAATAAAAATATTAAAAATAAAAACTGAAAAATATAAATTACATATTTACTTAAATAAAATATAAAAAGAATTAAACTAACATAAATCCATTTTAAACCCGGATCTATCAAGTACCGAGAAGGATCTAAATGGTAAAAAAATGTACACCTCAAAAAACTGAATCGCTCTGGATGCTTCATAGATCCCGTTTTAAAATGAATTTATGCTGGTTAAGTCATTGCAAAGTATTATAGATATTTCAATTTATAAGATAATTTAAAATAGTTGTATAGATGATTTTGTATTATTTACATTTTTTATAAATAATATAATTTAGATATTTTTAATTATCATTATTAAAATTTGATTATAATTTTTTTAGTTATATTATAATTATTAATTACTTAAATTATAATTTAAAAAAAATTAAAAGTTATGGTAAAATCTCAAAAACTTATATATTTCTATTTCTATTATTTTTTCAAATTTTGAACAGATTTCAATTTAAATATAAATAAATTAAAACCCATCATACAATCTCCATAACTTATGTTTGCATTTCTATTAGTTTTCTTATTTTTTTAAAAGAGATTTCAAACAAAATAATTAAAAATAAATAAATATCCAAATATCCTAAAACTAAAGTATGTTGATATCACCCAAATTTAATAACAAGAGTGGTGTTGTTGGTGAGTCATTAGCTTGGTAGATATAATTTCAATTATGCATTTAAGGGTAATTCAATATTTGGAAGAGTTAGTAGTCTTTTCAAAGACAATGAAAGGTTGTATTTAAGGGTAATTTAGCATTTGAAAGAGTTAGTAGTATTTTCAAAATAATGAACGTAATTTTTTTTAAATATTTCTAAGCTCATTGAATCAAAACATTAATGAATGAGGTTTATAGAAGCTTTGCTTTTAATAATCATATTATTAAGCACTCAAGCCAAGTGAGCTTTACAAAAATCAACTTCAAAAGTGACTCTTAAATTGTCAACTTGATAAATGGAAAGACCCACAATTCATCATGGAATATGACTAATTTTCAAATAGACCAAGCAAGGTTTCAAATGTGTTGTACCCAACTAATGCCCAAAATTATTTGAGGCCACTTTTGAGAATTATAATCAAAATTATTTGAGGTCACTTTTGAGAATTATAATTTTTTCATTGAGGATAATTATAACCCTTAAAAAATATTAACATGATCAGACTATTTACCTTTGTCATCAAGATAAATCATCCTTGTGATAGCTTTAGAATCTTAGGGATCCACTCTAGATCTAGTAGAACCTCATAAGGTCAATCGTTCAGCATCCCTAAAATTCTCCTCCAAAGCCTTCATAATCCCCATAAAGACCCCCTCCCTCAAGAATTATTACCTATCATAAAACTCAACGAATGGACAACGAGGAATTTGAGGAAGAGAGACTTCCCAAAAGACAAGGTTTGAAAACTTTGAAAGAAAAAAAAAGAAGAGGCAACAAATAAAGAAAAAATAATGGGTTTGCAATCGACCATTGAAACTTCCATCACTGAAAGTGAGAAACATATTTTGATGAAGAGTCCATTGTATCAAAGAACTTAGAGCGAGGGAGTCTGTCTATAACAACAGGTAAATAATTAAAGTTGTCTCTTGGAACTGTAGAGGTATGGGGCATAAGGATAAAATAGAAGAAGCAAGGAATTTAACTAATTTAGAACAACCCAATATTCTTCTACTTGAGGAGACAAAACTCTCAGAACAGGAAGCAACCAAAACGATCTAAACAACTTGCGAAAAATGGGAAAGTAAAGCAGTTATATCTCATGGTGTGTTAAGAGGACTTTGCATATCATGGGATGCATAAATACTGTCACGGGTAAGGAATAAGGAATCCATGCACTGGATTTTAACAAAGTTAGAGGAAAAAACAACTGGGAAGAAACTCAACATTCTAAATGTCTACATGCGGTAGACAATAGGGAAAAAAGTGTGTTGGGAAAAGATAATAGAATTGAGGAATGACTTAGATACAAAACTATTCATTCTGGATGAAGATATTAATATAGTTCTCTCTCAAGAAGAAAAAGAGGGGGAAATCCAACACGAGACTCCTCTAGAAATATTGTAAAAGGAAAGGGAGCAGCCACATTGCTTCCAAACTTGACTGATTTCTCATAGAATCATGTTTTTGGAGGAATATCTAGAGATTTACTTTGAGATAATCCCTTTCAAGGTTTCATATCATAGACCCATTTCTCTCACAATAAAAAAAAAGAGAACTAAGGGTCATACCCTTCAGACACAACACATTATGGTTAGATAATCCTGATGTCTTTGATCTAATCAAAACAACATGGAAGTAGAAAGCTAAAGGATCCCCATTTATATTTGGGAATCCAAACTAAGAAAAGTTAAAGCATCCCTCAAGACATGGTCCAAAACTCACTATAAGGAGATGAAAACATAATGAAGAGAAGCACAAGATCATCTTCAAAATATATAAAAAAGACTAGAGAAGGAAGAGGTAACGGTTCAACTGTAGATGGAATAAACGGTGATGCAACAAAAGCTACCACATGATCTAGGAGGATCTTAAAAGGACACAAATTCAAATCCATTAACTCTCAACAAAAATGGTAGAGTGTTGAAGAGCTTGTCGAGATGATTCCCATGCCGCTTGAATCACATCAAACGAGATCCGGATGAAGAAGATCTCAACATCTAAAGTTTTGACATAACAACGTTTTTAAGAAGTGCAGATTAGAAAAAAAAGGTGCTACGTGGCACAACTAAAAAGGGTTCCACGTGGAATGTATGGTGCATATGTGGAAGCCCTATGTAATGGCACATGGAATGTATGGTGCATATGTGGAAGCCCTGTGTAATGGCACATGGAAGGTCAAAATAACTTGCCATAGTTGAGTGAGCATCTAGTGGCACTGAGATGGAAAGAAGCCCTGTGTAATGGCAAATGGAAGGTCAAAATGACTTGCCATAGTTGAGTTAGCATCTAGTGGCATTGAGATGGAGCAGTCTTTCTAGAGGTGGCACACAAAGACCAATGGAGGGCTGCCACGTGGCAACCCCATTGGATCATGTAGTCATTTGTTTCACCAAAGAGACATGCAAGTCTGTAAGAACCGAACCCCATACCTCAACAAAACCAATCCAACAACTTTACCACCACACCACAACATATGTTTAATTTGATGATTGGTGAACATATTATTTAAGTTTGGTTATGGAAGAATATAACTAAAAAGGGGAGCAAGAGCCCACAAGTTTGAATCCTGGTCTCCTTCCCAGCAACCAATCTTTGGAACGTGGATATGTATGGTGAGAAAGTACAACCAATGAACCACATTTGAATATATGTCAAACCATGTGTTTTATTATAAAGTTAGCGATGGAGACAACTATGTTTTGCTCCGTTGGGAAAGGAATGTTGGCATTGTGCTCTAAGTTTGGTGGCGGTTGGCCACACTTAGCACGTAGAGTGGCCAATGAATGGAACATTGAATTGTAAATGCTTGGTGGTGACTTATTTTGCCTATAAGAGTTTCAATATTATTTCATATTTTAGATTTTTTTGAGCACATCAACAAGATTAACCTGAATGTAACAAGGTGTATAACTGAGATTCATTTTATGGTTGTAATATCTTGTTATGCTTAAATGCAACTTCATTAATATTTAAATAAGCTTCAATTAATAATTCACTATTTAATTATTTATAAATCTATATTTCACTAAAGTTTTATACTTTATATCAGTTTTTATTTTTTTAACTTTTTTCATATCAATTTTTGTTTTTTGTTTATTAAATAGTATTTGTTTTATGTTTATCTTATTTTGTTGAATGTTTAGCATTTGTTTAACATCCACCCATCTCCACAAAACTAAGTGGTTGGTTGCACCTATCTACGTTCATCGACCACTTGACTTATGTTTGTGCTAGTTTATGGTAATGGTTATGTTGGAGCGATGCCATGTTTGGTGGTGGTTGAAATTATCACAACGTTTAGTTCTTGTTTCCAATAAAATAGGGTTTAGGGGGTTGAACCTCCTGAATAGTGTTCCACTATATAAACACCCTCACCAACAAGCCTTCAAATTCAAGGGAATACAGGTGTTGTCGCTTTTGGGGCAGAAGGCAAAGAGATAATGGACAAGTGTCCAAGGTATGGGATGACACTAGAATTCCATGGAATGGAACCAAGGATTGAGGAACCAATGCTGAGATAGTGCATCAAAACTTTGGTAATGTGGCATCATGCACTTTATTAACCTTGGGAATGGGTATTTTATCATATAGTTTTTTAACTATTTCTAACCCATTCAAAAGTGCTTATTTGTAAGTGATTCATTGCTTATAGTTTTGTTTATATAAGAACTATTGAAAACCTAAGCAATTTGGAAAGATTCCCAATGTAATGTATTGAGGCTTTGTTTACTAAGGTTGATGGTGCACAAAGCTAGTGGAAATGTGCACATGTTATTGTGGAATTATGACCATTGTGTTCACCACCATTGCACTTTTATTTACATTGTAAACTTGAAGACTGATGTTGCCATGATTGTAATAGGATTATAGCCACTTATTATGAGAGGCATGATTCTACCTAAATCCTATGTTGGACAACTTTATATGAACATTTTCATATTGTAAAAGGTCTATATCCACATGCTTGTGAGAGATCAACCTTTTCCATAGGAGATTATCTATTGTAGGAGAGACATCCTGATGAAATTCTCATTGATGCCAACATGGACTTGCAGTGGATCCACATGTTTTCATTGATTCCATCAAGTCCCACTTGTAGTGCCTTGGACCCCTTACAGAGTGGGTTTGTGCCTTGAAGCACCTTGTAACCAGTTCACAAGGTCCCTGTACCCAAAAGGATGGATCTTGGAGCCACCAACTTGTAGAAGATGTTGAAGACCCCACTAATGGAGATGAAGACTCTAGAGATGGTGCTGAAGCCCCTATGAATGACAAATAAGCCCTAGATGTGTTGGAGAATCATTAATGACCCATTCTATGGTCATTCATGCTCTGATTGTGTCATGGTACCTCAAGAGGAGGCCTAGCAACCCCATAGGTCCTGTCATGATGGATATTGATGTTACACCCAAATAAGATCCTAAACATCCATGTTTGCCCTCATTTCAAAATCTTGAAGTAAAAACCTTGATCCAAATGTCAAATTTGCACATAAAAAAACCTAGCATTGCTTCTACCCTTAAGCTTAGGAGTGGTACCTTCTTCAGCACCGCCTGAGTTTTGTTGAAGATAGGAGGTGGCACTGCCTTTCCTCTTTGTTTGAAGAGCAGTTCTACCTAGCACCACTCTGTCATCAAGGAGAAGGAGTGGTGCCCTTGGTAAAAAGTGAAAAAGAGAGACTTCACAAAGCTTCTAGATCAAAAGCTTCATGGCAGGCCTTATCCTTATTCACTTGGTTCGGTTGAGCTCGATATCCATGCTTTGGGAATCTCCTATCCACCTCACCCACCAAAATCTCAACCATCCCTATCCATTTGAGGCCTATATAAACAGGCTCATACCCCATGGTTGAGGGGAGAGAAAATTCATGCTGCCATTTTGACATTCTAGCCTATTCCATCAAGAGTGAGCATAGAGGAGCAAGTTGGAGCTATCGGGGATAAGACATCAGTTTTGTGGAGGAGTGCATCAACACTAAGGCACATGTTTTAAACTCTTTCATTATTTATCAATGTAAAGTTGGTTTTATTCCCATATAAATTGTCATGTATAATCTTGCATGTTTATTATTGGATTCCTTAGTCACCAATATAGATCTATAGATAATACTTTGGTGCTTTTGATATTTTGTGTTTGATGTGTGTTTGCAGGTATCTTCTTGGAGATCTTTTGCCATAGGTGAAGGACCACATCAATATCTGAAGATTGTATTCCAGGTGTCTGTAGTTTCTAGGAGATATCTATCAGCCTTGTTGTAACTTATTTGTTTTGGATTTGAACCATTCAGACCAGAGGAACAACTTCTGTTCATAGAAGGTGCGAATTTCTTGACAACAAATCTGGCGACTCCGTAGGGGAAGAGTGTAACACCCCGGTTTTGACCCCATTTGCATGATGTATATATTGTAATTAATCATGGTGAGGAGCTAAAGGAAAAAGTCCCACCATCGATTTGGTTGTGTATGTTTCGGCAATAGGGATAGTTGCCGATGGTATGTCGTGCTATTCGGCACCTTATAATTTGACATCATGTAAACATGCACATCAAATAAAATAAACCACAACTAGCTATGGCAGTGCAACATTGAATGAAAAGGGCATGATTCCAGAGGATAAGGGGTGGGGGATGTCAAACCTTGAGCCATGAGGGAAAAAAACCCATGTGTTGCCACCTTGTTTTGATTTTCCATTTTCCCTTATCTCACCCAACCATTTTAATGTCTTGATTTTGTTAGTTGGGGCAGTTATTGCTTGAGGAAACGTGGGCATGGGGAGGCGTCAATTTGGTAGGTTGCTGTCAGCTCAAATGGTACACATGCCCAGCAGCAGAAGCCATCATTTTTTCCTCACGCATGGTCGGTTCACTCTCCACTTCCTCCATTGCGAGGATTCTCGCGGTGTCTGTTCATCCTCCTCATGCAGGGCCGTGTCTGTTCTTCCTCACGCAGGGGGAAAGTCTATTCATCTGCGCACTTAGGCCATGTCTGTCCGCCTTCCCGATGGTCTGATAATATATGCGCATAACAGGGGATGGCTGCGTCCTTTCTTCTCATGCATAGGAATTTCTGTGTTGGATCTCCTCACGCAGGGAGCGAGTGAATTCGGGGCTATCACTCAGGATTTTCGAGTGCAGGAGCCATTCACGCTTAGGGCAGTGTGCTGTGTGTGTTCCATATCTGTTTCGGTGGTATGTATATGTTTCCTTACTGATTGCGGCCGGTGCATATTTTTTCCTCTGTGTTTTGCGGTGTGGTGCAATTGCTCTCACGCACAGACTGTTTGGGGTCGTTCTCCCATGTTGTGAGCTGTGCTCACTGTTTTTGTTTTAGGTCGCTGTGGTTCTTCCCACGATTTCTGAGTGCTGTTGAGAGTCTGTCCTTCTTCCATTTCAGACTATGCATGTGTGTTTTCTTCTTCCCTGCTTTGGGACAGAGTATAGCTGCCACCGTTTTCCCTGTGAGTCTGTGACTGTTGATTGCCACACCCGTTGGTTGAGTCCTCCACGGCTATGCTGGGAGTTCTGTTTTCTTATCCATGGTGGACTGTGTAAAGTTGCCACCATTTTTATTGTGAAGTTGGGTTGCTGAAGTACCCTGGTTAGGGTGTTGTTACTGTTGGGTTGTTTGGCCATGCAAGGGCCAAGAACAACTCTGAGTTTCCTTGTGGGCTCGAGCTGTGTTCATCTTTTGTTTGGGACTGTCCCCGATTGTCTTTGCCTTCATCACAGAGCTGTGAGTGGGTTGTTTGCTGCGGTATGCAGTGGGTGGTCTTCGGATTGCTGAGAATGGGATTAGAGGCTGGGTATGCATGAGAAGACTAGTGTTGAGGTCACCAGTTTGGCATTCAGCCTATCCTAGCTCCTTGACAACCTGGAGAACCCTATGGTGTGGGTTTGGCTGTGTGTTGGCAAACCTTGGCTATGTGTAAGCCTGCATTGACCCTTATTCCTTGAGGAATCATGCCCAGCTCGGGGGTGGCAGTGTTGCTGAGAGATTGATGAGCACGCTGGCCTATGGTTGGGTGGAATGTTGCACCGACGTAGCTAGTTGTGGGACAGGTTCTTCTTCAAAAGATAAGTAAGCCTGATTGATTCCATCTCTGCAATTATATTGATGTCAAATGAATTATGATGAACATGTGAATGCTGGAATGTATGTTTGCTTCCGCTGTATGATTGAAGAATTATGCATTGAGTAATTGTGCATGTATGATGATGCATCTTAGCATTCCTGTTATGCATCATGTTTAAGCTTTAAATTCAGCATTGTTGCTTGTCCATGTTCATGGGGCTATTTGCCCCGTTGTTTGTGGTGTTCATCGCATCCTCTTCGCCAGTCAGAGGGTCGGGGACGTGATAGAGTGGTATCAGAGCTCATGTTGCAGCATGGGCCTGAATGGACCACCAAGGTGCAGTGACAGAAGCATAATTTCTTTCTGCCCAGCAGAGATCAGAAAAGGATGACTGTGAAAATTCAAAAATTTTCCTAAGTGTTGAATAGTCGGAAGAGCTAGTGAGAAGCTCCTCCGATACGTTGGAAGATGTAGGCGGAAGGCCATCCGACGAGGCGTAGCAGCGGAAAGGAATTTTGAGAAAATTTGTCTAAGTGTTGGATAGTCAGAAGACTTAGCGGAATTAACTTTCGATGTAGCGGAAGAGTTAGTGGAATGGACTTCCGATGTGGCGGAAGAGTGAGGCAGAAGCACACCCGACGGGAACAGTTGGAAGGAAAAATCGCGGAAATTTTCTAAGTGCTTTGACGTCCGTCGGAAGAAATTAGCTGATCGAGCGCCTGCCGTTGCGGATGGAGAAACAGCTAAGCGTCCGACGGGTAAGGCCTCCGACAGCTAACACCGTAAGGAAAGAATTTTAAAATTTTTCTAAGGCAGAAATCGTCGGCTATCGGAAGAAGGAAGTTCTTCGTGCATCTGCCATTGTGGAAGACAAAGGCACTAGTCTCCCGATGTCAAAAGATCGCCGACGTCGATTAGGGTGTGCCACAGTAGATTTGGCCATTGATCGGGAGAAGATCAAGGATGTTGGGCCGCCGTTGCGGCTGCTGATGAAATTGTTTCGCCAACGCAAAGAAGAGGATGGAGCCAATCAAGCGGCGAAGAGGGAAAATTTTGAAATTTTTTCTAAGTCTTGGGGTCGTCGGCCATCGGCAACGATTAGTGGATCAAACATCTGCCGTTGCGGAAGCCAAAACCACTAGCCTGCCGATGAGGAAAGGCTTCCAATGCCATCAGCGGAAGAAGGAAGAAGTATGAAGTTTTGAAAAATTCGTCTAAGTATGGAAACCGTCAGAAAAAGTTAGCCGTTCAAGTAGCCGATGCAGCAGCAAGAATCTGAAGAAAATAGAAGATGAAGCTGCCGATGCAGCGGAAGAGAAGAAGAGAAGTTTTGGAGGAAATAGTTGAAGCCGGAGCCGCAGTTTTGGCAAAGATATTCCAAAGATCGCCAAAACGTTGGAAGAGGTTAGTTGTTTGAGCATCCAATGAGCGACGTCGGATGAAGTAAGTGGATTGAACATCCGCCATTGCGGTTGGCTAGATGACTACGGATCCGAAACGTCGAAAAAAAATAGAAGATCGGATCGCCGATGCGTAGTTCTTAGTGGATCCGATAGCCGATGAGCAGCGGAGGAATTAGCTATTTGGAATTCTGAAACGTTGGACTGATAGTCCAGATGAGAGCCGATTCCGCACAAGGAAAATTTGAGATTTTCAAGTGGGTTTTTCCAGCAGATTCAGCTGTTTTCCAGTGGGATTTCCAGCTATTTTTCAGTGGGTCTACAGGGCTAAAGTTGACACCCAGTCCAAATGCAGTTGTGTATTAAAATGCAGAGATTTTGTGAAAATATTCATTTTTAGAAGTGGTGTAGTTTTCACACCCGAGGTCGGAATGAAGCATGTGGATAGGCGTTGGAAAGCTTATCCATTAGGGAACAAGGGTAAGTCACCAGAATCTGAGCATGGAGCAACAAAGTGCTAAGGACGGCCGCTGCTATCAAATGGAAAAATCTGGACAGTTGCATGCCCATAGGTAGCAAGGACTATGAAGGTTAACCAGCTGTTGTGTGGAAGAGGAGTTCCATGCAAGGATGAAAGACTTGAAAAGGGAAGTTTCCTTAAAACCCTGTCTTGCTAACTATGTTACAGTTCCTAAGTTTTAGAGCTGAAATGTATGAGGATATGCTTTGCATACCTAGGATATTAAGGATTATACATCTATAATAAACCACTAATGATAATCATTGCTTTGATGTTGGCATTAGTGGAAAATCCAACGATGACATGGACCCGGATGGGTATGTTGCTGATGCTGAAAAATGTGACTAGCAACCCTTTGGAGGAAGGGATAAGGCAACAAGTCCATAACAAAAGTTGGTGAGCAAATTCTGCAATCTCCTGCAAAGGACCAACCAAATTGGTCATGTCAAGGGTGCATTAGAGGAAATTTGAACTCAAAATGGGCCTCCTAAAATGAATCAATAAAATAATAGTTAAAATAATAAAATAATATTTATTAATTTTGGAGGAAGAAAAGAAAAAAACTACTTTTTTGTTTGTATTTTTGACATATCTCCCTATGTTTTTACTCAAATTTCAATCGAGAGAGCTCATTGGATGTGGAATTAAATTCCGGATCCAACGAGTACCCACTCGGTATACTTTTGACGAACCCCGCTACCCCAAAAACAAGAAATACCTGAAAAAGTGGAATGATGACATCATCATTCCATTTTTCAGGTATTTCTTGTTTTTGGGGTAGCGGGGTCTGTCAAAAGTATGCCGAGTGGGTACTCGTTGGATGCAGAATTTAATTATGCATCCAACGAGCTCTCCCAATTGAAATTTGAGTAAAAACACAGGGAGATATGTCAAAAATACAAACAAAAAAAGTAGTTTTTTTAATGATACCTATCCCCAAATTTATATTAAAAAAGTGTTTAAGACCTATACGGTATTTCAAATTTAAAGCAATTTCATTGGCTAACACATGATGACATGGAATTTGAATAAAAGTTAAAAGGCCCATTTTGAATTGAAATTTCCTCTAATGTAAGTGCGACCCATACAGGTAAGAGTTTGCTCATGACAAATTCCATGGATTGGTACAGTTAAGAGACCTCATACCATGTGGATGTTTGAATATAGAAAGGTGTCATGCCTGTATATATTGATTGAGCTTAGTAGCCCAAGGAAAGTAAGTATAGGTGCAAATGTGGTGATGCATTGCATGAATGCATTGAGATGAGTGCATGTGATATTATGAATGAACTAATGACTGAAATGATGAATTGATGACAATTCAGGAACCATTTCAAAGATTGTTATGAATGCAGGATAGTCACAATCAATTGATTGCCAGAAATGCTCTATGGAAGAGTAAGGTGGTACAAATGATACACTTGTGAAGTAAGGAGTATCTAAACATTTCATTTAATTGCATGAATGATGTGACTATGCCTTGCAAATGTTAGTATGATGATGATTGCATAAAGCAAATGAGTTTTGGTATATATTGATGTGGCTAACGGCTAGAAGTATTTGAATTTTATAAATTCTGAAAATGCTTCAGTGATGGTTGTAGCAATGAAAAGGTTATACGCATCCAGACTTACCAAGTGTTTGGTTGATCGAAGCTCATGTTTCAGGTAGATTATTTCGAGCATGGCAGTGAGAGATAAGACCCTGACCAATGCCAAAATCTACCATATGGTATGCATAATAGGTTGTTAAAATTCAAATTGTGAATTTCAAATTTAAGAAATTGCTGACAACTACTAGTCACTATTGGCTTGCATAAGATTGTGTTGGATGATTGAAGCTCAGGTTTCAGGTAGATTATTTTGAGCATGGCAGTGAGAGGTAAGACCCTGACCAATGCCATAATCTACCATTTGAAAGAGACAAACCTTATGAGAAGGATCTCATAGTTGTAAAAGTAGTTGGTATGGGTTGTTAAATTTGAATTGTGAATTTTGGATTTAAGAATTGCTAACGACTACTGATCATTGTTGGCTTGTATAAGATTGTGTCAGGAGGACACATGGTAAGTGGGTATTCATGTTATGATTAGTAAGCATAAAAGTATAATGAGCATAGTAGTGCTGCTTACAAGAGACCCACAATTAAGCAAATCAATTTCTGTAGTAAACAGAGTTGCAAACTCCTATTGAATTTGATTACTAATGTCATTGTTTGGTTATGGAACAATCAATTTTAATTGTATTACCAGATAGTGATTGAATGTTCAGCTATTTGATGAATGTGTCAGGATACACACTGTAGGAAGATCATGTGTGATGGCCTACAGAAGCCAAACTTCATGGGAAGGTTTTCCCTTGGAAATGGGTTTCGGGTGAAACGCCATTGGACATTTTGGAAATGTCTCATCTGCACTTCATGTTTGGTAGTAACATGAGTGAGATGGTATGGGTTATGTTGGTAAGACATGTGTGAATGTGAAATGTAAAAAGGAGTTGAGATGGAAAACTGAGGGACTGTTAACTCAGGGAAGGAGCCCCCATTCCTCCTTAACAAAGGCATACTGCGACGACAAATGGATAAGTGTTCTGTGACCCTTGCTAAGAATATGCATGTTTAATTGTTGAATTCCATATGCAGAACATGCTTTGATTTAATATCCATTATGACCGATTGCTTGAGTATGAATAGGCCTACATGGCACACACCGTAGAAGGGTGCACACTTTTCCGATGTTGAGTCATGAAAGGATTTTCAATATCGATTACACCCTAGGGAGTGGGCGCACTCCTGGTGTCTCAATACTTGATAGTGAATGATATGAAATGTGATTACAGTTTTAGAGCAATAACGCTGATGAGTTTGCTTGTATTGCTTGTGTTTCTTGTGTTGACAGGCTAAATAGATGCAGTTGGGTGTTGCACCCTAAAGGTAAAAGGTAAAAGGTAAATGGTTGTTGTGAGGGGTTGCGGAGTAAGGGTTATTGTTGATGTAAGTGTGTGTTGGTATAAGTGTATGTTGGGCTGTGATATGCCTGAGGATCCATAGTAGATTCTAGACCTAGAAATGGTCACAGTAAAAGTTCCAAGCCCAGTTGACATGATTGTGTACTGGTTGGACATTAATTATTTGATGTTGTGGAGCAGCCGACGCGCTGACCTAACATCTAAGTCCATAGGCGATCCCAAGGCTTGCAAAGTGAAGCAGGATCCTGTGGACGAACGAGGAAACACACAATACAGATAAGTATTGGATTATTTTGTTTATGAATGCACATATGTATATGATGTGATTATGATGTTTTAAGCTCTTGTTCTATAGATAAAACTGATGAGAATAAACTAAACATGTGAATCTATTCAATGTTTGGATATAGGTATCGCTAGAAGTGAGGACTATGAAAGCATGCTAGGGGTGCATGTGGACATGTGACTGTCCTGGAAAGCTCGAAATGAGCAGCAATGAAAAAGGTGCTAGTGAGACCGTGAGTTTCCTAGCAGTTGAGACAAACCATGTGGAGAGACTCCACGGTTTAGAGGTCTGGAATAGACTGAAGACACTAAGTGTCATGACCAAGAAGGATTGGTCCAGCATTCACGGTGAAGTGAAAGAGGCTGAGAGCATGAAAAGCCACGGCAGTGGTGTGGGTTCCAGAAAGGAACAAAACAAAGAGGGGAAAAACTCTTGTTGCTCTCTCTTGCCCTTTTTATTATATATATATTTATTTATGCATTGTGAAAACAAAATATTGTTGAATGCATGTGTGACTGAAAATGGAATGTGTGTTTGTGCTGAAGGTAAATTGTGAATGCTGGGGTGGTTAATTCTCTGCCCAAGAATGGACATGAATGAGCTCATGTGCCTATTGGTGAAGGCATGAAAAATATGAAAGTCTCCTGGATGATGCTTGGACTGTCATGCCAATTGGGTAATTAACTGACTGATTTTGATGTCTATATTATGCTTGATCTGACAGAATTTCAATGGTGCATTTCACAGGTGAGGAAAGTGAGACCTGGTGGTGCACAATGATCATGGCAGTAGATCAAAAGTTGTTGGACTTGGCTAGAAGTCTCCTCCAAATGATTTCCAAGACCCAAGAAAATATTGGGGAGATGCTCAAGATATAGAAAAGGCAGAGTGAAATGAACCACTAGATTTTGCAAGACTCTATTGGTTTGCAAAGGGAGGTGAAAGGCCTTATGGGAGAAATCGGCAAAGGAAAGGAAGGTGGATCAGCAATGGGACAATTGTCCAAGCGACCCGATAAGAAACGTTCCAGGCATGAAGACTCAAGGGAAATTGAGCAAGTAAAGATGAAGCAGCCAGTGAAATGCTGGAGATGTGAAGGACATCATTTACGCCGAGACTGCCCAATGAGGGAACATGATGAGGGCAATAGCCGCAAAGTTCCTAGACTTCGGGATGAGCTGAAAGTTGAGAACCAGTAGGACAAGTCCATGGAAGCCGAGGGGCTTGGTCGTGAACGTTCAAAGTAGATGATTGAACGTGGGACAGATTTGCAAAATTTTGAAATTTTGATGTGCAATTGTATATGTATTGTATATATGTAATGGAACACTGAGAATGATGTTATTCCAAGGGGGAGGGGAATGTAACACCCCGGTTTTGACCCTGTTTGCATGATGTATATATTGTAATTAATCATGGTGAGGAGCTAAAGGAAAAAGGCCCACCATCAATTTGGTTGTGTATGTTTCGGCAATAGGGATAGTTGCCGATGGTATGTCATGCTATCCGGCACCTTATAATTTGACATCATGTAAAAACGCACATCAAATAAAATAAACCACAACCAACTATGGTAGTGCAACGTTGAATGAAAAGGGCATGATTCCAAAGGATAAGGGGTGGGGGATGTCAAACCTTGAGCCATGAGGGAAAAAAACCCATGTGTTGCCACCTTGTTTTGATTTGCCATCTTCCCTTGTCTCACCCAACCGTTTTAATGTCTTGATTTTGTTAGTTGGGGCAGTTATTGCTTGAGGAAGCATGGGAATGGGGAGGCGTCAGTTTGGCAGGCTGCTGTCAGCTCAAACGGTACACATGCCCAACAGCAGAAGCCATCGTTTTTTCCTCACGCATGGTCGGTTCACTCTCCACTCCCTCCACTGTGAGGATTCTCGCGGTGTCTGTTCATCCTCTGCACGCAGGGCCGTGTCTGTTCTTCCTCACGCAGGGGGAAAGTCTGTTCATCCATGCACTTAGGCCATGTCTGTCCGCCTTCCTGATGGTCTGATCATATGCACGCATAATAGGGGATGGTCGCGTCCTTTCTTCTCACGCACATGAATTTCTGTGTTGGATCTCCTCACGCAGGGAGCGGGTGAATTCAGGGCTATCACTCAGGATTTTTGAGTGCAGGAGCCATTCACGCTCAGGGTTGTGTGCTGTGTGTGTTCCATACCGATTTCGGTGGTATGTATATGTTTCCTTACTGATTGCAGCCCGTGCATATGTTTTCCTCTATGTTTTGTGGTGTGGTGCAAGTGCTCTCACGCACAAACTGTTTGGGGTCGTTCTCCCATGTTGTGAGCCGTGCTCACTGTTTTTGTTTTGGGTCACTGTGGTTCTTCCCACGATTTTGAGTGCTGTTGAGAGTCCGTCCTTCTTCCATTTCAGACTGTGCATGTGTGTTTTCTTCTTCCTTGCTTTGGGACAGAGTATAGCTGCCACCATTTTTGCTGTGAGTCTATGACTATTGACTGCCACACCTGTTGGCTGAGTCTTCCACGACTATGCTGGGAGTTCTGTTTTCTTATCCATGGTGGACTATGTAAAGTTGCCACCGTTTTTATTGTGAAGTTGGGTTGCTGAAGTACCCTAGTTAGGGTGTTGTTGTTGTTGGGTTGTTTGGCCACGCAAGGGCCAAGAAAAACTCTGAGTTTCCTTGTGGGCTCGAGCTGTGTTCATATTTTGTTTGGGACTGTCCCTGGTTGTCTTTGCCTTCATCACAGAGCCATGAGTGGGTTGTTTGCTGCGGTATGCAGTGGGTGGTCTTCGGACTACTGAGAATGGGATTAGAGGCTGGGTATGCATGAGAAGACTGGTGTTGAGGTCACCAGTTTGGCATTTAGCCTATCCTAGCTCCTTGACAACCTGGAGAACCCTATGGTGTGGGTTTGGCTATGTGTTGGAAAACCTTGGCTATGTGTAAGCCTGCATTGACCCTTATTCCTTGAGGAATCATGCCCATCTCGGGCGTGGCAGTGTTGCTGAGAGATTGATGAGCACGCTGGCTTATGGTTGGGTGGAACGTTGCAGCGACGTAGCTGGTTGCGGGACAGGTTCTTCTTCAAAAGATAAGTAATCCTTATTGATTCCATCTCTGCAATTATATTGATGTCAAATGAATTATGATGAACATGTGAATGCTGGAATGTATGTTTGCTTCCGCTGTATGATTGAAGAATTATGCATTGAGTAACTGTGCATGTATGATGATGCATCTTAGCATTCCTGTTATGCATCATGTTTAAGCTTTAAATTCAGCATTGTTGCTTGTCCATGTTCATGGGGCTGTTTTCCTGGTCGCTTGTGGTGTTCGTCGCGTCCTGTTCGTTGGTCGGAGGGTCGGGGATGTGACAAAGAGCTTCGCCAGATCTAATCTTCCTTAGCCTTTAAAAACTTGTCCGAAGCCAAGCTCCAGCTTCTTATCATTTCAGTTAGATCTACCATCTGAGCTAGTTGGGTTTTGAGTTGATATCATTAGATCTCTTCAGATCTAAGCCATCATGAACTTCTATGCTCTTTATTACTATTGATTTATCTTTTTGATGATGGTTTGCCAAATTTTGTCTTTTTTTTTTCTCTCTTATTGTGTTTTCGACACTTGCAGGGAACCGCGCTTATGCAGTGAGCAAAAATTAGTGCCACCACCTCTGCATAGTTAGCAAGAAGTGGTGCCCCCTCCTGAGAGCAGTTAGCAGGAAGTGGTGCCTCCTCAGAACCACTATGTCAACAACCTTCTGCAAGCAGTGCTAGGTAGGTTTTCTCCAGACCTCTGTTTTTCAAAATTTTGCAAAGAAAGCTTTTGGTTTTTGGATTTTTTGTCTTCAACTGCCATTATCTAGGCTTGTTTGCAAATACCTAAGTGTTCAAATCTGAAATCTTTGGTGTGGTAAATGCTTGTTTATTAAAATCAAAAGGCTAGGTTAGATTCATCATTATTACTGCTTGTGAGTTTGGTTATTTTGAAAGGAGTTCTTGAAAGCTTTAGCTCAATTAGATCTATACCTCTATTGGATAATCCTGAAAATAAAGACCATTTTGATCGGTTTGTTTGTTTCCATTTTTTCATTAAGACAGTGAAGGACTTCTTTTTACTTTGAAAAAAGTTTTTTTTTGGTTGAGATTCATTTATATCGTTATTTGAGGATGAATTGTTGGACCTCTGATTAGCCTCATAAGCTTTTAGATCTCCATTTTTCTTCCCTTTAGTTCAAATTGTCATCTCATCAAAAGAAAAAAATATTGGTAGTTTTAAATTTGATCTTTCCAGTTTAATAGAAAAACTGAAAAATACTGAATATGCCTTTGTGTTCTTCTTGTTTTTCTTCTTACAAACGAGATCTTGCCCTATCTGCATGCTTTCAAAAGATTTGATTTGAAGAAGTGTTGTTTGCTTGCTTACTCAAAAGGGAATTGTTTAGTGTAGTTGTTTGAGAAGTTTTTGGTTTCAAAGCAAAATTGAAAAGAAAAAGATTCTCTCTCCTTCTCGTAATTAGGAATAATCTAAATGGTAAAGTGAATGAATGTGAATTTCATATTTGCATGGTTTTACTTTTCTTTCAAAATCTCATGCATTCACCTAACCGTTCACTTTAAAATTAACGGTAGTTATAGGTCTAAAATTGTATAGAAATTTGAATGATAGGTTAGAGATGTGTTTGTGCATCGTTAAATGTAGGAGCTGTCATTACTTGTCCGCACTACAGCCTGAGACTTGCACGGTTCTTCCACGTACCGTCGGTATATCGAATGGCCTTTCACGTACCCTTGAGGTATATAGAAATGTACTTCATGTACTCGATTGTATATCGAAAGGCCCCTTGTGAACAGTTGTGCATTAGACAACACTACTACCAATTTGAGCTCCCATGTGCCTTGCGTATATCAGGAGACCCCACTAGGATACCCTGTACACCTGAGAAAAACCTTTGGCCTTCTTGTGTGGAGCAATACACTGAAAACAACATTCGGGGAGATTACTACACACGTACCCTTGTGGTATATCACGAGTTGCACCTACTTGACAATCCTGGTGAGAGACCGACTATTTGAGCTCCTTCTATCATTTAAGTTTGCTTGTTGGCCTGTAGCCTGAGTAGGAGAATTTTTGTGTGTGTTCTTAGTTTTGAGACCCTATGTTAGTTTAGTAATTGATACCAATATGGTTGAGTTTCAGTTGAGATGATCTAGAAGGAATAAGGGATTGCCACCTGATTTTCCTCCTGTTACGGGAGAAAGTCCAATGGAAGCCATCGACCAAGGAGCTGTAACTACTTCCCACCAGGAAGAAAATATAGTTGTAGAAAGTGGAGACCAATTCACTTCTTATATTAATCCCTTGGTTCAATAGCCTCCTATGGCTGATACTTCCTTTCATTCGCATATGGAAGGTTGTACCGATAGTCCTGTTCCACCTGAGTATGGCCTAGATGCTCCATTTTGGAGAACTTCCATGGGTCAAGACATTTCCTCATTCGGGGTTAGTATAACATCTCTTGAAAAAACTTCTCTAGATGAATAAGAATATAGACAAATTGAAGCATCGATTCGTCATGCATGAGATTTTCAAGAGAGAATGAAAAGGCTAGATAGAGTTTTGGCCATGCTTGCACTACATACTGAAACTATATCATCTAGATTACCCTATAATACGGATCCTTGGCCTGTGGCTGAAATTAAACCTTCTTTTGATGGTCATCCAACATATGGTGAGACTGCTTGCAATCTAGGTTAAACCTCATGTTCCACCCCTGCAGTTTTGAGTTCTAGGTCTGTCTCTACTCATCCCATACTTTCTATGGCTGGGGGGAAACCTTCAGTTCTAGTAGTGTTAGTGCCTTCTAATGCTGAGGGGTGAACCTGGGCATGACCTACGTTACCCACTAATGGAATTGTTACTAATAATAATCAAACCTCTACTATAGGGAAATCCACAGTATATGTCCATCCCACCAACACAAATGTGGTAAACCCTCCTTCAAGTTCAGGTCGGCCCTTAGCGGCGCAACCTGCAGTTAATCAACCCTCATGGGGTTATGGTTACCCAACAAATCAAATTCCTATAGGGAACATGAATTATCAACCTAACCCTATAGGAATGTCTTACACTGAAATTATGTACCCTAGGAATGCATTTACACCATGGGGGAAACCCAACTGGTTTTATATGCCAGCAATGGGAGGAATACCTATTCATACTGCTGGAGGTGCTAGAGGACCACCTTATGGAGGTCCTCCTCCTGGGAGTTTTGGTGGTCCTGGGGGTTTTGGTGGCCCTCCTTCTAGTGGTCCTAAGGGTTTGGGTGGTCCTCCTCCTGGCGGTCCTGGGGGTTCTGGTGGTCCTCCTCTTGATGGTTCTGGTGGGCCTCCTCCTGGTGGTACTAGTGGTCTTGGTAGTCCTAACAGTCTTGGAGGTCCTAGCGGTCCTCCTCCTAATGGTCCTAATGGTCCCAATGGCCCTGGTAGCTCTGGCGGCCCTAACCATCGAGGTCAATCTTCAGAAAGTACATCATCTCATCAGACATTTCAATAACATGTATATCAGTCAACCTATGACCCTACTTGTAGTTACATGCCTTATCGATATTACCAGTACATGGAACCCAATCGTCAGTTACCTTTCCTAGAAACTTTGGACTTACCCAATTTTTTGAAGTTGATTAATGACCCCATTCAACACAACCCTTCATGGCCTGCTATTCCAGTAAAGTTTCCATCGGGCATTCCAAAATTTGATGGTAAGCAGGGAGATGATCCCAAAAATCATGTTATGACTTTTCATCTATGGTGTTCATCAAACTCCTTGATGGATGATTCTATTTGATTGAGACTCTTCCCATGCACTTTGACCGGTACAACCACGAAGTGGTATATTGAACTTCCACAACATTCGTTTGTGGATTTTAGTGCATTGGAAACTATCTTCCTCACGCACTTTCAGCTACCCATTCGTTATGAAATGGGTACAGACCTTTTGACCTCTCTGCATCAAAATATCTCCACACACATATCGGATCATATCCACAAGTGGAGAAGGTGGATAAGGCTCATTAAAGCTCCTATCCTAGACCAACTCTTCGCTGATTGGTTTACGAAGTCTTTGTTGCCACCCATTGCCCGAGATGTGGCCATGGGCAGTGCTGTCACTGAAGAGTAGGATATTAGTCGCACTCAGAATCTAGACTTGGTGTATTCCCAATTTGGAACTTTGTATGACCTTATTCCTCAAGCTCCTCATCCCAACACGGATCCGGATAAGCCACCTGCAGAAACTCCTATCGATGGGGTTATCGGTTCAATCCAGACCCTATCAATGGTGAAACCTGCCAAGCAACACAGTGCTTCTACTATTGATCCTTCTAATCCTACGGTTTCCACCGAGGTGAACGCTATTCAAAGTACACAATCATCTGGTAGCAAGAAAAAGGGAAAAGGTAAAAATAAAAAACCTAGAATCCAACAGGAAAAGCCCAAACCTATGGGCCCAGAGAATGACAATAAAGGAAAAAGGAAAGCCAAATATCCCTTCCTATTGTGTGGTGGCGATCATTTCACAAAGGAATGTCGTAGTCGTGATGAAATTAACAAGTTTTTAAAAAGTAACCCCGCACCAACAGTTCTTATTAACCCCTTTCCTTGCTGTCGCTTGGCGGTCTTTAGAACGCTCCATTTTCCACATTTGGGAAAGATTGTGACAATTGATCAACTTGATTTTTGTACGCCGGATGTTAATACCCCTACGACAAACAACATCCCTCTGCTAGGTCAGTCCCCTCCTCCTTATCAGTCAATTGGGGTAGGTATGCTGAAGGACTCTGCCCTTATGGGTGTATTCCCATCAGCTCCTTCTAGCATAGAGACAAAAACTATCAATATGATCTCCTCATTTGGCTATGATCCCAAGGGTAAGCAAGTTGTTGAGTCATCCTCTCACAGCCCGCATGAATAAGTTTATGATGCTATCCAATCCATTTTCGATGACCATACAGGCGATCTTCATCTTGTGGCTTAAGATCCTTACCACCTACCCTACTTGTTAGAACCTTCTCTTCCTACTCTGGATTATCTCTCCCAGACTTTTTTGTCAGATGAAACTATCATGGAGATTATGAGTACGAATGAGTCAGTATGGGAGGATCATCATCACAGATCCTTGTTCCTCCCCAACACCAGTTCAGAAGATAATGATTTTGTATCTCTCTTAGGTATTGATATTGTCGACATTTTGCAAACACCTGTGTTGTTGCAATACTCTGACTCTGAAGGAAATCTATGCAACATCACTAAAATATATCCAATCGACATATCGGTAAAGCCTGGAACTATTGAACATGTTCATGTTGGGCAGAACTGTTCAATAGAAGAAACTGAAGAATATAGAGCACTTTTCAAGGAGTTGCGAGATATTTTTTCCTGGTCTTATGAAGAAATGCATGGGATAGACCCATCTATCATGGTCCATGAAATCAAAACCTATCCCACAGCCAGACCGGTTAGGAAGAAATTGCGTCAAGTCCATCCCCAGAAGGCAGCGGCTATCAAAGCCGAAGTCGAAAAACTTATGAAGGAAGGATTCATCTATCATGTACCCCTGACAAAATGGGTATCTAACATCATTCCTGTGAACAAAAAATAGGGAACCATTAGATTCTGTATCGATTTCAGAGACCTAAATAAAGGTTTTCCTAAGGAAATTTTTCTGACTCTGCACATCAATCATATTATCGACAACTGTTTCGGAAGTGTCATCTTCTCATTCATGGATGGATTTTTTGGCTATAATCAGATTGAGATATTTCCCACCGATCAGCACAAGATGACATTTATATGCCCGTGGGGAACCTTCTCCTACAGGAAGTTACCCTTTGGCCTTAAGAACGTTGGAGCCACATTCCATCGTGCTATGTCCTATGCATTTCACGACATTAAAAAAATCATGGATCCATACCTTGATGATCTCCCTATGCATTCACAGCAATGAGAAGACCATCCTCAACATATTACAGAATTTTCCTGAGATGTGGCCATTACAAAATATGGTTGAACCCACAGAAATGTCTTTTTTGCATTGATACGAGACGTCTCTTAGGCTTCATGGTTTCTAAGGATGGCATCTAGATTGATCCATTGAATATTGCTACTATACTCTCCCTACCTTCCCCAACCAACATCCTTGAGATCCAAATTTTGCAAGGGAAGGCAAAATTTCTTCGTCGTTTTGTTTGTAACTTTGCTGAGAAAATGCATGGTTATATGTGTCTCCTCAAGAAGGACACTCCATTCTTCTGGGATGACCAGGACAAACGAGCCTTTGATAATCTTAAGCATGCTTTGACTCATTCACTCATGATACACCCCCCAGATTATTCAAAGGATTTTCTCCTATACGTCGCTACCTCTACTACTACCATCAGAATGGTTCTAGCCTAAGAGGATCTAAACGAACAAGAACATGTGATATACTACGCTAGTAAGAATCTTCTCGATTCTAAAACTTGATACTAGCGTGTGGAGAAGCTAGAATTGGATATGGTCATTGCTGTCCAAAAATTTCGTGATTAAATTTTTCTTCACACTACCACGGTATTTGCAGACTAGAACCCTATGTACTACATCCTGAATCGTTAGGTGCTAGGGGGAAAATACTCCTGTTTGATCGTCATCTTGTAGGAGTTTGACCTTGAGTTTGCCAAAGCTACTTCAATGAAATAATTGGTTTTCGTAGAGCTGATGTGTGACCTTCCCTCATCTTTGATGGATTCTGAGCCCAGTGATTCATTCCCAGATCAATTTCTATTCCTAATGAGCATGAAAAACCCATGGTATGGATATTTAATCATTTATCTCCAGACACAAATATTTCAGCCCGATTTGTCTCATGACGATCGTCGCCGCATTTGTCACCATGTAAAATACTACCTTATCCTGAATGATACATTGTATAGGCATGGTATGGATTCCATTCTCTGACGATTCCTCACCCATGAAGAGGCTGAACAGGTTGTCAATGACTGCCACTATGGAGAATGTAGTGGTCATCTTTCTAGGATGGCTATAGCCTAGAAAATCCTTCACGCTGGCTATTTCTGGCCCTCAATCTTCAAAGATTATCATGAGGCTATTAAGAAATTCCCACCTTGCCAACATTTCTATCCGAAAAAGCACACCCACCCTGCTCTGCTACACCCCATCATTGCCATTGGCCCTTTCGTCAAATAGGGGACATATTTTATGCATTGTAAGCCTACCTCAGCTGAGGGTCATGGTTACATCATAGTAGTCATGGATTATTTCACTAAATGGGCAGAGGCTATGCCTACATATGCATAGGATGGTAAGACTGCCACCCTCTTCCCATTTAATCACGCAATAGCTAGGTTTGGAGTTTCACAATCCATAGTCACTGATCACGAATCACATTTCTAGAATCATATGATGGCAGAATTATGTGCCAAGTTGGGGTTTTCTCATGAAAACTCAACTCCCTATTATCTGTAGGCTAATGGTCAGGTCGAAGCCATTAACAAAGTATTAAAAACTATGATGCGTCAGATGGTTGGAGATCATAAATCCAACTGGGACTAGACTCTCTTTTCCTCTCTTTGGGCTTATAGGACTTCAATGAAAACAACGATTGGTTTTACACCTTTCCAGTTAGTTTACGGACTAGAAGATGTCCTACCTATTTAGTGCCTGATCCTGTCTTTGAAACTTGCCGTTGAAATTATCCCCAATACTTCCACCGAGGAAGAAATATTTCTATACCTAAATAATCTTGATGAAACTAGATGAGATTCTGCCTTAGTCAATGAGGCACATAAGAAATGCGTCAAGGCGCAGTATGATAAATCTGTCCAACCTCGTGTTTTTAATGAAGGTGACCTAGTTCTGACCTATGATCAAAAACATGATAAACTAGGAAAAGGGAAGTTCGAATCAATGTGGTATGGTCCTTTTATCATTTCCAAAGTCTTAGAGAAAGGGGCCTATGAGCTTGTAGATTATGACGGAATCCCCTTTGGGAAACCTCGCAATGGGTTGTACCTGAAGAGGTACTATACTTAGATCACTTGTGTATGGTACCTTGTATCTATGTACATTTTTTTTACTTTCAGTGTGTTTTAGTATTTTCAATATGGTTTTGAGTTTAGTGTCCAAACTGTTTATACCATGTTTTGGTTATGCATATCAGATGACCTTTTATGGCTTTGATGATGGTGCTTGTCGTCATACCCTGAACATTGCTTCAGCTGCTTGGGTTCTATATTCCCCTATACATGATCTAGTTAGTTTAGGAGTGGTTTGTATTGGTCCAGCTACCAACAACATCACAGAGTATCAGGCAGTAATAGGTTTCCTGACTAAAGCTGCATATCGGGACATTCATGATTTGGTAGTATTCAAAGACTCGCAGCTAGTGGTTTGTCATTTGAACCATGTCTATGCCATTAGAAATCCTGTACTTCTCCATCTCTTCCGGAGAGTGCGTCTACTGGAAAGATCATTTAAGGTCATTACTTACAGGCATATCCCTAGGGAAGACAATGCAGTTGCTGATTTATTAGCAAACTATATCCTCGATTGGTATATTGCTCATACATAACTTGAAAATAAAACATGGTTCATCATATTGTAAATAAACACTAGATAACACATAAACTCATGTAAATATATTTTCCATTTGAGACGTATAAACACTAGTATTAGAGTCTCTCTCTCTCTCTATATATATATATAATGTTTTTACAAAAAATGGTCACGAGACCTCATCTGAAGCACAATAGCTTTAAGGAAAATACAACATCATACAAAATCCTGAAGCTGTCTCAGCTTTTAGTAATACATCATGTAGAATATCATCTAGTGATGGTCATGGTAACACATGACATCCCATAATACTCTATGTAGCAGTCGGCTGAAACGGCCTGGCACTCCTGCAGTGTGCCTTTGGTACCTCATCAGGAGGTCATCAATATCTGCATTTGGTATGTCTAGGGTTAACCTCTCTAGGTTCTCCTATAACTCTCCCAGCTGGTCATCACCTTGGTGAACAAACCGAGCTCTGGCTCACTTGTCCATTGGGGATGATCCCTCAGGTCGTGCGGCACCAACATCTACATGAGAAAATATAGGTCTTGTTACTTCTCGTAAAAAACATAAAAACATGAAAATGCAAAAACACAATCAACATTTTAGAGTCTTGTTTCTTATCAATGTCTCCCAACTTTTCTCCAGGTGGAAGTGGTAGATCAGGGTCACCCCTGAATTCAGTACTTGCATATGCATAATCCTCAATCATGAGGATATGGTCATCTAACCAGTGGAAAAATACAACAACATACTTTACTTTAACTCTGCTGCCTCCTATATGAGCCATAATATTTACGAGGGGCATCAAGTGGGGCATCCGTTCGAAAAATAAACAAGCTAAGATGGATCCATAGTCGAACTGTTTCAATTCCCCTTGCCGACATTTAGTCAGCTGGTCCTTGAAAACTGGAAGTAGTGCCTCTTCCCAGTTAAAGATAGTGGGTGCCATAGCTTCTATGGCATACAGTAAATGCGCCCTAGAGGCTTGGTGAGGCCCTTGGCTTCCTGCCAGCCTCTGCATAGTGAAAAGAACAGTGCACATTGCATCATCCACCACTACCTTTATGAGGATCTTCTTCCCTGACATCCTAGTAGCAGGCACGCAGTAACGGTTTATCAGCTCCTGGGTGCTCACATCCCCTCCTCGAGGACTAGTCAATGAAATATGAGCACCCCGCCTAGACAATCCTGTCAGAAAGTATATATCTTCTACCTCTATGGTCAATACATGAGCTCCCACCTCAAAGTACTGCTGCTCAGGGTTCCACATATGTAGAATACGCTCTAGCAGGAGCTCATGGGATATCATGCTCGGAGTGCAGAAAAAATTCAAGAGGCCACAACCTCTCAAAGAAACAATACACCCCTCATTTCCCTCAGCTAGGGAATCATCATCATCATGTTTTCGTTCTTTCCATATAACCATTTTTTACCAGATAAAACCTGCCAAAAACAACAAATGAGCTAGTCAAAACCATATTCAATCATTAAAATCATCAAAGATATTTTCTTTTGGCTTTCCCACTTAGTTTTCCAACCTCATGCCCAGAACCGCCTTTCCTTCGTGTACACAAAGCAGTGGCACCGCCTGAGTGAAATTGAAAGGGGCAGTTTTTATCGGGCACCGCCTGTCCCGGAAGGAGCAAGAGCAGTGCCCGCAATTTGAGTTTAGGGCTTGTTCAAATACCCTTGAAACCCTAGCCAAAGCAAAAATTGAAGTTATAAAATGAAAGAGTAAGGTTTTAGAATCTACTTGGATCTGACGGTACTCAAAATGGACGATGGATACTCCTGTAATCTCTGGTTGAAGATTTGGCTCCAAAAGTCTTCCAAATGCTCTCACAAATTGGTAAATAGTAAAATGACTTGTTTTTACTATTCAATTGGATTTTAAATATATTTTTGAGGTTTTTCACATTATTAATAATATTTTTAAATCATTTTGATATGAAAACACCCTTCAAATATAGTTTATAAAGTCATTTATTCGAATGTTTAGGGGACTAATGGTATTTTTAGGTCTTGCAGGGATGAAAAGATAAAAAGTAGGGTCTATGGAGGAGTTTGTTTTTGACTTTTTTACACTTCCAGAAAATGGAAAAAGTCCCCAAGCGTTAGTTTCGATACTTTGGTCATGCTCTTAGAAATCAGTATCAAAGTTCCAAGTCTTTTTTCGATTCTTTTCAGACTCATAAAAAATTCTCATCGTGAAAACGAAACCTAATGGATTCCCCTTTAAACTCTTTTCAAACTACCTAAATATGAAAAAATTGTCAAGTACTTGTCTACTTCATACTCATAAAAAGTATTTGAAGAGTCGTCTCTTCGATGATAGGTTATCTCTTTTTCGGTTCGGATAGAATATTTATGAAAAAAGAACACTCCAGCCAATCATGACAGGAAGAGTTCTCTCGGGTATTATTTTATACTTTTTCGGGCCCTAGAGACTAAATCATATGAAAAAGGACCCTTTGGAGTTTTCTTTCATCTTTGTTTAGACTCTCTAAACATGAACGATACCAAGTTTACTTTCATTGGACTCATTAAACTAAACACTGAGAGACCTGTTTAGGGAACGAACCCCTCCTTTAATAGGTTCATGAAATATATGAGATTGGACTTGTCTTCGGACAAGTTAAAAAGAGTGTTTGTTACCCTCTTTGGACTCGTAAAAATGAAAAGAGGGACTCATTAATCATGATGGGGGAATTAAGGGAAGGAAATAATTTTGCAAATAAATGGTAGTTGTTTGTCACCTTTGAACATGGCACTTGTCTGCATATCATTCAGCCTATTGGCTATTCAGCTGACTTACAAGTCGATCCACTTTCATGAGTCATGTAACTCCTTTGAGCCTTTCAAAAGAATGCATTGTCCACTATCGTATTGTGTGTCCATCTGGTCTAGTCATGTTGCCAAGTCTTTTGTCGTGCCACCCGATGTTCAAAGTAAGTAAAAAACTTTCCTCTGTCATTAAAACAGCCTTTTGTGTTAGTAGTTTTTAGTCAGCTCTATGGTTACATTATCTACGACATTCTAGAACTTTGTTCCAAATTTTGTGGCATCGATGTGCGATTCATCATGGCCCTCCTTCGATGAGACTATTCCTATCTGTTAGAATTTCATCATTAAGCTAGCATTATATTAGGATCTTTAACTGAGAGAATAACAAGCACAACAATCAAACACAAGAGACAATGAACATAGTTTTTATCCTTGGGGAAACTATAAATGGTGAAAACCCTACAACTTATTCAGAGATAGAATCAACACCAAAAGTAGAACCCAAAACAGTAAGTGATCTCCTGACAGTAGTAACCTTCTTTCTATCTAGCCCCAGTGTCTTCTCCTTCCTCAACTATGCGCTACACTTGAGTGTGTATGAGTTGTGTGATAAATAGAGAGTCCAGCTCTCTATTTATACTAATCTTGACATGACTAAAACCCTACTAGGGCCGACGTCACTAGGAGAGTCTAATAAACCTAGTGTCCCAGAACTGCAGGGACTTTAACCCTTAGACAATAGGAGGGTTACCCACAATGACTTGACATAACTTGTTTACATTATATAATTTTTTGATAGGAACATCGGGGCATGACATAACTCAAGTACATCCAAGAATAAACATAGGTTTACAATATATAAGAAATACAAGTGAAATACATTCCAAAGTTACATATACATCAACAATCCCTCTTAACTAGGAAGGTATTCTTTCGACACAATTTTCAGCACAAGTCTTCTTCTCTATATCTTCTGGATCATCATCGATTCCTCCTCATCTTCAAGTATTATTCATATTCAAGTCATATTAATCTTCAAGTCATCGGATATGGATCATCACTGGATCTGAATCATCACTGGATCTAGATCATCACTGGATCTAGATCATCACTGGATCTAGATCATCACTGCTGGATCATCATCATTGGATCTGGATCATCATCACTCGATCTGGATCATCACTGGGTCATCATCATGGGTGCTATCTCTTGATTCTTCTTGCCATAGAGACCTATACAGATCCAGTCCTTTTTCATAGAAAGAAAGTTGTCAATTCTACTGTACCATGTCCTGGGTTCCAGTTTCAAACCATTTAGGGCTTTCTTCAATCTACACACATGAGACTCCCTGTCATGAGTCTCAAAACCGACTGGCTGCTCCACATACACTTCCTCTTCTACTACACCATTCAAGAAAGCAGTCTCGACATCCATTTGGTGTATCTTCCATTTCATCACTGTAGCAAGAGAAAGTACTGATCTGATGGAAGTGTATTTGGCTATAGGTGCAAAGGTTTCTTCATAGTCTATTCCTTCTTTCTGTGAGAAACCACAAGAAACAAATCTTGCTTTATATTTCTCTATGCTACTGTCTACAGCATACTTGATATTGTAGATCCATTTGGAAGTTACAACTGACTTCCCTTCTGGTCTTGGGACAACATCCCAAACATCATTCTTCATGATCGATTGATACTCTTCGATCATCGCATCCTTCCATTCTTTCCATTCTGTCGCTTCTTCATATTTGGAAGGTTCTTTATCAATAAAATCACATAATAAAGATACATAACTAGAACAGGATCTGGTCCTCTTTCTTTCTCTGAGATTCTCTTCTGGAACCCCATATCTTTCTGCACCTTGGATAATCTCTCATACCCAAGCAGGTTTCCTCTTGTGGTGGATCTACAGGTCTTTGTGGTTCTTCAAATTCTCGATCTTCTTCTTGAGTTTCCTCGTTCATGATTGTATCATGAATTCTGGGAGCTTCTGCTTCTTCAGGTTCTTCAGCAGGTTTCTTTCTGGATTTGATGTAGGATGAATCTTCGTCAAATGTTACATCCCTACTGATGTCAATCTTCTTGAACCCTGGGAAGTATATTCTGTAAGCCTTTGAGCTTTCAGAGTATCCCAAAAATATACCGTTCTTTCCTGAAGGATCTAATTTTGTTCTCTTCTCTTTTTGGAATGTGTATGTGCACAGGACAACCAAATATTCTGAGATAGCTGACTTCTGGTTTCTTGATGGAGAAGACTTCTACAGGAGTCTTGTTCTCAAGTACTCTGTGTGGAGTATGGTTCTGTACATACATTACTATTCTGACTGCTTGTGCCCAAAGATTCATAGGAAGATCTTGATCATGAAGCATAGCTCTTATAGCTTCCATGATGGTTATATTCTTCCTTTCTGCAATTCTGTTATGTTGTGGATTATAAGCGGTGGACAACTCCCTCTTAATCCCTGAGCCTTTACATAGTTATTTGAACACATTTGAAGTGAATTCTCTGTGATTTTCTAATTGAAAAGTCTTGATCTTCTTTTTAGTGTGGTTCTTGATCAAGGCTTTGAATTCCTTGAAATTTCTGAACACTTCATCTTTATTCTTCATGAAGTAAATCCATGTCTTCCTAGAAAAGTCATCAATAAAAGAAACATAGTACACATACCTGCTTAGTGATCTTGATGACATTGGTCCGCATACATTGGAGTGGATGATTTCCTTTTGCTTTTCTCTTGCGACTTGGAAATGTCTTCTTTGTGTTCTTTCCTTTCGCACATCCTTTGCAGACCCCTTCATGTTTTGCTTGTATTTCTGGAAGACCTTCAACAAATTTGCTTGCAAGTGGTATTGCTCTATAATGCACATGTGCAAGCCTTCTATGCCAAATTTCATTTGGTTCTACTGTGTCATGAACCAAAGCTTGATCTGGTTGGCCCTTCAACTTGTATAGACCTCCTTCTTGTTCTCTAATCACTATTGCATTGTCAAAAGTGCTTCCCTTTGGCCACATAAGAACTTGGCCATCTACAAAAGCAACCCTCATTCCTTTTGCATCCAATGTAGATATGGAGAGGAGGTTCTTCTTTAGTCCTGGGACAAATAAGACATTCTTCATCTTTAAAGACTTTCCAGAATATAGTTTATAGGAGGATTCACCACTACCTTTTATTGGATACTGGTAGTCATCCCCAAGTTTCACCTTGTGAGGTGAATCTTGTTTAAATAGCCTCACAAATGATTCTTTGAATCCTGTCATGTGATTGGAAGCACCACTGTCTATGAGCCAATCATTGCTTCCATGTGAAACAATTCCTGTGAGAGCGGAGATCAGTACATATTCTTCCTCACTTGAAGAATCATCACTTTCTTGTCTGATTATCTTTGTAGAAGGCTCATCATCCTCTGCAGCATGAGCATGATGTCTTCTCTTGTTTCCCTTCTTATTTAGGTTTCTTTTGTTAGGGTAGAATTTTGATATGTGGCCTTTCTCATCACATGTGTAACATCTAATAGTAGTCAGATATTTTCCAGAGTGTGATATCTTACCTTTGGAGTGATGATGGATCCTTCTGGTTTTCTTGGAGTGAACTGTGAGAGCTTGATCTTCACTTCCCATATTCTCTTCTCGAGCTGCTATCCATGCTTCTTCTTGAGATAATTCTTCCCACAGTCTGCTAAACTTGACTAACTTCTTTCTGGCACAGATCCCTTGAATGAAAGAGTCCCATGATCTAGTGAGACCATTCAAGGTGGTCATCAGAATCTCTACATTTTCCACTTCTTCATCTACTGCTTCTAGCTGCTCCTTGATCTGAGAAACCCTTGTAAAGTAAGACTGAATAGTCTCAGCATTCTGGATCTTCACATTCTTCAATTGGTTTCTCAGAGTCATCTTCTTGTTTATGTTCTTCCCTTCAAACAATTTGGTTAGGGCATCAAACATAACTTTAGGTGTCTTGAGGGAGGACACCTGTGGTATGAGGTGATCCTTGATAGAATCAACAATGATTCTCTTTGCCATAACCAACTTCTTCTTATGCAAGGCCTGAGCCTCATCTCCCTCTGGAACTGGAACCTCCTCATTGATATAGGAGTCCAACTCATTTTCTTCTAGGACCAAGGAGATCCTATACTTCCAGGATCAAAAGTTATCAGCTCCCTAAAGCTTTTCATCAAGCTTGGTATGATGAGACAAGTTAAACTAAGAACCTCAAATGGAAATAAAAAAGATCTAGATCTTACCAGGTCAAGATGTCAGATCTAGATTTGGAGCTGAAATCCTGTAGTGCCGATTCAGTAACAAATTAGGGTTTTTCTTTTCCAGAGTTTTGTCCAACCAAATGCTTTGAATTTGATCCCTAACTTTGATTTTGGGGAGGAGATCAATCCATTCCTGGGCTCACTAAAAAATTCCTCTTCTGTGAAAATCCCTAATTTCCAGCAGTAGTGTCAGGTCCAAAACTGAAGAACCTCAGAATTGGATTCTGCTTCAACAGAAAGATGTGCCATAAGGAGGAGAGTTATTCCACCTTACTTTTTCTGAAAATATGTGGAGGAAGGTCCACAAACTAGGAATCCCTAGTTCCTGCAACTGCATAGTGTCTTCTTCTCAGGTTAGCTCTGATACCATGTTAGAATTTCATCATTAAGCTAGCATTATATTAGGATCTTTAACAGAGAGAATAACAAGTACAACAATCAAACACAAGAGACAATGAACATAGTGTTTATCCTCAGGGAAACCATAAATGGTGAAAAACCTACAACTTCCTCAGAGATAGAATCAACACCAAAAGTAGAACCCAAAATAGTAAGTGATCTCCCAACAGCAGTAACCTTCTTTCTATCTAGCCCCAGTGTCTTCTCCTTCCTCAACTATGCACTACACTTGAGTGTGTATGAGTTGTGTGATAAATAGAGATTCCAACTCTCTATTTATACTAATCCCGACATGACTAAAACCCTACTAGGGCTGACCTCACTAGGAGAGTCTAATAACCCTAGTGCCCTGAAACTGTGGGGACTTTAACCCTTAGACAATAGGAGGGTTACCCACAATGACTTGACATGACTTGTTTACATTATAGACTTTCCCGATAGGAACATCGGGGCATGACATAACTCAAGTACATCCCAGAATAAACATTGGGTTACAATATATAAGAAATACAAGTGAAATACATTCCGAAGTTACATATACATCAACACTGTCGACATCAACTTATCATCCGGGAAATAGTCTTAGAAACAAGTTTAGTACCTTGAGATCTGTATGCCTCAAAGACATATTCTCTCGATCTTGACATAGGTTAACATCATTGACCTTTGATTGAAACATTCCACTGGGTGTTCGACATCAAAATATCTATTCACACTCAGTATATTGTACTAGGATACCTTGGGAATCATTGGCATCAATGGTGATATCCCTCGCACTTGTTAATGGTTCACATCATTGACCAGTAATCAATTGGTTTCTACCATTTTTGACTTTAGATCATTGTAATCACATGGATATAATCATACTTTGTGGAAGACAAGACGAAGACCCTGGGTATATGTTTGAAAGCACTCATAACTTTCTACCTAGGTTGCGATGGAGTATATTGTATGAAGTACCAGCATGGATCCACATTTGTATGGTCATGGATATGCTCAAATTTGCATCTATATGACATAGATCTATGTTGTATGTCTAGTAGCTATGTCCAAGTTTGAGTCATTTATCACATGGATCTACGTTGTATTCTAGTAGCCATGTTTGTTATTTTCTCCCATGGATCAGCCTTGTATTGGTCTGCAGCCATGGTGAAGACACATTTTCTCATGATTCAAAAGTATTGATGTATTGCATATGCCTTGTTGATGTTTATATCCGATCAAGCTGATTCTTGCCTCAAAGTGATAACTTGCTCTATCAAATTTGTCTCCTATCGTATCCTTCTAGCCTCATGCTTTTGGGGCATTCTGTTACACCAAAATATCATCATCAACATGTGATAAGATCCTAAACATCCATGTTTGTCCTCATTCCCAAATATTGAAGTTAAAACCTTGATCCAAATGTCAAATTTGCATATAAAAACCTAGCACCGCTTCTACCCTTAAGATTAGGAGCGGTACCTTCTTCAGCACCACCTAAGTTTTGTTGAATACAGGTGGTGGCACCTCCTTTCCTCTTTGTTTGAAGAGTAGTTCTGCCTAGCATCGCTCTGTCACCAAGGAGAAGGAGCGGTGCTTTTGTTTAAAAGTGAAAAAAAGAGACTTCACGAAGCTTCTAGATCAAAAGCTTCATGGCAGGCCTTATCCCTATTCACCTGGGTCAGTTGAGCTCGCGATCCATGCTTTGGAAATTTCCTATCCACCTCACCCACCAAAATATCAACCATCCTTATCCATTTGAGGCATATATAAACATGCTCATACCCAATGGTTGAGGGAAGAGCAAATTCATGATGCCATTTTGACATTCTGGCCTGATCCATCAAGAGTGAGCATAGAGGAGAAAGTTGGAGCTATCGAGGATAAGAAATTGGTTTTGTGAAGGAGTGCATCAACAATAAGGCACATGTTGTAAACTCTTTCCTTATTTATCAATGCAAAGTTGGTTTTCTTCCCATATAACTTGTCATGTATAATCTTGCATGTTTATTATTGGATTCCTTAGTCACCAATATAGATCTATAGATAATAATTTAGTACTTTTGATCTTTTGTGTTTGATGTGTGTTTGCAGGTATATTATTGGAGATATTTTTCCATAGGTGAAGGACCTCATCAATCTCTGAATATTGTATTCCAGGTGTCTGTAGTTTCTAGGAGAAGTCTATTAGCATTGTTGTAACTTATTTGTTCTGGATATGAACCATTCAGATTAGAGGAACAACTTCTGTTCACATAAGGTGTGAAATTACTAACAACACTTGACCCTTGGAAGTCTCCTGATATGGATGAGGTGGTTGAACAAGCCCATGAAGCCCCTTGGCATGTCAAAGAATCCTCTTCCTTGTTGAAGAATACTTGAAGGATTCCTTGGACCCACACTTGATGGTGTAATGATATTGAAATCCATGATGGGTCATGGAGCTCTTGTATGATCATGATGACCTTGTATGGTCCTTGATAGGCCATGGAACCCATGAACATGTACTTGATATGATGAAGAATCCCATGAATACATGGTGTTAATATTTCATATGCTTAGCTAGATATCATTAGTGTTTAATCCAAATTCACAACATTAGCATATGCAGAATCACTCAAAGAAACACAATCAGAAGACATACACATTATTTATCTTGGGAAACCCTCAAGGGGAATAAAACCCAGCAAAAATTCCTTTGTATAAGATGTATAATTTAAAACCCACCAAAAGGTATTCTCCTCATTTCTGACATGTCTCTCTCTCTCTCCTATGCGCTACACAAGTGAGTGAGTTCGTCTTCAAATGAGAAGCACAACTCCTCTATTTATACTCTTTTTGTCAACTAACTTTTACCCTAATCAAGTCGGCCCCACTAAATTGTCTAGGGTGAATTCACCTAGGAAATCACTAAATAATATTTTATTATATTCATTAGGGTACTATTGACCCAATTGAAAATGGAGGATTTACCTCATGACTCTATGATGAATAGTTACAATAAAAACATACCAAAGAAGGAATAGAACATCTCCCTTATGGTACATCAGTAAAATACATTTAGAATATCCTTTGAAGTTACAATATTTCAACACTCCCCCTTAATAGAAAGGGTATTCTACTAAGAACATCAACTACAGGAATAACGAGACACACCATCTTCAGTAGTATCAAGGTAATACATTTATATGTCATAGGAAGTTTTCAACAATCATCAGTAACTGGAACAATTACTCTTCAATGTCATAAGTAATGGATCAATATTGAGTCTTCATTTTCTGCAACACACGATCACTTGATCCTTTTGCAGCAACACTTCGATCTTCTAATCCGTCGTAGCAACACTTCGATCTTCTTGATCCTTTGCAGCAACACTTCGATCTTCTCAATCCTTTGTAACATCACTTCTATCTTCTCGATCCGTTGCAGCAGTGCTTCAATATTCTCGATCCTTTGCAGCAACACTTCGATCTTCTCGATCTATTGTAGCATCAATTTGATCTTCTTAATCCTTTGTAGAAACAATTTGATCTTCTAGATCCTTTGTAGCATCACTTCAATCTTCTTGATCCTTTGTAGCATCTCTTTAGTCTTCTCGATCCTTTTTAGTAACACTTCGATATTCTTGATCATTTGCTGCCGCACTTCGACCCTTTTTTTTCGATCCTTTGCCACCACACTACTTGGAGTACACATGATCTCTTTGCGGGATGATAAATTCCTATCACTTTAGGACATAGGTACAAGGATTATGAAATCCTCATCATCATGCTCCCCCTTAACGAGGAGGGTCCAGTCCATCGTATCGACCAACTGATTCATCTGTAATTGAATGCAAAACCATATGGTCCACAAGGACTCATCGTAGACCATCCTGAGCATGTTAGAGCTAGGACCACTCCAAGTGAGTGTTATACTATGACATCTGAATGTAAACGTAGGCATACTCTCCATGCAAGAGTATCGTATGCAACTGCATATCTCGACCACACCTAAATGCAGACCATGTCATCCATAAGGACTCATCGTAGAGAATCCTAAAATTCAAAGATAGCACCATTGCTAATCGAGTGTTATTCTATGACATCCACAAATGAATGTGGGTACACTCTCCATGTGAGAGTAACATCTAAAAGTAAGATATCGATCACACCTAAATGCAAGCCCTATCTATAACATACCTCAAATTTCAAACACAAAACAATTCTATAACCATATATCTTCAGACATATTTATGAAATACCTAACTATTATGAGGCATTACAGACAAATAGAGAGTTTAAAGCATAACCCTGGGTGAATGAAAAACATAGAATTCCCAACAAAAACTCAAAAACCAAGTTACTATTCTTTCGCAAGAAACATTCCACACCAAAAAGAATAGATTTCCAAACAAAAACTCAAAAAACGAAGTTACTTTTCTTTTGCAAGAACCATTCCATGGTTTGGATTCTGCGTTCCACATTCCCCATTCGTCATTCCACTTTTCACATTCCTCAATACAGAATGTAGAATCCAAAATACTGTTAAATAAATTGTTTACCTTCCACACCATTGATTCCTTGCAGAATCAACCATGACTGTCGATCTTGACTTTATGAGGATTGTGGGTTGTGAAAACCCCTATTTCCAATAAATTAATCTTTGACTTTCCACATTCCACAAATGTAGATTGCATGTTACGAGTTGCGGAAACTCCCAATTTCATCAACTTAATATTTTACTTCCTTCCTTCCTCATTTTGCATTCCGCAAATGAAGATTGTAGGTTTTAAATCGTAGAAACTCCAAAATCTGTGAATGTAATATTTTACTTCCCTCTTTCTGCATTCTACATTCCGTTAATGTAGATTGCGGGGTGTAAGTTGCGGATCATAGAAACTCCATGTTTCGTTAGCTTAATATTTTACTTCTTGCTTTCTGCATTCCACAGATGTTGATTGTGGGTGCAAGTTGCAGAAACTCCACATTTTCATTAACTTAATCTTCTACTTCCCCCATTCTGCATTCCACCAATGCAGATTGCGGGTTGCGTAAACTCCAAATTACATGAGCTTAATATTTATACTTTTCACACCGTTGATTTCTTGCGGTTTAAGTCCCGACCTTGTTAGAATATTTAGACACTTAGGAGTTAGTTAAGATAAACTTGTGTAATATATCCATTAGGTAAAAGTGTGTTTCTTTAGTATGCATTTGAAAATATTCTAATCCGAAGGTCACGATATGTTCTAGACGTAGAGTGATCCGACGGTTCAAATTCTCTTAGATCATACCTACCATTGCTCTGTGGCTTAACACCCGATTGGTCTATGATCTCTATTTAAAGAGCATAGAGGGTCCTTAGCTAGTTGATCGATTATGAGAAGCTCATGTAACTTTCTTTCTTTTGCATAATAAATTGCTCCAAGTAGCTATTTGGCTGGGGTCGTGGACTGTTTCCCTCTCGAGGGTTTTAACCTCGTTACAAACATCGGTGTGTTGATTTGTGATATATTTTTGTAAAGCGGTTGCTCAAGGTGTTCGGTCTTTTGGGAGTACCCTGTGTACCCAAACATGGTATTAGAGCATTTATGAAGAGCCACTTTCAGTTTTGATCAAGATCTAGAACCGGTGTTGCCGAAATTTTGAAAGGGTTTCTGGTTCTGGATTTTCTATGTATTTGTGGCCTATGGGATTTGTTCCATTGCATTGAAAGCACCATTTCCATTGGAAAATAGTTTTCATTTCACTGAAAACCATTTCCGTTTGTTCTAGAAACACCCATTTCGACAAATTTGAATAAAAAAAGGCAAGCACAGAGAACGAGAGAGAAGAGTTAAAAAAAAAAATCCCTCTTCCTCTTTCCATTCTTTTACATACCTTTTAAACTTAGCTCACTTGGTCCAAAGTTGCTTTATTCCTTAAAAGGTCTTGAGTTCAAGTCTTATTAAGCGACTTTTTAGTGCATGCAATTTCTATTTTCAAGTTACTTTATTGTAAAAGTGCATCTCACTTAAATAAAATAAAATAAAAAGTGAGTCACTTAAGTCTTTTAATTTATTACCACACTATTTATAGTAACATTATTGTAAAAGTGAACATCACTCATTTTACAAAAGTGATTCACTTAAAAACAACTTTATTGTAAAGTGATTGTAAAAGGTTGATCTTGGGAAGAGGGGGGTTTCTTTTTTAGTTGGTCAAGTTAATATATTCCACGTCACTATTGGGGACATCTTCAACATTTTCTTTGATCAAGCATAACTTCATCATCCAAAATCAGTTTTCACTGTCGTTTTTTTTTAAAACCGCATATTTTTTCGAGCTCTTTGCATCCAGGAAGTTAGTTTTTGTTCTTTCAGCAATTATTTAACAGTATGTCTGCACCTTGTGATATTATAATTACAAGTTCTAACTATTTCTCATGGAAATCTCATATGGAGGATGTTCTGCGAAGTAGTGTACTTTTCAGGATAACCTCAAGGAAAGAAACAGAACCCACTTATGATGATAATGAAATTAAATGGGAAAATAGATGTGATGAAGCTTGTGGATTGATTGGGATGTCAATATTTACTGATTTGCAATTACACATATCTGGAATTGGTGAACCTGATATAGCTTGGGAAAAGTTGGAATATGTGTTTGGTAAACACAATGATATTCGGGGTCATCAACTTGAGAATGAGTTTCTTTCCTTGAATCCAAATGATTTTTCATGCATTCAAGACTATTTATCTAAGAATAAAATCTTAGACTCTTATGTGCAGAATGCAAGATTAAGAAAGAAGACACACAATGTATTTATCATATTCTTTCCAAACTTGGACATACATATTTTGTTTTTGTATCTACATTCTACTCCATGAAAGAATCCTTGACTGCAGCTAGTTATCAAGAGCCTAGTCTTGAATCTTTTTGTGATTCCTTAATTAGAGAGCAAGATAAGCTCATTCACCTTGGAATAATTAACAATGAAGATACATCTGGGAAAGCCTTATTGTCCCAACAGAAAGAAAAGTCCAAGCCTCCCAAGAAATAGAATTTTCACAATAATAATCCAAACAACAAGGGTCCCAAACCCTCTCAGTCAGATCCTTCTTTAAAAAATGACAAAGGATCCAAGACAAAAGGAAAGAAGACTGAACGTCATTGCAATTTTTGTGGGAAATATAATTATGATGAATCTAAGTGTTTCAAGAAGATGGCAGCCTTGGAATCAGCAATGAAGAAACATTCACTTTGTGTTTCTGGTTACTCTTATACTGCATCTTCTTCTTCTACTTCAAATGAATGCCTCATTGTTTTGGAGCATCTTATCATATGGCTAAGGATCAAGCCATCTTTTCTACTATGCATTAATGTAACACCAAACAAATATTTGTTGGTGATGATAGATCTCTAAGTGTTGTAGGATCTGGAACAGTTCCAGTAGAAAATGGTGATTTCAGTGATGTACTTTGTTTTCCAAAAATTTCCTACAATTTGTTATCAGTCTATCAAATTACTCATTCAGGTGAAGGTAAAACTGTGACGTTTACACCTCACCAAGTTGTAATCAAGGATTTTAAAAATCCTCAAAATGTCCTTGCTACTAGAACTATTGATGATATTACCAGGTTGTACAAATTTAACAACTTTGGGTCATCACCTTTTCCTTCAGTTTTTGTTGTTCATAGTGATAAATTGAGCAAACTTTGTCATGAGTGATTTGGTCACTTAAATTGCCACTCATTGCAACAACTATGTAAATACAATATGGTGACTAGCCTTCTGATGGTATCTTTCAAGGATGGTGTTTGTTCTGGTTGTGTACTCGGAAAACATCATCGGGACAGTTTTGACAAACGTGTCTCTTGGCATGCCTCGGTTCCCTTGGAGCTTGTGCATAGTGACTTGTGTGGTCCTCTTCCATCTGCTTCCTTTTCTGGTTTCAAATATTTCTTAACTTTCATTGATGAATACTCCAGACGCACTTGGGTTTAATTCCTAAAACTTAAGAGAGAAGTATTTAACATGTTCTTGGCCTACAAGGCCCTTGTTGAAAAAAAATCTGGTCATAAAATTATTAAGTTAAGATATGACAATGGAGGAGAATATGTTAATAACAAGTTCACTACTTTTTGCACCGAACAAGGAATCCAACAACAACACACTGTTCCATATACATTACAACAAAATGGTGTAGCTGAATGGAAGAACCGCACTTTAAAAGAAATGGCTAATTGTATGATCCAATCTCAGGGACTAAGTCTTCAATATTGGGCTAAGGCGATAAATTGTGCAAATTACATAGTTAATCGCACACCCACTAAATTTTTACAAGGTATAACACCAGAAGAAGCATGGAGTAAAATTAAACCAGATGTAAGTCACTTTCGTGTGTTTGGTTGTGAAGCATGGGCTCACAGTCCAGATGAAAAACGGAAAGCATTGCAGCCTAAAAGTGAAAAGTGCATATTTTTTGGATATTTTGAAGACGTAAAAGGTTATAGACTTCTCTAGCCACATTCTCATGATATAATCATTAGAAGAGATGTTAAATTTAATGAAAATCTCTTAGCCTGTGAGCCTAACTTGGCGGGCGTGTCATCTTTGGCCTGCAAGCCGGATTCGGCAATTGTGCCTTCTTCTTCTTCTTCCAAATTCCTTAACAAGTTTCCAACTCCAGTTTCTGATGATGAAAGTGAGGATGAAAATCCACCTCCGCCTGCTCATGTTACTCCAATTGCACCATCACCAATACTTCCTCAATGGGTCCGTTCAACATGTGAAGTAGCTGGTGATCTTGCCAATGATCCTAGAGATCAACATCGAACACATTCTCAGTTTCAGCGAGCCTCTTCTCTTTTGGCTCAAGTTTCTGAGAATCATGATCCAAAAACTTTTGCAGAAGCTTCAGGAAATCTATATTGGGATGCGACTATGGATGAAGAATATCATTCCTTAATGGCGAATGATACTTGGGATCTTGTTCCTCTTCCAAAAGGAAGAAAACTTGTTAGATGTAAATGGGTCTACAGAACTAAGTATGCATCCGATAGAAGTGTTGAAAGACTTAAAGAAAGGTTAGTTGCCACAGGTTTTTCCCAAGTTGAAGGGATTGACTACAATGAAACCTTTGCTCTTGTCACAAAAATGAATTCCATCTGCCTTGTTCTTTCCCTTCCAGCCTTACATAACTGGGAAGTCCATCAAATGGATGTTAAGTTTGCCTTTTTACATGGTGATTTATAGGAGGAAATTTACATGGAACAACCTCCTGGATATGTTCATAATAACTCTCGCCTTGTTTGTCTCCTTAAGAAATCCTTATATGGCCTTAAGCAAGCTCCTAGAGCTTGGTATGCCAAAATGGATAGCTTTCTCCTTGACACTAGTTTTTCTAGATGCCATTTTGACCCCAATGTCTATACCAAGAAAGTAGGAAACCATCTCATCACACTTTTTCTTTATGTTGATGATCTTATCCTTACTGGTAGTGACCCTAAACTTATAACCCATGTGAAATCCAGTCTTAAGAAATTTTTTGAAATGTCAGACTTAGGACATTTGCATTATTTTCTTGGTCTCCAAGTCTTGCAAACCAAATAAGGAATCTTTCTTTCCCAGTCTAAGTATGCTTGTGACCTTCTTCATCGCTTCCACATGGAAGATTGTAAACCAGCCCCTTCTCCCTTCCAGTCTGGAGTCAAACTTTCTGCCACTTGTACTTCCCCTGAAATAGATGCCACCTTGTATCGTCAACTTGTTGGTAGTATTTTATACTTAACTCATTCCCGTCTTGACCTTTCCTTTGCCATTGGTCGTGTTTACCGTTATATGCAAACTCCTCATGAAATTCACTGGAAAGCAGCAAAAAGAATACTTCAATATATTCGAGGTACAATTCAGTTTGGGATTCATTACAGTACAGGGGGAAACCTTTGTTGGTTGGTTTCACTGATTCAGATTGGGTCGATGATCCTAGTGATCAAAAGTCTACTGCAGGTTATGTTTTTAGTCTGGGATCTACACCTATCACTTGGGATTGTAAGAAACAACAAGCTCTTGCTCTTTCTTTAGTAGAAGTAGAATATTAAGCCGTAGTTAATGCCAGTCAGAAAGATTTATGGCTTCGATAGATCCTTTCAGAGTTTGGATTCGAGCAGTAGCAACCTACTCCACTTTGGTGTGACAATCAAAGTGCCATCAAGCTTGCCAAAGATCCAGTTCTACATCAGCGCAGCAAACACATTGAGCTACACATGCACTTCATCAGAAATCTTGTTCATGATAGTGTTATTGAAGTTCTCTATTGCCCTATAGATCATCAAGTTGCAGACATCTTCACCAAGTCTCTTATAGAAGTGAAGTTTTATAAACTTTGGTATATGTTAGGAGTTCAGGAATGTGTCCTTAAGGGGGGATAGGCTCTAATGCCTCCTTCCTTCTCCTAATAGTGTCACTTTTGTAAATCCTTCAATCCTATCCCAAGTTGTTCTTAAGGGGGGATGTTAGGATATTTAGACACTTAGGAGTTAGTTAAGATCAACTTGTGTAATATATCCGTTAGGTAAAAGTGTGTTTCTTTAGTATGCATTTGTAAATATTCTAATCCGATGGTCACGATATGTTCTAGACATAGAGTGATCTGACGGTTCAACTTCTCTTAGATCATACCTACCATTGAGCCATGGCTTAACACCCATTTGTTTTATGATCTCTATTTAAAGAGCATAGAGGGTCCTTAGCTAGTTGATCGATTATGAGAAGCTCATGTAACTTTCTTTCTTTTGCATAATAAATTGCTCCAAGTAGCTATTTGGCTGGGGTCATGGACTGTTTCCCTCTTGATGGTTTTAACCACGTGACAAACATCAGTGTGTTGATCTGTGATCTATTTGTGTAAAGCAGTTGCTCAAGGTGTTCGGTCTTTTGGGAGTAGCCTGTGTACCCAAACAAACCTTTGATTTACTACTCTACATATTCCACAATGAAAAATCCACCACTATTATCAGCCGTTGATCTTGTTGTGGATTTGATCTGGACCGTTGAACTTCCAAATTTGTGGATCAACATTTAACTTTATGGATTCAAGGGTTTCTTGTTTGATTAGGGGTTTTTATTTACTGTAAGCTAAATAGAATTGAAGATTAAATTGATGATTAAACAAAGTAGTTGATCTGTCTTCCAACTCACTCAAGCGGACTCAAGCCTGTAACAAATTCCTTTGGATAAAATTTTTTCGCTCGTTCTCTGCCGTTAATCAACTTTCTAGTTAAATAAGAAAAATGTCTTGTTGAACCTCCAATCATTGCCCCAACCAAATCAATGGTGGACTTCAAAAAATATGAAGTGCACTCCATTAAGATTTCACGCACATCAAAAGTTTTTCAAAACCCGTAACTTCTCCAAGCGAAATCACTGTGGATCGTCGATCTATTTTAGGATCGATCTCAACCATAGATCTTGATCTTAATTTCCAGTGATCACTTCTGATTTCATAGCCCGAACTGTCTTATATCTTACTCTCTCTTTCTTCAGAGAAATGTCCTGATCGCCGTCGATCTTCTCCAAGATCGATCTCCGCCACACGATGTATGGAGATTTGTTTAGGCTTAACTCGGGCACACCTTCTATTTGTGAAAATCGATTTCACCCATAAATCTGATCTGGATTTATGCAGGAACGCAACAAAATACACAAATAACCATAGAAACAAATATGCAGTGGAAATAACACTTCATTTCATTAATCAAAGAACTGAAACTTGTTTACATACAGAATGAAAATAAACTAGCTAGAGTACTGGTAGCTTATCTCTGAGAAGAGATGTAGTGGCTACATGCCTCTGAAATCTGTGTTACAATGAGGCTCAAAGGCCTATATATTATTGAGAAACAATGGAAACCCTACACATCCAAAAACCTAACCCTAGGAGGTGAAACACCAGAATGTGGGATCCGTTGGGTAACTTGGTAGATCAAATTCTCGGGGTCATAACTTTGTCATACTACCTCCATTTGACGCACATGAAACACCATTAGAAAGATCTCTTCAAGGAATACATCCATAAATAGAAAATATCAAGTCTAGAACAGACTCATATTTTCTTGACCCTTCGATGCCAAAAAAACGTCATTTAGGGCCTCAAAACGGCTCCGAAAGTTTAGGACCCGGAAAATGCAAAAAATAGTAATTTGTGCTACAATTAAGGAGACTAGGAAACTGAAAGAAACAATGGTGGAGGTCCAAGTGGAATAGGTGGGTGGCCACCAATATCCTCCTAGATCATTCCTCCCCCCTTAGGAAGCAATGGTCCCCATTGCGTTGAGTTCGTCCATGAGATGAAGAAACTTATTCTGAACTTGGTCTCTGGTGAGCCACTTTCCCTGGTGAAGGAGTTGGCTTGCTTTGAAAATTTGATATAGCTGAATATTTTGCTAGTGGGTGTTCTTAATCTGTGTGTCTGTTATCAAGAATATTGCACCTTCTGCAGACATAAGTTGTTCCTCTGGTCTGGATGGTTCACATCCAGAACAAATGAGTGAACAACAAAGGATGAAGACCTTCTCTGAATGCTGTAGACACCTGGAATGTTGATTCGATTGTGAACTTGTGTACCTACAAATAGATCAAACATTTAAACACATCAAAGCTACCGGAAAATCATCTACTTATCCATGTTAGTGACTAAGGAACCTAACAACATGTACATGTGAAATAAAAACAACAGTAATGTGAGACAGAAATCAACTTTGCATTAACAATGTATGGAGAAGCTTACAATCATTTCCTTAGTGTCGACAAGAACCTCCATGATACAAACACTTCATCCCCATAAGCTCCAACTTTGCTCTCTATGCTCTCCAATGACTTGGATTAGTGGTCAATCCAACAACATAACAATACCTCTATAGTTCTCCCCCTCAACTATGGATATGAGCTTGTATTTATAAGGCTCAATGGATAGGGATAGTTGAGAGAATTATGGGTGAGGTGGCTCCAAGATCCTACCATGGGGGATCTCAAGCTCAAACTAACCCACAATGATAGGGATAAGGGAAGACACGAGGCTCATGATCTAGAAGCCTCGAGAAACTTCTCTTTTTCCCATTTTACCCAGGGTAACGCTTTTCTTCTCTTATGACAAAGCGGTTTAAATGAGAACTGCTTTTGGAACAAATACCATAGGAGGTAGCACCACTTTTTGAAAACAGGATACAGGCGGTGCTAAGCAAGGTACCGCTCATTGGCCACAAGGAAAGCACGGTGCTAGGTTTTTTCAAGTAGAATTGACAAACAAATCATGTTTCCATTCTAAGTGTTGGGATTAAGGGAAAACATGGAAGTTAAGGGTCTTATCACATGATGGTGATAGGATTTGGGTATAACAGAATGCCCCCCAAAGCATGAGACATAGAGGGATATGATAAGCGAGAGCTTTGAGAGAAAAAGTTGTCACTTTGAGGTGAAAATGTCAGCTCGGTCGGAGAATGTCATCCAGTAGGCATCTGTAGTACATCAATACTTTTGACTCATAGACAAATGTAACCAAATCATGGATACAGACAAATACAAGGTAGATCCATGAGAGGAATAAACAAGCATATCTACTAGAATACATCATAGATCCATGTGATAGAGGACTCAAACTTGGACATAGCTACCGGAAATACAACGTAGATCTATGTCATACAGATGCAAATTTGAGCATAGCCACGACCATACAAATGTGGATCCATGCCAGATATACAAAACTCCATCACAACCCGAGGAAAGAAATGAGCGCTAAACAAATACCCAAGGTCTTCGTCTCGTCTTCCATAAAGTACGATTCTATCCATGTGATTACAATGACTTGAAGTCAAACATGGTAGGAACCACTTGATTACTGGCCAATGATGCAAACCGTTAATAAGTGCGAGGGAGATCACCATTGATGTCAATGATTCCCAAGGTAACCTAGTATAATCTTTTGAGCGTGAATAGATTTCTTGATGTTGAACACCTAGTCGATTTCATCGATCATAGGTCAATGATGTGCACCTATGTCGAGAGCAAGAGAATCTGTCATTAAGGCATATAGATCTCAAGGTACTAAGTTTTTTTTCCTAAGACTATTTCCTGAATGATGAGCTCATGTCAACGGGAATAGTCTCGTCGAAGGAGGGCCGTGATGAGTCCCACATCGACGACACGAAACTCTAAACATAGTTCTGGAATGATGTGAATGTAGTAACCATAAGACTAACTCAAAAGTACTGACATAGAGACTGTTTTGACTGTAGAGGTAAAACTTCTTCAACTTTCCTTTGAACATCGGGTGCCATGACAAAAGACTTAGCATCATGACTAAAACAGACAAACACATGGTGCGACAGTGGACAATGCATTCTTTTGACAGACTCAAAGGAGTGATATGACTCATGAAAGTGGATTGTCATGGAGATCAACTGAATACCCAATTGACTGAAAATGATATGCAGACAAGTGCCATGTTCAAAGGTAATGGCAAACTACTGCCATTATTTGCTAAATGATTCCCTTCCTATTTTCCCCATCATGATTGATGAGTGCCTCTTTTCGGTTTTACGAGTTCAAAGAGGGTAACAAACACTCGTTATAGCTCATCCAAAGACAAGTCCAAACTCATATGTTTTATGAACCTGAGAGAGGAGGGGTTTGTTCCCAAAAGAGGCTCTTTCAATATTTGATTAAATGAGTCCAATGAAAGAAAACTCGGTATCGTTCATGTTTAGAGAGTCTGAATGACCACGAAAGAAGAATCCAAAGGGTCCTTTTTCGTATGATTTAGTCCCTAAGGCTTGAAAAAGTATAAATAAATACCTTAGAGAACTCTTCGAATCATGATTGGATGGAGTGTTCCTTTTTCGTAAATAGTCTATCTGAACCAAAAAAGAGACAACCTACTATCGGAGAGATGAATCTTCAAATACTTTTACGAGTATGAAGAAGACAAGTACTTGACAATATTTTCATATTTAGGGAGTCCAAAAAGAGTTTAAAGGAGACTCCATTAACCTTTTTCATGTTTGAATCTAGAGCACGAAAAATTAATAAACTAAGCTCAAACCACTCTTCATGTTTTAACCAGAGTGCGAAAAATGAAAAGTAAGCTCAACACCATCTTACTGTTTTTAACGAGCTCGAAGATCAGTTGAAATAATGCTCGAAGATTGGTTTCATTTTTACGCAAGCTCGAAACCAATGGGTAAACTATGCTTGAAAATCCCATTAACATGATATACAAAGGTTGGAATCTTACCCCCAGCATGATTGTTAGTGAAGCTTACCCCTAACATGGTTGCTAGTGGCTCGACATGCCCCCAAGCATTGTTTCATTTGATGATTCTTCTTCCATACACAACCTAAGAAACCTGGTTACTAATGTGAAAATGTTCACCAGGGGGTAGGAAGAACAAGAATCGGCAAGGTGAAAAGAAGCTTCAAGTTCTAACACTAAAGTGAGGACTTGACTCAAGGGAAGGGGATCTGTTTCATTTTTACACAAGCTTGAAATGGAAGGTAGCTATGCTTGGAACATGGTTCATTTTTATGCAAGCTTGAAACCAAAAGGTAAACTATGCTTAAGGAAACCTACTTCATTTTTTAACGAGCTTGAAATAGAAAATGAAGTATGCTCAAGAATGGTTTTGTTTTTATGCAAGCTTGAAACCAAAAGGCAAACTATGCTTGAGGAGATCCATTTCATTTTTTAACGAGCTTGACATAGAATGGGAACTTTGCTCAAAGGGATCTGTTTCATTTTTTAACGAGCTTGAAACAGGATGGGAACTATGCTTGCCACATGGTTTCATTTTTATGCAAGATTGAAACCAAAAGGTAAACTATGCTTAAGGAGTGGTTTTATTTTTTAACGAGCTTGAAACCAGAAGTAAAATATGCTCTCAAACCTACTCCTACCCAACATGATATTCAAAGGTTGGTAGGTTTCCCTCATTTCATAAAAGCCAGTGGCTTAGCTCCATTATGACGTCCATAGACTAGAGCCATTCCCCCCATTTTACCAATGATGGGAAGAAGCTTAAATAGAAGGGGAAAGAGCCATAAGAACACGTGGCACATTCAGGGCATTTTGATTACTAGGAGTAATGCGATGGTCAGGTGTAACAAAATAAAGCTGATCAATGGTCACAATCTTCCCATCATGGGGAAAATGCATAACTCTAAAGAGTGTGGACATTATGGCTTTCATGGCATAAACATAATCACGTCCAAGGAGAAGATTAAAATCTAAAGGACCTTGGACCAGCATAACATCAATGCAGAGAGTTTTCCCTCCTAATGTAATAGGTAAATAAGGAAGGGTCCCTAAAGGTGAAGTAGGTATTCTCTTAAAATCCATTATCTAATCAGTGGCTAGCACAAGCTAAGGAGAAACTAAATATTTCCAAGCAGTTGAGGACATAATACTAATAGAAGCCCCTTCGTCAACAATAGTGCGAAGTATCCACCTAGCAGTAACATTCACAACTATTTGGAAAGGAACACTTGAATGAAGACGAGACTTTGTTAGGTTAATCTAGTCAAAGGAAATAACCTCAGTACTTGGAGCCGGTTCTGTCGAAAGAGACAAAATTTCCTCTTGTCGAGAACAATTAGAATGAAGCATAAAAACTTCGGCAGGTTTTGGTTCATTCTCTATTGGAAGAGAAGAACAAGATGAAGGTTTGGTCAAAGCGACTACTTTAGTATTAACACTCTTTCATGAAAGAGAGAGATCGAGTGGAAATGACATTGACTCGACCAATTCACTATTCGAAGGAAGAGTGGGATCAATTATAGATGAAACCGAATTGATCACTTGGTCAAATAGCAAGGAATTGAGGGATAACTTACTATCACTTGTTGGAATCACCTATTGATGATCAGTAATATTTTCCAGCCAACGCAAAGCTTCATCCATGCTTGGACAAAGAAAAGTATGATGCATAGCCTTGCATATCAAACAAGGATACAATACTTTACCCTTACGACCTTCTACCAATGGGTCACTAGTTGAGGGAGTATCATCAACATGATGATCAAAGGTTGATGACATAGACGATTTGGACCTTTTACCCAGTGACCCAACTGTAGTGCGCTTCCCAAATCATCTTGGCACACTCGCTGGAAGGAACACCAAGGTGTCCCATGCGACATAGTAGTGCATCCTGGAGGTGAAAATTTGGAACTTGGTTTCCCTCCAAGAGCGTCCTGTATGTGTGGCTGAATTCAGGGTCACTCTTGTAGAGAAGTAGCCAATCAAAGGTCTTGTTCCCACAAGAGTTGAGCACAGTGGTTACCACAATGATCGGTGGTCAGCTAAGGCAGTATGCAACATTATTAGTGCTTCCTTTCTTATACTTGATATTCAAATGAAACTGTTGTAGATATGTGGACCACTTCTGATGGCGATCGTTCGGTAACTTCCCTTATGTCTGTATGAACTGTAGGGGTCGATGGTTTGTGTGGATGATCGTTTCCTTCCCTAAAATGTAATGCTTCCATTACCGGTAATCCTATATAATGGAATACATTTGCTTGTCATAAGTGGGATATTTACGGACTGTATCAAACAATGTCTCACTGTGATATGCCACTGGATGCCCTTGTTGAGAAAGGACTTCCTCAATAGCATAGTCAAAGGCATATGTCTCGATTTGAAATGGTTGTTGCAAGTCTGGTAATGTGAGTACTGGGGCACAACAGAGGCAATGTTTCAATTCTGCAAACACCTTCTGTTGAGTTTCTGACTAGAATAATTTTGCTTTTGCTCCTCCCTTGGTGACTTGACTCAAGGGCCAAGTGATATGAGAGAATCCCAACATGAACCTGCGGTAGAAATTAGAAAGACCCAGAAAGTTGCGAAGCTCTGTTAGAGTAGTTGGGGATGGCCAATCCCGAATGACTTGGATCTTGGTTGGATCCACATCTACCCCATACTCATCAATAATGTATCCCAGTTACTGATCCTGGGTCATGCCAAAAGTGCACTTGTACAAATTGGCACACAACTTGTGTTGCCGCAGCGTTTGGAGGACCTGTTGGATGTGGTGGAGGTGCTCTTCCAAAGTCTGGTTGAATATCAGGATGTCATCCAAGTACACTACTAAAAATGAGTTGGTGAAAGGCTGCAAGATGTCATCCATCAGTCTCATGAAGGTTGCAAGAGCATTCGTTAGCCCGAAAGGCATGACCAACCATTCGAAAAGGCCCTCCTTGGCTTTGAAGGCAGTCTTCCACACATCGGTCAGTTCGATCGATACCCGGTGATACCCAGAATTTAAGTCAATATAGCAAAAATATTTCACCCCTTTAAGCTGGTCCAGGAGATCATCAATCCGTGGGATTGGGTAACTATTCCGGACAGTGATCTTGTTCAACGCTCGATAGTCAATACAGAGTCTCCAAGTCCCATCCTTTTTCTGTACCAACCGGTCGGGCTCCCACAGGGCGATGAACTTGGCTGGATGTGACCCTTCTGTAGTAGCTACTGAATTTTTCTCTTGATTTCATCATTCTCTAGAACAGAGCGTCGATATATCGGTCCATTGGGAAGCAGTGCACCTAGGGTCAGATCGATGGGGTGCTTGACCTAACAGTGCAGAGGAACCCCTGTGGGTGAGGTGAATATGTCCCAGTACTCCTCCATGAACTTGTCCATTTCATGGGGACTTCACTTAGTGAACCTCTCACATAGCACGTGTGATCATGGGATATTAAAGAATACCCTTAATTTCGAGAGATATTGACCCAAACTCTTTTTATTGAAACCCCCTCCCAATACTTAAAACCTCCTCCCCACCCATTTTTATACCTCAATCCTTATATACCTTGCTACCCACCCCGACCTTAAACCCCTCACCCTCCCAATACCTACAATATATTGGTTGAATTTTTAAACCCCATAATATGAACTAACATGATAGGATATTGGTCAATAAGTGAATCCCGCGTGGTCCATTTGTTGTTGTCGTGCAGATGGGCCCTATTTGGAGGTTGTGGCCATGATATTATTCTTTCCCTGAGGGCAGATAATCAAGAAAACAAATTTCCTGGTTTTGGAAATGAGCTTACTGCATTATTTTGCAGTAACCAAAGAGATAGCGGTAGGAGGTGGTACCTCTGGTATCTTGTACAACTTATTTCCCAATGTAATAATAACAATGAGAGGTTGAGACTCATACACATAATGTCACTTCCATAAGTATGGTTGAACCAATAATACATCACAAACATCAAGAGGAGAAATATCACATAATACCTGATCGGTGAAGGGCTTGATGCTGTAGGGAAGGCGGCACTGCTGGCTGACGCGGAGATCCCGTCCTTGGTGAAGCCACCCGATGGTATACATCTATGGGTGTGCTATGGTCAGCAAGCCCAATTGCTTCACAACCTCTATGAAAATGAGGTTATTTTGGCTCCCACTGTAGACAATGAACTATAGTGGGGAACCCTTTACCCACATCTGGGAGTGGAAAAAATGCTCCTCCTCCTCTGAATCTTCTGGTTCTTCCTTTTGGATCTTCATGGTGGCAACAATGGCATCGGGCTCTGCATCGATAATCTTCTTCCCTCTGTCATTCCCCTTCTTGGGTTCTGATTCAGTGTCAGAGTATGCATCTAATTCGAAAGCCTTTATCTCGACCATTAGTGACTGCTTGGCCCGACACTCATTGGTGTTGTGAGTGGGGATCTTATGGAACTCGCACAACTTTCCCGCTTCCTTCTTCGGCTTCGCAGTGTTCTTCTTTTCTTGAGGCTTTGGAAAGTTTTATTGAGCTGCCATGCCTTTGTTGTGTCCGCGGTTTGGGGGCACCTTTCGCTTGCTTCTGATTCGCAGAACCAAAGTCTCGCTTTTCCTGTTTCAATTTTTGCTCAATTTTGGTAGCATACCGGTATGCCTTACCAAGCGAGGAGATGTCGAGGAAATCCATTTCCTCCTGAATGTATCTGTGCAGACAACTATGGTACTTTAGCACCAAATGTTTCTCTGAATCTTTGATACCCAACTTGGTGCACAAGGTATGGAACAGATTCATTATCTCATGCACATCTTGATCTCTTTGCCGCTGCAGTGTAGTACATTATATGTACTAGTCCTCATAGCTCCCCAAGGGATAATATTGTCCCTTTATGGAATCTTGGAATGAGTTCCAAGTGGGTACGGTCGAGAACAAAGATATTTCCTCCTTGTCCTTTCTCTCACAGTAGGTTTCCCACCAGTCCTTGACATGGGGGGCAGCTTTGAGTAGTGAAAAAGTAATCTTTTCCTGGTCGAAAAAGTCCTGAACCGAGAAATATCCTTCTAATAGATTCAACCATCTATCTATGGCATTTGTATCTATTCGGCCATAAAATATGGGAATGTCAAAGTTACGTGTACCTTAAAAGGGGTTGCACCTCCAGAGTGGCTGCTAGATGTAGATGCGCCGCCAGTGGGAAGTTGTTGAAGGATCTGGTCGAAGTTATCCATCATCACGTTGCTTTTTTTTTAAGAGCCTCCTTAAGCAAAATTTTGATAGGATCTTCTGTGCCCTCATCTTTCTTTTTGTCCCCCATGGGAGGCCATTGATATTTGTGAGGATTATATTGCAAAGATTCAACCAGATCAAGCCCTAACTCTTTATACCCCACCCTCGTTGGGGACATGCAAACAAAGATCGAGAAAGAGTATATTGCTCTGATACCATTGATCCAGATTTATGCAGGAACGCAATAGAATACACAAATAACCATAGAAACAAATGTGCAACAGAAATAACAATTGATTTCATTAATCAAAGAACTGAAACTTGTTTACATACAGAATGGAAATAAACTAGCTAGAGTGCTGGTAGCTTATCTCTGAAAATAGATGTGGTGGATACATTCCTATGAACTCTATGTTACAATGAGGCTCGAATACCTATATATTATTGAGAAACAATGGAAATCCTACACATCCAAAAACCTAACCCTAGGAGGTGAAACGCCAGAATGTGGGCCCCATTGGGTAACTTGGTACATCACTTTCTTGGGGTCGTAACTTTGGCATACTACCTCCTTTTGACGCACATGATACATCGTTAGAAATATATCTTCAAGGACTAAATCTACAAATGACAATTATCAAGTCCAAAACAGACTCATATTTTCCTGAAAAAAACCATTCAATGCCGAAAAAACATCGTTTAGGGCCTCAAAACGGCTCCAGAAGTTTAGGACCCAAAAAATGCCAAAAATAGTAAATTGTGCTACAATTAAGGAAACTAGAAAACTGAAAGAAACAATGGTGGGGGTCCAAGTGGAATAGGTGGGTGGCCACTGATATCCTCTTGGATCAAAATCTGTCGAAGATATAAGTTCTTTAAAGTTCTGTAATATTCGCTGAATTGATCTCCACCGCAAGATGTATGGTGATTTGTTTAGGATTAACTTGGGCACACCTTCTATTTGTGAAAATCAATTTCATGGCATAAATATTTTGATGATACAAGTTCTTTAACTTTCTGTAATCTTCACTAAATCAATTAGTGAAAGGATCAATTCCTTCTGCAACGATGCACACAGACAAATTTGATTTCATAAGCTTCAATTTGATTTTGAGTTACACATATACACATAGAGGATTGAAAATACTTCTGGTTAACAAAACAAAGGTATTAGATGATCAACACACTTGTAGAGTAGAAATCTGTTCTATATTCAATTAACCAATCACAAATCACACACTCTCTGCTCTATGCTCTTTGCAGATGGATCTATGCTATAACAAGATTACATATTCAATCCACATTCAATAAGCATAATTAGGTTGAGGGGAAACAATACAGACAGACAATGCTTATTTAAAAGTAGGAACACACGGTACATTTTTAAAAAGAAACAGAGGATTCAATCCATTATATACAGAATCATGAATTCTAAGTTCTTCAATTATTGGATTCAAAACTATACAACAACAACTTGTTCTACCAACTTATGCTCAAAACAATTTATTAATCACTACAGTAATAACATTGTACAAATCTAATATACTTCAGAGAAATAAGGATATTTGCTCTACAAAAATTCATAATTCTACTACATGGAGATATAATTGTAGATCAACATTTCACATGCACATTCTATTGTAATTAGAATTAGTCATAAGTAAAACATAGTAGGAACCTGGCACCAATGCTCAGAAAAAGAAAGTGGAGAAGTTGTTCCTCCCAACCAACTCCTAGAGCATCCAAATTACTTTCTCCAGAACCCACGAGCATATTCGTTAAACCACAAGAGAAATATATCTTAATGCGCCATCTCTTGATTTACACAGATGTTAATCATTGTCTAATGCTAGCCTCTTGCTGCTCATGGACATACTATTAAACAATATTTTTCCTAATACTTTGTCATTTATGAGCCTCCTTCTCTTTAGAACCTCAACTAGGAGTGTATACCTTATTTTTGAGGATGATGCCTCCCGCATCTCAAGTTCTCACTCGGTGGTCTCTACCACTTGTCATTTCCCTATTATGGGTCAACGAACACTCTTTCAACAACTACTTCCACTTTTGTTTCCCTTCAACATATTTTCCTAATAAGGAATGTTTTATTACAAAATGTTCTATTCTTGACTTTCCTGTCAAAAAATAATAAAATAATAATCAAAGTATTTTCCAGTAGAATTAATAATTATTAATTCAAGGGGTATTACATACACCTCTCCTTATATAAAACCATCCTCGGTTTTATAATTTTTTCTTTTATTCATCCATGTCATCCTCTTGGAATAAGTATGGATATGCCTCCTTAATATTACTTTCTAGCTCCCAAGTAGCTTCTTCCAGACTAAGGTGCTTCCATTGCACCTTTACCTGTTTGATGGTAGGGTTTCAAAAAAAAAGTTCTCTCATGTCGAGAATGCGCTCCGGTCCCACTTGGAACTCTCCCTCAGGTTCCACCTAGATTGCATTCCAATCAATCACATGAGAAACATCATGAAAATATCTCTTTAATATAGAAACATGAAACACATTATGTACTTTAATATTGCGTGGTCATGCTAACTGGTATGGAACCAACCCCACTTTAGCTAGAATTTCAAATGGCACACAATACCTGGTTTCCAATTTCTTATAATTTCTTAGTATTAAGGTACGTTTCTTAGGATTTACCTTTATGTATACATGATCACCCACCCAGAACTATCTAGGAGTTCTTTTTAAGTAAGCATAACTTTTATGCCTATCATGGGCAGCCTTCAAGTTTTGTTGTACCTGTTTCACGGCTAGTTCCATATCTTCTAATAAATCAGGTCGTAACATTAATCTATCAACAAGGTTGCTCCAGGAGATTGAAGTATTACACTTACACCCATTTAAAATTTCAAATGGACTCATTGTTATACCAAACTCCTGTCACCATCATGTGATAAGACCTTTGACATACCTACTTGCCCTAAATCCCAACTTCTGGAGTGAAGACTAATTGGTTTTTTATCAGTCTATCATACAAATTCCTAGCACCGCTCATTCCCCTTTATCTAGGAGTGGTACCCCTATTCGCACCGCTTTTCATCAATTGTCCACAAGCGGTGTGACCACCTATCACCCTTGGTCCATAGGCGGTTATTACCAGAACTGCTCTATCATAGAAGAAGAAGCGCGGTACCATGGGTAAAAAGGGAAAAAGAGAAGCTTCTTGAGACTTCTAGATGATAACCCTCGAGATATATCTTATCCCTACTATTGTGGGTTACTTGAGCTCGAGATCCCTCATCCTAGGATATTAGAGGCCACCTCACCCACTCATTTCTCAACCATCTCTATCCATCTAGCCCTATAAATATGAGCTCATAGCCATGGTTGAGGAGAGAACATTGAAGGTATTGTTATGCTATTGGACTGATTCTTGGCCCAAGACCATTTGGAGAGAGAATAGAGAGCTAGAGTTGGAGCTTTTGGGGACGAAGAGATGGTTTCATGGAGATGCATGTCAACACTAAGGCTTGGTTGTAAAATTCTTCATATTTCTAATGCAAGATAATTTTCTGTCCCATATATATTGTTGATGTTTGATTTCAGATATATATTGCTAGATTCCTTAGTCACTAGCATAGATTAGTAGATAATATTCTGGTTGCTTTGATCTATTTCATGTTGAACTCTTTTGCAGGTACACAAGTGAACTATCAAAGCCTTACATTCCAGATATCTATAGCGTCTAGGGAGAGTTATCAACCTCTATGATCTATTTGTTCTGGATCTGAACCATTCAGACTAGCAGAAAACCTTGCTGTCCACAGGAGGTGAAATATTCTGAGCAACAAATCTGGTGACTTTGCTGGGGAGTAGTTGTATTCAGTTGTTATGATTGTCCTCAGTCTGCAACTCTTGTCCGAATCTAGGCTCCATTTTCTTCAACTCTTTACAGTCAGATCTACTTTCTGATTTGTATTATTTGGGTTTGAAATTTCCAGATCTGTTCAGATCTGAGTTATTTCAGTTTTTTATGCTCTATTACCATATTCAATTCAACAGTATTCACCTTGATCTAGTCTTTTTGATCTGATCCATTGTTCTCTTTTTTGTTTTTGCCATCTACAGGGAACCGTGGCAATGCTTTGTATGAGGTGCGGTGCCACCACCTAAACACAGTGGACAGTAAGCAGTGTCGCCACCTGTATTCGGTTAGAGAGGAGCGGTGCTGCTTTGGAAACGCTCTTACAACACTTGCAAAGCGTGGTACTAGGTAGGTATTAGTCCAAAACTCTTTTTCCTCATTTTTCTTTGAAAAATTTGGAATTTTCATTGCTTTCAGTTATATTATCAGGCTTGTGTTATTGAATCTGATGTGTGTGGCTTGCTATTTTGATGGTTTAAGATTGATTTTGAGCGGAATTTCAAAAATTTGTTTAGTATTTTTTATTGTTCATCCGCTTCTTGCTTGTTGGTTGTGTTTAAAGAATAATTTCTTGTTTTCTAAAAGTTAGGGTGCTCATTGAAGTCTCTTTTCATTGCATATGCTGAAAGAAGAACACTAGATTAGCTTCTAGATTTCATTTCTTGCTTGCATAGTAAACTTCTTTTTCTTCCCTTCAAAAAAGAAAAGTTTTTCTTGATATTAGGACATCATATTTGAGAATTGGATTTGGGTTTTCTGATTGGATTCATAAGCTTTCAGGACCTTTATGATCTTTCGTCTCTCATGCATATAGGACTATCTTAATCAAAATAAAAAAAAATGGTAGTTTTAAGTTAGATTTGCTTATGTTTTTAAGAAATTTGAAAAGTTAGAGTGCATTGGCATATAGGTGTGCTTGGTGTTGTTCTTTTAGGAAAAGAGATTCTCACCCTTCCCATTTTCCTTTGAAAAGAAGAATTTGGTTTGTAGAAGTCTTTGCTTGTATTTGATTTGATGTTCATGACTGTTGATTGGAATGATTTTTGGTTTTGAAACAAATAGAAAAAACACTCTCTTCCCTCCCGTAAGTAGGCATATTGAACGGTAAAGTGAACATTTGCACACGCATACTGCATGGTTTTACTTTTCTATCAGAACATCATGCATTCACCTAGCCGTACAAGTTAAAATCAACGGTAGTTGTAGGTTAAAATTTACGTAGTAACTTGAGTGATATGTTAGAGACGTGTTCGGGCGTCGTAAATCGTAGGAGCTGTCGTTATTTGTCAGCATTACATTTCGGGACTCACGTGGTTCTTCCACATACCGTCAGTATATCGAATGGCCTTTCATGTACCCTTGAGGTATATAGAAAGGTACTTCACGTACTCGATTGTATATCAAAAGGCCCCTTGTGTACGGTTATGCATTAGATAGCACTACTACTGATTCGAGCTCCCACGTACCTTGAGTATATTGGGAGACCCCACTATGGTACCTTATCTATATGAGAAAAGCCCTTTGGTCATCTTGTTTGGAGCCATACATTGAAAAAATCATTCAGGGAGATTACTACGCATGTACCCTCGAGGTATATCGTGAGTGGCACCTGCTTGACAATCCTAGTGAGAGACCTAACTTTTGAACTCCTCCTGTCATTTTAAGTCTGCTCGTTTTGACCTATAGTTTGAGTAGGGAAGTATTTTGGTGTGTTTTTTCTAGATTTTCAGACCCTAGGTTAGAGAGGAACTATACACATTGGCTAAGTTAAGATAGTCCAGGAGAGTACGGGGCTTGCCACCCGATTTTACTTCTATTTCAGAAGGAAATAAAATGGAAGCTATTGACCAAGGAGCTGCTACCACCTCCCAAGTGGGAGACCATGTGGTGGTGGAAAGTGTAGTACCTTATTCTTCACACTCGCCTCCCTTGGTCCAACAGCCTTCCCATGAGGATTCATTGCTGGGTGATTCCATGAAGATGGGTAACACTTTTTGGCCAAATTTGGCGATGAAAACCTGATGTTTTACTCATGTGCTAGATAGAAGCCCTCAAAACGCATATATGCCATGTGAATTTTGACTTGCAGTAAGAAAACAAATCGTAGAATATTATGTTGGATTCATAGTGATATTTTTTTAAAAATATTTCGATATCATTTAATGTGTGAATTTTTGTATTTAATGAACTGTGTGACCTTAAAAATTTGAAGAAGCTAATAAGTGGCTCGTGTCCACGTAGAGTAATTCAATCTTGCATTAATAATTTAAAAAAAATAAATATATGAGCATGATCTACACAAAATGCAGTGTGATGTGCATATTTTTTTGTTAATTTTTTTCGCATTATACAATTATTTATTATTTTTCGAAAGTGACCACATTCGATTTCAGCATCGTTTTAAACACATATTTGTCCACGTAAAGGAATTTTTTCTATTTTTTCAAAAATTGAAAAACCAAAGATACCCTTTTGAAGAGGACACGTCGATATGTGATGTGTGCATTTTTAAGAATTTTTTGGCTGGGTATTTTTAACTCTGCGGATTTTTCTTTGAGCTACTTCGAAGTTGCAGTCTGGTTTTCTAAGTATAAGTTTTAGAAGTAATTAAAAAATAAATATCATATGAATGCCAAAATGCGTGTATGATACGTCAATGGATAGAAGATTCGTTGGTGAATCTATAGGTATCAACTCCACTCAGTTATGTGCTAGGAATGGCAGGGTTTACACCTCTGCAAGGCATTGTAAATTTTCCATTTGTTTGAATGAGGGCTAAGTCTGTTTTTTTAAGCCCTTGACCGAGGTATGAACCTCAATCGAGGTATCTAAATACCTCGGTCGAGGTATTTAAATACCTCGACCGAGGGTTTGTAAATCCCACAATACCTCGGTCGAGGGCTTGCTAAAACCTCGGTCGAGATATTAAGACCTCGGTCGAGGGCTTAACAAGCCCTCGACCGAGGTGTGTTTTTCTGTTTTTGCCGAAATGCGCTTGCCAAAAAGTGTTACCCAGGTCCGTGGATTCACCCTGCTCCATCCTCCTGCAGAAGATCACGTTGATGATACCCATCCGGATTTTGGTCCTAATGCTCCTTTTTGGGAAAGGCTTATCAGACAAGCCATTGCTGATAGTAAAGAAGAACATAGGCAATACCGTGCTGCTATCCTCCATGCACAGGAGGTAGAAAAGCAGTTTGACAACCTATTAGGCTCTTCACCAGTCCGTTCCACATTCCTTCCTATGGGATATCATTCACTAGCCGATTCTATGAGACCCATCAAACCGATTATAGATCGTCCATTAAAAACCCACAGCCAAGGTCAAATTCCCACCCCTCTCACCTCTTATGTTATGTCTGATCCAAATCCACCTAGATCTTTTGCATATGGGGCCCAACCTTCAATTCCTGTGTCTTCAATACCTTTGAATGCCAGGGGGCAACCCCCGGCACGACCTACGTTATCTGATCCCAGAGTTGTACCTAGTTAAGAGAAGACCTCTAACATAGAAACATATATAGGTTTTGTCCATCCTACCCACACTAATGTGGTAAATCCCCCATCTAGTTTAGGTCAGCCCTTGGGGGCACAACTTGTTGCCATTCAGTCTTCTAGTGGTTATGGTTATCAAATACCTGTAGGTAATCATCCATCTAATCCTACTGGAATTCCATTCCCTAGCAATACTTTTTTGCCATGGGGGAAACCCAATTGGTATTACATGCCAGCCATGGGAGGGATACCTATACATATTGTGGGAGGTATGGGAGGACCGCCTTATGGAGGTCCTCCCCCTGGGGGACCTAATGGTCTTGGAGGGCCTGGCGGTCCTCCTTATGGGCCTGGCGGTCCTAGTGGTCCTGAGGGACATGATGGATTTCCTCCTTATGGCTTGGGAGGGTCTTGTGGCCCTCCACCTAGTGGTTCTAGTGGCTTTGGAGGTTTTCCACCTCCTGGAGGTCCCAGAGGGTCTGGTGGTCCGCTTCCTGGTGGTCCTGGTGGTCCTATTGGTCCCAGTGGTCCTGGAGGTCCCGATGGCTCTAGAGGTCCTCCTCTTAGAGGCCCTGGTGGTCCTAGCGGTCCTAATTCCAGAAATCAACGCCTCATGGGTGGATTTCCCAGTAGTTCTTCCTCACAACAACCTATTTTTCAGTCAACCTATGGCCCTACTGGTAATTTCATGCCATATCAATATTACCAGTATGTGCAGCCCAATAGATAGTTACCTTTCTTTGCAACTTTGGACTTGCCTAATTTGTCCAAGTTGATTAATGATCGCATTCGACACAATCCCTCATGGCCTCCCATTCCGGTAAAGTTACCATCGGACATTCCAAAATTCGATGGGAAGTAGGGTGAAGATCCACGGAACCATGTTATGACTTTTCATTTGTGGTGTTCCTCGAATTCCCTCATGGATGATTCCATCCAGTTACGACTCTTTCAGTGAACTTTGACCGGTATGGCCGCGAAGTGGTATATTGAACTCCCACAACACTCATTTGTGGATTTCGGCTCGTTGGAAACCATATTTCTTATGCACTTTCAGCTCCCTATTCGTTATGAAATGGGCACTGATCTTTTAAATTCTCTATGACAGAACACCTCCACCCATATTTTTGACCATATTCATGAGTGGAGAAGGTGGAGAAGACTTATTAAGGGCCCTATTCTGGATCAGTTGTTAGCTGATTGGTTCACTAAGTCCTTGTTTCCTCCTATTGCTTGAGATGTGGCCATGGGTGGTTCCATTACCGAAGAGCAGGCTATTAGTCGGGCTCAATACCTAAACTTGGTCTATTCCCAGTCTAGGACTCTTTATGACCTGATTCCTCAAGCTGCTTCCCCCAGCACTGACCCTGCTAAGCCATCAGCAGAAGTACCTATTGATGGGATTGCTGGTCCAATCCAGTACCCATCCACAGTGAAATATACCAAGCAAACCTAACCTGCTGCTCCTTCGACTCCCAAGGTTTATGCCAAGGTCAATTCTATTCAAAGTACTCAAACCTCAGGTAATAAAAAGAAAGGTGAAAATCGAAATAAAAAACCTGGAAACCAGCAGGAGACCCCACAATCAACCCATAATGACACCAACATAGGGAAAAGGAAGGCTAAATACCCTTGTCTATTATGTGGTGGTGACCACTTCTCCAAAGAGTGTCCCCGTCGGGATGAAATCTCCCAGTTTTTGAAGTCTAGCCCCGCACATGTAGTACTTACGGATCCCTTTCCCTCTCAACAACAGCTAGTAGACCACATGTCGAACCAGGGTAACTCTAGTTCATCAGAGGAAATTCGTATGATGTCCTTAGATACTATCCATCTACAAACTCAAAGCTAGAATTATGATAAACCCGTAGATAAGAAAGAAGATCAATCTTTTTCAGGGAAATATCCCTCCACTAGTTCTCTAGAATCCTCTTTTACTATTCCCTTGTCTATTGAGAAGCCTACTCTCGACATGATCTTGCACCCACCAAAGAGTACTCTTCGAAAGGATGTTTTTAATCGCAATGCCTAAGCCACCCAATTCTATAATGTGTTTGAATACCTCGCTCAGGAACCTTGTGCGATGTATACCCTAGAAGTACTCTAGAGTTGCCCTACATAGCGCAAGAACTTGTTGACCGGGTTAGGAGCTATAGACCTGGATAACACTAACTTGATTCAATTCAATGTTGAGAACTATAAACCTAGATTAGTGCATAAACTTGCTTTTCATATCATTATGAAAGTAGTGGGAAAGAAGGTCTTCCGAATAGTACTAGATGAAGGAGCTTCGACCTCAGTGTTATCTCTGACTTGTTGGAAAGCTCTTGGCTCTCCTGAGCTTGTTACATCACCTACGACCCTTAAAGCCTTTGATGGACGGGGATTCCAACCCCATGGCCTCATATTAGCCCTTGCGGTTGAGCTGGGGGGAAAAACCATTTCCATCCAAGTAGAAGTGGTAGATGCCCCTCTAGATTATAACCTCCTTTTAGGAAGGAATTGGTTCTATGCCATGAACGTTGTTGCTTCAACAGTATTTCGAACGGTCCAATTCCCGCATCTTGGGAGAATTGTTACCATTGACCAGCTCGATTTCTGTATGCTGTATGTTACTACCTCCATGGCTAATAACATCCCCATGTTAGGTTAGTCCCCTCCTCCTTACCAGTTGATTGGGGTAGGTATGTTGAAGGATTCATCCCTTATGGGGATTTTCCCCTCTACTTCTCCTAGCACAGATACCATGACAGTCCATATGATCACCTCATTTGATATTGAGCCCCCAGGCACAAATGTTGTTGAGTCTACCTCGTTTATTTTGCATGAAGCTGTGTATGACACCATTCAAACTTGCTTCGATGATCACACTAATGACATTCATTTAGTGGCTTTGGATCCTTACCATTTACCGTACTGGTTAGAACCTTCTCTTCCGGTTCTAGACTATCTCTCCGTGACTTTTCCTTTCGACAAGTCCATTATAGATATCATGAACACGGATGAGCCCATTTGGGAGGATCACCATCATAGATCCATGTTCCTCCCCAATACCAGTTCGGGAAGCCATGATTTTGCATCCTTGTTTCCTACTGATATTGTCAACGTTCTGCAAAGTCCTATATTGTCGCAAGATATAGATTCTAAAGGAAACCTTTGCAACATTACTCAAACGATCCCTATTGACATATCAGCCAAGCCTCATGCTATTGAGCATGTTCATGTTGTGCAAAACTACTCCGTAGATGAATCTAGAGCATATAAGGCAATTTTTAAGGAATTCCATGATGTTTTTGCCTGGTACTATGAAGAGATGCCTGGGATCGACCCTTCCATTGTGGTCCACGAGATTAAAAATTATCCCATGGCTAAACCTGTCAGGCAGAAACTTAGGCAAGTCCATCCTAGGAAGGCCGCAGCTATTAAAGCTGAGATTGAGAAACTTATAAAAGCTGGTTTTATTTATCTTGTACCTCTGACGGAATGGGTATCGAACGTTGTCCCTGTCAATAAAAAATAGGGCACCATTAGAGTCTGTATCGACTTTAGGGATTTAAATAAAGCTTGTCCCAAAGACAACTTTCCTATCCCGTACATCGATCAGATTATCGACAACTATGCTGGAAGTGTCATGTTTTCATTCATGGATGGATTTTTTGGCTACAATCAGATTGAGATATTTCCCACCGATCAGCATAATACGACATTCATTTTCCCATGGGGAACCCTTGCATATAATAAGTAACCTTTAGGCTTGAAAAACACTGGCGCCATGTTCCAGCATGCGATGTCCTATGCATTTCATGACATTAAACATATTGTTGAACCGTACCTTGATGACCTCCCTACTCATTCATAGTGATGAGAGGACCATCCCGGTCATCTTAGAGACATATTTCTGAGATGTCGTCATTATAATATACGGCTCAATCTGCATAAATGTGTTTTTTTCATTGAGATGGGATGTCTGCTTGGATTTATGGTATCTGGATCGATCCTTTGAATATTTCCACCATCATTAATATACCAGCCCCAACCAACATCCTTGAACTCCAAAGTTTGTAGGGGAAGGAAAAATTCCTCTGCCGTTTCGTGTGAAATTTCGCTGAGAAAATGCACGGTTATATGCGTCTCCTCAAGAAGAACACTCCATTCTTCTGGGATGACCATGCCCAATGCGCCTTTGATAGTCTTAAACACACTCTGACTCATTCATCTGTGATACACCCCCCATACTATTCAAAGAATTTTCTCTTGTATATTGCTGCCTCTGCTTCTACCATCACCATGGTTTTAGTACAAGACAATATCCATGGTCAGGAGCATGTGATTTATTACGCCAATAAGAATCTCATTGATTCTAAAACCCGTTATTCACATGTGGAGAAGCTAGCTTTGGCCACGGTCATTGCTGTGCAAAAATTTCGTCACTACATTCTGCTTCGCACTACCACCGTATTGGCAGACCAAAACCCGATGTACTACATTTTGACTCGTCAAGAACTCAGGGGCAAGTATTCCCGTTGGATCGTCATCCTTCAGGAGTTCAATCTCGAGTTTTCCAAGGATACATCAAAGAAATCCTTTGTTTTTTTCGAGCTCATATGTGACCTTCCCTGTGCTACTACGGAATCTGAGCCCATCGATTAGTTTTTGGATGAATTCCTGTTCCTTATTAGCACTATTGATCCTTGGTATGGAGATTTGTTGATTTATCTCCAGACTCAGTGTTTTCAGCTGCATCTATCTCACGATGATCATTGCCACATCCGGCACCACGTGAAGTACTATATTATCTTGCATGATACCTTGTATAGATGCGTAGTTGATTCCGTTCTTTGGCAATGCCTCACTCATGAGGAGGCTGAACACGTGCTGAATGATTGCCACTCTAGAGCATGTGGCGGTCATTTATTTGGGATGGCTACAGCCCATAAAATCCTTCGTGCTGGCTATTTATGGCCTTCTGTCTTCAAAGACTATCATGAGGATGTTAAGAAATTCCCACTATGTCAACATTTTTATCCCAAAAAGTGCACCCATCCTACTCTGCTTCACCTCGTCATTGCCATTGGCCCTTTTTCCAAATGGGGGATTGAATTCATGCATTGTAAGCCTACCTCAGCTGGGGGGCATGGTTACATCATTATAGCCATGGATTATTTTACAAAATGAGTTGAGGCCATGCCTACATATGAAGAAGATGGTAAGACTGCCGCTCTCTTCTTGTTCAATCATATCATAGCTAGATTTGGAGTTCCGCAGTCCATCGTCACTGATCACGGATCTCATTTCCATAATCACATGATGGAGGAATTGAGTGCCAAGCTAGGGTTTTGCCATGAAAACTCTACGCTGTATTATCTACAAGCTAATGGTCAGGTAGAGGCCATTAAGAAAACTATGCTTTGTTGGATGGTTGGAGATCATAAATCCAATTGGCATCTCATTCTTTTTTTCGCTCTTTGGGCTTATCGGAATTCTATGAAAACAACGACTGGTTTCACGCCATTCCAGCTTGTCTATGGACTTGAAGCTGTCTTGTCGATCCAATGTCAGATTCCATCTTTATAACTCACCATCGAACTTCTCCCAGACACTTCCGCAGAGGAAGCAAGATTTGTGTACTTGAATAACCTTGATGAGACTTGTAGAGATGCTGCCTTGGCTAATGAGGCACATAAGAAACGCGTCAAGGCATAGTACGATAAATTTGTCCAGCCTTTTGTTTTCAATGAGGGTGACCTATTTTTGACTTATGACCAGAGATATGAAAATCTAGGAAAGGGTAAGTTCGAGTCTATGTGGTATGGACCTTTCGTTATTTCCAAGGTGCTAGAGAAAGGAGCCTATGAGTTGGTATATTATGATGGAATCCCTTTGGGGCAACCTCGCAATGGGTTGTACCTGAAAAGGTACTATGCCTAGGTCTTCTTGGATGGTATCTTGTATATATGTATATTAATTGACTTTCAGTGTGTTTTTAGTATTTTCAAGATGGTTTTGGGTTTTTGGTGTCCGCATCTGTTTATACCATGTTTTGGTCATGCAGATGGATTTGTACGGCTTCGCTGATGGTGCTTGCCGCCACACTTTGAACTAGCCTTAGCTGCTTGGGTTCTCTATTCCCTAGCTGAAGATTTGGTCAGTTCAGGAGCAGTTTGCTTAGGTCCCACTACTAATAACATCGCCGAGTATGAAGTAGTCATCGGTCTTCTGACTGAAGCTGCCTCCCAAGATGTCCGTGATCTAGTAGTTTTGATGGAATCTAAGATTGTGGTTTGTTATTTAAACCATGTCTACACCATTAGGAACCCGGTGCTCCTCTGCCTCTTTCAGAGAGTACGTTTGTTAGAAATATCATTTGGAAACATTACATATAGGCATATCCCTAGGGAACATAATGTAGTTGCTTATTCATTGGCTAATTACATCCTAGATTGGCATATTGCCCATTAATGACATTAATCAAACATGGTACATTGTAAATAAACATTTGAAGACACATAGAACTCATAGAAAATGCATTCATCCATTTGAAATGTATAAACATCATGTAGAAGTCTCTCTCTCTCTCTCTATATATATATATATATATGTGTGTGTGTGTGTGTGTATATATATACGAAAATTTTACAAAAATAGGTCCCGAGACCTCATCTGAAGCACGTAGGATTTCAGGAAAAATCATCATACAAAATCCTGAAGCTATCATCTTTTAGTATACATGTCTCATCCACTAGTGGTGCTCGTGATAGCACATCATTGCTCAAGCCACCCTACGTAGTAGCCTGCTGAATCTGCTTGGTACCCCCGTTGTAGATCTATGATATCTAGTCGGGAGATCATCTATGTCAGCATCTGGGATGTCCAAATTCAACCTCTCAAGGTTCTCCTCTAGCTCCCCGGTGATATCATCACCCTGTGGCACAAAGTGAGCTATGAATCGTCTATCTAATGGAGATGCTCCTCTAGGCCTCGCTCCTCCAACTTCTGCATGAAGAAAAATAGGTCTCGTCACTTATCATAAAAAATATAAAACATCAAAAACATAAAAACATTTTCCATCCTTAGAGTTTCTTGTTTCTTACCAATGTCTCCCTACTGCCTTCCAGGTAGGAGTAGTAGGTCAGGATCACATGTAAAATCTGTGCCCGGATAGGCATAATCCTCGACCATGAGCATCTGATGCCACAACCATTTGAAGAATGCATCTTCGAACTTCACTCTGGCCCTACCCGCTCCTGTGCGAGCCATGATCTGGACCCACCTCAACATGTGGGGGTCCTGTGCTCTCAGACTCCGAAAAGTCACCTGGGGCCTCATCTAGGGGACCCGCTCAAAGAAGAAACAAGCTAAGATGGAACCAAAGCCAAACTGCTTCAGCTCCCCCTACCGACATTTAGTTAGCTGATCCTTGAAGATTGGAATCAATGCTTCCTCCCAGTTGAACACTGTAGCTGCCATTGCCTCTAGGGCATACAGCATATGTGCCCTAGAAGCCTGATGTACGCCCTGGCTCCCTACCACCCTCTACATGGTGAACAGAACAATCTGTAGATCCCTGTCTGTCACTGCCCTAATGGGGATTTTCTTCCTCGATGTACCTGTACCTGGTACACAGTGTCGATCTATGAGCTCTCTGGTGGTAATGTCCCCACCATGAGAACCTGTCAATGAGATAGGGGCACCCCATCTCGATAGGCTAGTCAAGAAGTAGATGTCCTCTACCTCCACTGTGATTATATGTGCCCCCACCTCGAAGTACTATTGTTCTGGATTCCACATTCTCAGTATGTGTTCCAGTAGTCTCTCGTGGGACACCATGCTTGGTGTCTGGAAGAAATTTAGAAGCCCACAGTTTTGAAGTGCGGCAATACGAACCAAATCCCTTTTAGTAGCAACATCCTCGTCATCATGTGTTATTTCCTTCCATATCGCCATATTTTGGAAGCCTAGACCTGCCAAAAACAACAATGGTATATATCAATATCATTCTTGAGTCACCATAAATCAAAAGAATGGGTAAATTTTGCATAAATCATTGGTTTAATTTCTCCATGGCCGGCACCTCCTGTGCCCTATTGGAGACAGGCGGTGGCACCGCCTGTGCCCTGTTGGAGATAGGCAGTGGCACCTCCTGTCCACCTTGTTCTTGGTGTGGTTCTTGGGTAGTACTGCCTATCCCACAAGGGGTAGCCACGGTTCCCACAAATAGGATTTTAGGGCTTGCCAAATAGTCCTAAAACCCCATCAAATCCCAAAATAAAAGCTATGAAATGAAAGAAGAAGGTCTTAGTTGTTACCTGCAAATGACGAGACTGAAAATGAATAGTGGGAACTCCCAGTATAAGCTGTGGAAGATCTTGCTAAAAAATTCTCCAAGTGCTCTATGCTAGAGGTAAATAGTGAAATGTTTGAGTTTTTACTATTTACTTGCTTTATATAGACATTTTTTTCGGTCTGACTTAGTATAGTTTTGATATTACATCATGTTCTAGTCAAAATCTATTTGTCGTAATCCCGTGATGTTGATTTTGGATGCATTTAACACTTGTTTATGAGTCGTCTGCAAGTTGACTTTAGTGAAAGCTTTGGAAATTTTGTTTATGGATTTTTCATACTTTCACAAAATGGAAAAGGTCATTGAGCATTTATTACAACACTTTGTCACGCTCGTTCAAATCTAGTATCAAAGTTTCGAGTCCAGTTCATGTTTCTTTCCAGGCTCGTAAAATACAACGTTGTGTAAAGAAACATCATGGAGTCTTGTTTTCACATCTTCTTTCAGACTCCTTAAACATGAAAAGATAGTCAAGTCTGTTTTCGAATCTTTTCAGGCTTGTAAAAAGTGACATTGTGTAAAGAAACCTCATGGAGTTCTCTTTAAACCCTTTTCAGACTCCCTAAATATGAAAATATTGTCGAGCGATCTTGTCTTCTTCACGCTCGTTAAAGTATTTGAAGAGTTGTCTATATGACAATAGGTTATCTCTTTCTTGGTTCAGACAGTACTATTTATGAGAAAGGAACACTCCAGCCAATCATGACTGGAAGAGTTCTCTAAGGTATGATTTTATACTTTTCCGGGTGTTAGAGACTAAATCATATGAAAAAGGACCCCCATGGAGTCTTCTTCCGTATGCGTAGAAACTCTCTAAACATGAACAATACTGAGTTTTCTTTCAGTGGAATCATTAAATTAAACATTGAGAGGCCCGTTTTGGGAATGAACCCATCCTCTCTTAGGTTCGTAAAACATATGGGACTGGACTTTTCTTCTGACAAGCTATATCGAGTGTTTGTTACCCTCTTTGAACTCGTAAAACTGAAAAGAGGTACTCATCGAGCATGATTGGGGAAATGGGAAAGGGAATCATTTTGCAAATAATGGCAGTTGTTTATCATTACCTTTGAACATGGCACTTGTATGCACAATCATGTCAGTCAATTGGGTATTTAGCTGATCTCCGCGACGATCCACTTTCATGAGTCATGTCAATCTTTTGAGCCTTTCAAAAGAATGTATTGTCCACTATTGTATTGTGTATCTGTCCTATCTAGTCATGCTGCCAAGTCATTTTGTTGTGCCACCTGATGTTCAAAGGGAATCTGAATAATTCTTACCTCTGCAGTATACATAGCCTTTGTGTCAGTATCTTTGAGTCAGTCATATGGTTACTATGTTCACATCATTCCAGAACTATGTTCCGAGTTTCGTGTCGTCGATGTGGGACTCACCATGGTCCTCCTTCGATGAGGCTATTCCTTTCGACATCAGCTCATCATCCAGGAAATAGTATTAGAAACAATATTTAGTACCTTGAGATTTGTATGCCTTAATGACAGATTCTCTCACTCTCGACATAGGTTCACATCATTGACCTTTGATCGATAGAATCGACTGCGTGTTCAACATCAGGACATCTATTCGCACTCAGTAGATTGTACTAGAGTACCTTGGGAGTCATTGACATTAATGGTGATCTCCCTCACACTTGTTAACGGTTCACATCATTGGCCAGTAATCAAGTGGTTTCTACCATGTTCGACTTCAGATCATTGTAATCACATGGATAGAATCGTACTTTGTGGAAGATGAGATGAAGACCCTGGGTATTTGTTAAAAGCGCTCATTGATTTTTCCCCAGGTTGCGATGGAGTTTTGTATTTCTAGCATGGATCCACATTTGTATGGTCATGGCTATGCTCAAATTTGCATCTGTATGACATAGATATGCGTTGTATGTCTGGTAGCTATGTCCAAGTTTGAGTCCTTTATCACATGGATCTACCTTGTATTGGTCTACAGATATGAGTTTGGTTACTTGCGTCTATGAGTCAACATATTGATGTACTATAGATGCCTACTTGACTGCATACTCTGATTGAGCCAACATTTTCCTCTCCTAGCAACGACTTGTTCTCAAAGCTCTTGTTTATCGTATCACTCTAGGGGGCATCCTGTTATACCAAAATCCTGTCACCATCATGTGATAAGACCTTTGACATACCTACTTGCCCTGAATCCCAGATTCTGGAGTGAAGACTAATTGGTTTTTTATCAGTCTATCATACAAATTCCCAGCATCGTTCATGCCCCTTTATCTAGGAGTGGTACCCTTGTTTGCACCGCTTTTCATCGGTTGTCCACAAACGCTGCCACCACTTGTCACCCTTGGTCCATAGGTGGTTATTACTAGAACCACTCTGTCCTTAGAAGGAGAAGCACGATACCCTAGGTAAAAAGGGAAAAAGAGAATCTTCTCAAGACTTCTAGATGATAAGCCTTGAGATGTATCCTATCCCTACTATTGTGGGTTAGTTGAGCTTGATATCCCTCATCCTAGGATCTTAGAGGCCCCTTCACCCACTCATTTCTCAACCATCTCTATCCATCTAGCCCTATAAATATGAGCTCATAGCCATGGTTGAGGAGAGAACATTGAAGGTATTGTTATGTTGTTGGACTGATTCTTGGCCCAAGACCATTTGGAGAGAGCATAGAGAGCTAGAGTTCGAGCTTTTGTGGATGAAGAGCTGTTTTCATGGAGATGCATGTCAACACTAAGGCTTGGTTGTAAACTTCTTCATATTTCTAATGCAAGCTGATTTTCTGTCCCATATATATTGTTGATGTTTGATTTCAGATATATATTGCTAGATTCCTTAGTCACTAGCATATATTAGTAGATCATATTCTGGTTGCTTTGATCTATTTCGTGTTGAACTCTTTTGTAGGTACACAGGTGAACTATCAAAGCGTTTCATTCCAGATATGTACAGCATCTAGGGAGAGTTATCAAGCTCTGTGATCTATTTGTTCTGGATCTAAACCATTCAGACCAACGAAATACCTTGTTGTTCGCAGGAGGTGAAATATTCCGAGAAACACTCATACCTACAGAAGCTTGGAAATTGTTGTTATAAGAAAATTCAACTATGTGTAGGTAGTCTTCCCACTTACTTGGTTTGTCCATAACATACATTCTTAGCATGTCCTCTAAAACCTGGATTACCCTTTCAGTATTCCCATCCGTTTGTGGATGACATGCAGTAGTAAAATTTAACTGGGTACCCAAGCCTTAAAATAAGGATTTCCAAAAGTTACCTATAAATTTCGCATTTCTATCTGAGACTATTACCTTCAGTATGCCATGTAACCTGAATATTTATTTCATAAATATGTCTGCAGTATTAACATCGTTGTAGGTATATTTGACATGTATAAAATGAGCTGCTTTGCTTAATTTGTAAAACACAACTATGATGGAATCATGTTGTCTAAAATTCTTGGGAAATATGGTGATGAAATCCATACTGATGGTCTCCCACTTCCATTATGGAATGGGTAGTGGTTGCAACAATCCTACAAGATGTTGATGCTCTGCTTTAACTTCTTGACATTCAAGGCAGCGAGCCAAGTATTAAACAACTTCCCTTTTCATGTTTGGCAAAAAGAAGTCCTTTTTTATCATGGTAATCATTTTCTGATACCCTGGATGCCCTGAGTATGGTCTTTTATGTAGTTCATCCATGAAGGTAATTTTAATTTCTCTTATGCTTAATATATATAGCCAGTCTTTATACAACAATAGTCCTTGTTGGTTTAGGATAAAGTCTATTTTTACTTGTTCTTGTTCATTTTTAGCAGTGTTTTCTTTTAAATTATGATATTCACTGTCAGAATTTCCAGTACTTAAAATATGATTTCTCATATCATATTCGTAGATGTTGCTTACACATAGTAAATTCACATGACGAGTTAAATCATCTTCTACTTTATTTTCCTTTCCCTTTATATGCTTTATTTCGAAGTCATACTCGCTCAGAAAGGACAACCATATGGCTTGTCTTGCGTTCAAATTTTGTTGATCAAATAAATATTTAAGGCTTATGTTATCTAACATAAGTAAATATTTCTCCTAATTAAGTAATGTTGCCACATTTTTAAGGCGTGAATTACAACAACAAGTTCTAGATCACGTATTGCATAATTCTTCTCATGATATTTTAGTTTTATGGATTCATAAGCTACAACATAATTCTCTTGTAGTAAAACTCCACCTAACCCTTCATTGCAAGCATCGACACATAGGAAAAAATACTTGAATGGATCAACAATTTTTAAGATCAGGGCGGTGGTTAATAGGTGTTTTATTTTGTTAAATCTTTCTTCTCACTTTTTAGTCCACTCAAAAAAAATTTCTTTCTTTTGTAAGGAATTTATGGGGTAGTAAATCTTAGAAAATCCTTCTATGAACTTCCTGTAGTATCCAGTGATCCCCATAAATGATATGATGTTAGATACATTTTTAGGAACCGCCCACTCCATGATGGCCTTTACCTTATCTGGGTCGACTGAGATTCCATCCTTAGCACTACGTGTCCGAGGTACTGAATCTTGTCTTTGAAAAAGTCACATTTACTGAACTTTGGATAAATTTGTTGTTTTCTTAATACTTGCAATACTATTTTCAAATGTTCTTTCGTGTTCTTGTTCATTCTTAAAGTAGATTAATATGTTGTTAATGAAGACAACAGATTAATATGTTGTCAATGAAGACAACCACAAATTTATCCAGATAGTTACTTAATATGTTGTTCATTAAACACATGAATGCAGTAGGTGCGATTGTCAACCCAAAGGGAATTACGAAAAACTCATAGTGACCGTAACAGGTCCTAAATGTTGTTTTAAAAATATCTCCATCTTTTATTTGCACTTGATGATAACTCAACCTTAAATATATCGTCGAAAATATAGTTGCTCCATGGAACTGATCGAAGAGATAAACTATTCAGGGAAGTGGGCATCAATTTTTAATAGTCATTTTATTTAGTTTCATGTAATATATACATAATATTAATGTACTGCCCTTTTTTTCACAAACAAGACTGGTGCTCCCCAAGGATACATCCTTGATCGAATGCATTTTTTATCCATTAGTTCTTGTAATCGTGCTCTTAGTTCTCTGAGTTCGATTATGTTTATTCGATATGGAGCTCTCAATGTTGGTACTGCTCCAGGTATCATATCGATTGTGAAGTATATATCCCTTTTTGGAGGAAGTCCGAGGAATTCTTCCGGAAAGATACCTTTGAACTCCTTTAAAATAGGTATGTCTTCTAGTTTAGGTTTCATATTGTTTTCCTTGTCATTTATTATATACACTGCGAATACCTTACATCCTTTTCTTACTGATATCTTCATTTACAGAGCAGAGATTTCTCTAATGGTCACCTTCCTAGGAATTCCTTTCACTTTTATAATATTTCCATTATTCTCAGTACATGTAAATGTTTTATCAAAATAGTTTATCGAAAATTTATGCTCTTCAAGCAAATCCATTCCTATCAACAGGTCATAATATCGTGAAGGCAATACATTTAAATTCACATGTGTAAGGAAATCATTCAACATTATCTTACAATTTCTAACAATACTGGTAACCTTTCTTTTTTGTACCTATGGCTAACTATACTAGCCACGACTTATCAAATGTTTTAGGTACCAAATTCCATAAATCAACTACTCTAGGTGAAATATAACTCAGGCTAATTCTTGAATCAATTAAGATAGAGATAGGTTGATAGGTTATCATAACTTCAATTTTGACCATGCAAGTCTGGTGGTCTACTTGCTGATTTTGTAGTGCCACGTAGATTCTAGGCATGCTCATGGCCATATCCCCAACTGTAACTGCTTCCTGGATAGAATGAACATTAAACTTTTGTTTCCTTGCTGGACAGTCTTTAAAGTAGTGTTTTTCTCCACACTCCCAACATTTTAAGAGTTCTTATACACTGGGATTTTATTAGGAACAGTTGAGGGTAGTGCAGAATATTGAGGTTTAAAAACCATTTAATTGTTACCCTGATAGCCTCGATGATTATTTCCCATGTTTTTATGGAACTTATTTTGTTTTCTTTTAGAATCAAAATTTTTTGGCCTTTGATTTTTCCAAGATGGTATACTTTCTCTTTTATTCTTGTTTTGGTCATAACAGAAGTTGTGCTTCCTCATCGCTTCCTGAAGTTTCTTTGGATTGTCTTATTCAATCCATTCTTTAAACATGAGGGGCATGAAACTAAGGAACCATGGTATCTTGGGATTCTCATCAATTATGTAGGGGACATAGCGAAGTAAGATTAAGAACTTACTGTAGAGTTATTTCATTGTCATGGCCCCTAACCTCAGTTCATAAAACTCCATGTATTTTTCTTCATAATATTGTTCATATAAATATTTTCTTTTAAAACATTTCTTAGAAGTTTTCCAGGTTACATACCTTTCTTTTATACCCTTAAATTTCTTTATGTCTTGCCACCATATATCTACCTTTCTGGTCAGATTATAAATGGCCTTTTTTCATTCAACTCATCTGAGTAATTATATATTTGGAGGTACTTTTTCATTCCAGACAAACATGCCTCTGCCTCTTCTCCCTTCTTGATTTCTCCATTAAACATGGGTTGTTTAATTTTCTTGAACTCCCTAGATATTTCCTCATTGGGTATGTACTTTTTCTTCTTTCTATTTTTGTCACTATTTTTGCTTGACTCTTGAGATTTTATGTGACGCTTAGCTGACTTTTCAGTTGAGGTGTCAGGGTTACATCTGGAAAATTCTAGCTTCCTACCCTTACGTTTATTGTATGGGGAAGTTTTAGGAAGTTATTGATCAAAATACTTATTTTTATCTTTTTCTTCATTATGGATTTTTGCTTATAAGATAGTGTTTAGTTCCTCTTGAGCCTTCATAATTCGCTCGTTATATTCCTTAAAATTTCTTAATTCAGACCTTAGTCCATTCATCGTCCTTTTTAATTAAGATTTATTGTCCTGAATTTCATTTAGATCTACTGAGAACTCTCCATCCATTAGATTACCCTCTTCATTATTTATAGGTTCTTCCATGCGACATTCCTCTTCTGCAGACATTCCAACATCTACCATATTTCCTACAAAATATATTTGTACTTCTCTTTGCTGGGTATAAGAGAATTTCCAAGACAAAACAAACATGAGTTAGTTTGTTGTTTTCTAAAATAGTAGTGTTTTGAGCCTATTTAGGCATAGTTATAAATACGTGCTCTGATATCATATGTAACATACCTCAAATTTCAAACATAAAAAATTCTATAACCATATATCTTCGGACATATTAATGAAATACAAAACTATTATGAGGCATTACAGACAAATAGAGAGTAACCTGACCCAATGAAAAACATAGAATTCCCAACAAAAAATCAAAAACTAAGTTACTGTTCTTCTTCAAGAACCATTTCGCACTGAAAAGAATAGATTTCCAAACAAAAACTCAAAAAGCTAAGTTATAGTTCTTCGGCAAGAACAATTTCGCAGTTCTGATTCTGCATTTTGCATTTTGCTTTCCACATTCGACAATGTGGAATGTGGAATCTAAAATTCCATTAAATAAATCATTTATCTTCCACACCATTGATTCCTTGCAAAATCAACCCTGACCACTAATCTTGAAGTGATGAGGATTGCAGGTTGCAGAAACTTTAGTTTTCGTTAAATTAATCTTTGACTTTTTGCATTCCGCATTCTACATTCTACAAATGTGAATTGCAGGTTACGGGTTTCGAAAACTCCAAATTCTGTCAACTTAATATTTTACTTCTCGCCTTCCGCATTCTACATTCCACAAATACGGATTGCAGTTTGCGGGTCGTGGAAACTCCAAAAAATGTGAACTTAATCTTTCACTTCCTACTTTTCATGTTCCAAATTCCTCTAATGAGGATTGCGAGGTGTAGGTTGCAGGTCATTGAAAATCCAAGTTTCGTTAGCTTAAATTTTTACTTCCCACTTTCCACATTCCGCATTCTGTAGATGCGGATTGCGGGTTGCGGTTTATGGAAACTCCACATTTCCATTAACTTAATCTTGTACTTCCCACATTCCACATTCCACAAATGAGGATTTCAAAAACTCCAAATTATGTTAAAGTAATATTTTTAATTTCAGCACCGTTTATTTCTTGCGGCTTAAGTCTCGACCGTTGATCTACCTCTTTCTAGATTCCACAATGAAACTTCTATGACTATTATCAGCCATTGATATCATTTTGGATTTGATCTGGACCGTTGATCTTCTAAATTTGTGGATCAACATTTAAATTTGAAAATTCAAGGGTTTCTAGTTTGATTTGAGGTTTTGATTTACTGTAAGCTAAAACGAACTAAATACTAACTTTATTCTTAAACAAAGTTGGCGATATGTTGTAAAACTAACTCAGGTGGACCCAAGCCTGTAACAAGTTCCTTTGGGTAAAAATTTTGCACCTGCTCTCTATTGTTAATCAACTTGCTAGTTGAATCAGCAAAATTGCTTGTTGAGCATCTGATATGTGTACCCACCAAATAAATGATGGAATTCAAAAAATATGAATTACATTACATAAATATTTTGTGCACATCAAAATTGTTTCAAAACCTGTAACTTCTCTGTAACGTCCTTGACCCTTCAACCAGCGAAGAGGATTCTACTAAACACCAAAAATCTGGGCATCTAGCCGCATGAACATGTACATACATATAATATCTGAAGTAAATGATTAAAACATCAAAAGTACTAAGATGCATAATCATACATATATTCAACAGAAGCAAAACAACATTCATTCATATACATGTTCATCATAAATCATTAATAGTAACATAACTGCAGAAGTAAAATAGAAAAGAATACTTATCTTATAAGAACTGTTCGGCAACCAGCTACGTCGCTGCAATGTTTCACCCAACCATAGGCCTGCGTGCTCTTTAATCTCTTAGCAATGCTGCCACCCTCGAGCTGAGCATGATTCCCAAAGGAATAAGGAGCCAGCAGGCTTACACATAGCCAAGGATACACAAAACATTAGGAATACACAGTTCAACCAAGCCAACTCAGTTGGGATTATCAGGCGAGCATCAGATCAGCCAAGCCAACACAGTTGGGTTTATCAGGCCATCCAAGAGCTGGGAAAGGCTAAATTCTAAGCTGGTGCAGTCATTGAAGAGCTAAGGACACCTACACTATAAATAGCCTGACTTCTAGAACACCCACACACACCCAACACAAGGAAACCAGTCCTTTCTCTGCAATGCAGTCCCTCAGGCCCTGACCTCCCTTCAAGTGCTATTCAAGGGTTGTGGAGAAGAAAGTAAACCCTCTAGATCTGTCTATGTGGTTCCCAAACACACCAGGTTTTTCAAGCAAATCAGGCCCTCATCACCACTCCATTACTGTCTGAAGACCAACCATTGCATGCATGCAGCAAAACCAACAATTTCAGCTTTGACAAGGGAAACAAAACCTGAAACATTCTTGGCCCTATCGTGGCCAAATGATTCAACAACGGTAACATACAACAGATACCACTTTAAAAATGGGAATCATAGTCAACAAGACATGGATGAGACCACAACTAGTAATCAATGAGTAAAATCATAGCACACGATCCACAGATGAAGGACAGGACAATACACAGTCCAATAATGCGAAAGGAACATCGATGCTCTACACAGGCTCGAGGAAGAACATAACCACAAAACAACAATCAGTGAGAAAAAAGGGGAACGAACAGTGTCTTTGCGTGAGATGGACAGTGAAGAGAAAATTCTCCTGTGTGAGGAAATACGATGATGATTCCTGTGCGTGAGAAGGGTGAACCGCAAGACTGTCTGCGTGTGAGTGAGCCAAAAATTCCAAGAGTGGGAGAGTGGAAGTGTTTTATGTTGGTTTCCTTTCCCCCACATGAATGCAACAACCCAGCTGGAGGAGGGTGTGTGTGGATAGGCCAACCACCCACCACTACTCAGCAAATAACTGCCCTCAACCAACAGTACTTTAGTGGCTGACACATGGATTTTCCCCATGGGTTCAAGGTTTAACAATTCCCACCCCTATCCTCGGGAAACCATGCCCTTTTCAATTTAGTTGCATTGACATAGCTGGTTGGGTTTATTTAATTAAAATGCATAGTGACATGATGCCACAATTTAATATGTGCCATATATCCCGATATACTATCGACAATAATTCCAATCTGAAACATAACACAACCAAATCGATGGTGGGGCCTTTGCCTTTAGCTCCACACCATGATTATTTACAATATATATTTATATCATGTATTTTTAATGCATTGAGGTCAAAACCAGGGTGTGTTACATTCCCCTCCCCCTTCAATAGCATTTTCCTTAGTGATTTACAAAATTGAACAAAATGCTACACTAGTATCGCCTCAGTGTTTTGTAGAATTGAACAAAAATGGATGTGCCAATCACATGGCATCCTCCAGCTCCCATGTAGCCTCTTCAGGTCAGTAGTGCTCCCATTGCACCTTTACCTGCTCTATGGCTCAGTTCCAGAGCATTGTGACCTTCCTGTTGAGGATGCGCATTGGCTCGATTTGGAACTTTCCCTCAGATTCCACCTGAATCACATCCCAATTTATCACATGGTTAGGAGCATGTACATATCTCTTGAGCAAAGAAATATGAAAAACATTACGAGCTCTAGTACTAGCAGGCAATGCAAGTCTATATGCAACTGGCCCTATTCTTTCAAGCACTTCAAATGGCCCACAATATCTTGGTGATAGCTTGGCACAACTTCCAAGCTTCAAGGAACTCTTGCTTTCCCTCACTCTAAGGTAGACATGATCCCCAACACTTAACTCTCTGTTCACTCTATTCTTATCTGCATAGCTTTTCTATCTGTCCTGTGCTACTTTTAGATTTTGCTTGATCCTTACAACCTCTTGCTCCATTTCCTTGAGCAATTCTGGTCCACGCATAACCCTGTTCACTAGATTATCCCTAGTCTCTGGTGTCCTACACCTTCTTCCATACAAATCTTCATACGGACTCATCCCCAAGGATGTCTGTTGTCCATTGTTATAAGCAAACTCTACCAAGTGTAAGTAATCTTCCCACTTGGTTGGTTTGTCCATCACATACATGCGAAGAATATCTTCAAGCACCTGATTAACTCTTTCTGTTTGAAGCACCTGATTAACTCTTTCTGTTTGAAGCACCTGATTAACTCTTTTTGTTTTCCCATCTATCTGAGGATGTTAGGCAATTTCGAAGTTTAGCTTTGTACCCAAATCTGCAAACAACCCCTTCCAAAAATTGGAAGTGAACTTGACATATTGGTCAGATACTATTGCCTTTGGCAAGCCATGCAATTTGAAAATATCCTTCACGAAGATCTTTGAAATGTCATCAGTCTTATGCATATACTTCAGCGATATAAAATGCGTTGCCTTAGTCAACTTGTCTACCAAAACCATGGTGGAATCATGTTGTCTCCAAGTCATCGGCAATCCTGTAATAAAATCCATGGAAATAAATTCCCATTTCCATTCGAGAACTGGAAAAGACTCAAATAAACCTACAGGGTGTTGATGCTCAACCTTTACCTGTTGACATTTCATGCACCTTGAAATGTGTTCAGCCATGTCCTTTTTCATTCCTGGCCAAAAGTATTGCTTTCTAGCTATAGCAATTGTCTTCTGATATCCTGGGTGACCAAAATACTAAGCTTGAAGGATTTCATCCATAACAACTCTCCTCAAATATGCTACATTCGGAATATAAATTCTGCCTTTATAAGTAAGAAGTGCATCTTCTTTCAATTTATATCCCTCATACCTCTTCTCAATACTTTGCTGCTGCAATTTTTGTTTTACCTGTTCATACAATTCATCTCCAGCAGTATGATTAACAATCTGTTGCCTCAAATCTAATTGGCAAATACTAAGAGATGCCACATGCATTTCCTACACCTTCCTACTGAGTGCATCCGCTACCTTATTCTCTTTCCCCTTTATGTGCTTAATTTCAAAATCAAACTCGCATAAAAATTCCAGCCATCTCGCCTGCCTAGCATTCAGAGTAGGCTGGTCAAACAAATACTTCAGACCACAATGGTGTGTCCTGAGTTCAAATCTTCTACCCATCAAGTAATGCCTCCACATCTTGAGAGCATGTACTATGGCTGGAAGCTCGAGATCATGAGTGGCATAGTTATCTCATGCTCCTTTAGCTTTCTTGACTCATAACATATCACGTGGTTTTCCTGCATAAGGGATCCTCCAAGCCCTTGTCTGCATGCATCGATACCCACCACAAAGTCTTTCTCTGGATCTGCAACTTTCAATACTAGTGCACTGGTGAGAAGATTCTTTAATTTCTGGAAGCTTTCTTCACACCTTGATGTCCATTCAAACTTTATCCCCTTCTTTTGCAAAGAAGTGATGGCATGTGCAACTTTGGAGAATCCCTCAATGAATCTCCTATAATATCCTACAAGTCCCATAAAAGATCTTATATCCGTCACATTTCTTGGAGTAGGCCAATTCATAATGGCTTCAATCTTTTCAGGGTCCATAGATATACCCTCTTTTGAGATAATGTGACCCAAATATTGAATTCTATCTCTGTAGAAGTCACACTTGCTCAATTTTGCATACAACTGATGCTCCCTGAGCAATGTCAATTTCAAATGCTCTTCATGTTCTTCCTCATTCTTAGAATAAACAAGAATGTCATCAAGGAAAACAAGAACAAACTTGTCCAAATACCTGCTGAAGACACTATTCATAAGGCACATAAATGTAGTTGGTGCATTTGTGAGACCAAATGGTACCACTACAAACTCATAGTGCCCATACCTTGTTCTGAAGGCTGTCTTATGAATGTCTTCATCCTTGATTCTCACCTTATGGTAACCAGACCTCAAGTCAATCTTGGAAAATACCTTTTCTCAACTGTTTGTAATCAATACATAACCTGAGTGTACCATCTTTCTTCTTTACAAATAGAACTGGTGCTCCCCAAGGAGACACGCTCGGCTGGATATACTTCTTTTCCAACTCTTGCAGCTACATCTTCAACTCTAGCATCTCCAGTGTACTCATCCTATAGGGTGTCTTGGACACTGCTGCTTCTCCTAGAACAAGTTCAATTGTGAAATCAATGTCCCTCTTTGGAGGAAGCCCTAGAATCTCGTCAGAAAACACATCCTTGGATTCTTGTAGCACCTGATAGTCCTCAAATCTAGGAGTTTCATCTCCTGTTGTATCCAAAATATGACCTGCATACAACTGGCAACCCTTACTAGATAACTTTTTCAATTGCATTGCTGAAACCTACCTTACTAAAATTACCTTTGGAATACCTTTCACAACTACTGGGTTTCCTTCTTCATCCATGCATTCAAAAGTCTTATTGTAACAGTCAAGATTTACTCTGTGAGCTTCTGACCAATCCATTCCAATGAGAACATCATAGGAACCAAGTGGTAGAACATTCAGATCTACACAAGTGATCAATCCATTCATAACCAATGGACATTTCTCTACCNCTCGCTGAACTAACCAAGATTTCCCATGCTTTACCTTCTTAAAAGCACAAATCTCCACTACTCTAGGAGTGATACAACTGTGAGTAGAACTAGGGTCAATCAAAATAGAAACAAATTGTTCAACAATCTTACCTGCAATTTCAACCACAGTTGACTAGTGATTTTCCTGGCGGTCCTCTAGTGCTGCATAAATTCTAGGGACTTCCTTTGCTACTTAACCCACTATTTCTGCTTCCTGAATGTTATAATATGGCCTTGCACTTTCATTCTCAATTGGACAATATCTGCACAAGTGGGGTCCTTCACATTTCCAACATTTGAGTGGACCTTTATTCTGTTGTGGATCTTTAAGATTTCCACCTATCACTCCAACTGGGTTACTCGCAGCTTGGTATGGCTGCTTCTGTGGATTGCTGAATCTATAAGGTTTGAAACCTTTATTTCTTTGGTCAAACTTCTCATTCCTCTTGTCGTTCCAAGCCTTATGGTAGTAAGGTTTACCCTTGCTTTGCTCATATCAATACTTAGCCTTCTTGATGGCTTCTTCAAGAGTTCTCAGTTCATAAAATTCAATTCTATCTTTGTAAGACTGAGGCAATCCACTCAGAAACCGCTGGACCTTCACTTTTTCATCTCTGATGTACTGAACATGCCTCAACAATTCCAAGAACTTATTTGAATATTCATCCATGTTCTGCTGTCCCAATCTCAGCTCATGGAACTCCTTAATCTTTTCATCGTAATATCTGATAGAGAGGTATTTCTACTTAAAATACTTCTTGAAATATTTCCACTTCAGTCTCCTTTCATTGATTCTCTTTACTTGCTTGAAGTGTTCCCACCAAATGGATGCTCTTCCATTCAAATTGAATATGGCAACCCTTTCCTTCATGTTTCCTGAATAGTCCTGCACTTAAAAGTACTTCTTTATCCAAAGAAGCCAAGCTTCAGCCTCTTGTCCAGTCTTTACCTCACCATCAAATGTAGGAGGTTTGGCTTTCTTAAATTCATCGCGAGAGTGATCCCTATGGTGTATTCTTCTTTTCCTTTTATGAGAAGATGAACTTGTATCCCCGCTGGATTCTTCAAAGTCAGATGATCCACTAGAAGTCCTTCTCCTTCTCCTAGTGCTGCTCTTACTGCCTTCCATTCTTGCTGTACCTCGTCCAGAGTCTATCTTTCTTTACAAGTCTGTCAAAGTCTGCAACATGGCAGCATTCAACTAATGTTGCTCTTCTTGAGCCTTAATCAAGCTTCTCATGGTGGCTAGAACGTCTGACGGGGTCTCTTGGAATCTCCTTCCATTAGAATCTATGTCATCATTTCCATTATAGACATTTTCTCCCATGGCATATCTTGCATGCTCGTAAGAATCCTGAGCATCATATCCATCATGGGTTCTCATAACTGAACCACCACTTGCTTATCAAACTGCAATTTCTGAAATACTACCCTTGAAGGTAACTGTGATTTTGCAAACGTGTTAAATAGAAAACTGTTAAATGCATACATATTTATATAAATCATAACTACTTACCTTCTCCTGGAGAAAAAATCTAATTAACAGTTTTTCTTAAACACACAAAAATTCCTTTCTTGTTTAGCCCTGTAATCTACTGACAGTCTGCTGAAAAATACACTCAAAAACAGTTGAAAACAACTTGAAAAATCCACTTTGAAAAACCCAAATTTCCTTGTACAGGATCGGGTCTCATCCCAACTAATGTTCCAACGTTTTAGCGGCCAGAACCACTAATTTTCCCCACTGCTCATCGGCAGTCTGTTCATCTATTTTCCTCTACTGTATCATGTCTGTAGTCATCTAACCTTCCGATCTTTATTGACGATTAGAACCTTTAAGCCTTGCGCTACATCAACAATGCCAAGGACTGTTCATCGACAGTCAAACAGCTAACGTCTTCCGTTGTTTCATATTTACAGCCATCTAAGCTTCCAAGCCCTTTATTGGTGTTGCAAAAAACTTTATCGGTGATCAGATCCTCTAAGCACTACCACATCGGAGATCAGATCCTCTACCCATTGGGATGCTAGTTCTCTAGGCTTCCACAATGGCGGACAATGGACTTTCTGGAGTTTTCACGGCCATAACTCTGTCAACGGTCAGAATGACTAGAAACTACAACATCGAATGGTTTAACCACTACACTTCAGCAATCCAACATTGAACGGATCCACGGTGTCGGTGGCTTCAACAACTAAGGTTTTTCGATCGGCGGTTAGAGCAACATCTAGCTATGGTATCAGATGGTTAGTCCCTCAGACATCTGCAAAGGTAGTTCCACAACCCTTCACTTTTCCTGATTGATGTCCATCGGTGGTCTCATTAACTAACTTCCGTCGATTGCCGATGGTTTCCAACACTTAGAAAAATCTCGGCAAAAATTTTCTTTTTCCTTCTTCCTGCGACACTCCGTCGGCTGTTTCATTAACTATTTCCTTTCGACACTGTGGCTACTCCCTCAACTAATCATAGGCAATCCAATCAGCTAATGATCACTGATTGCCGATGGTATTATCGGAGCTTCATCAGACTAAGTTCCCCGATGAGCTGAGGGTTCGATACTTAGCATAATTTTTCCAAAATTTTCTTTTTCTTGCTGCTTGTTGGCTCTTTCATTAGCTAAATTCTTCCGACAACGACGACGTTTTGGCAGTTCCTATATCTAATTTTCTTCAATCCACTCAACTAGTCTTCAAAGATGCCAAAATTCAATATCGGGTGTTTCTTCAACTAAGTTGTGTCGGCGTTTCAGCGGCCTTCAGCTAATCTCCACCGAAACTATGGTTCCCGCATCCACTAAGTTTCACTGACGGCCGACGATTCCCATACTTGGAAATTTTTTCCGAAATTCCTTCTTTCCGTCGCTTGATCAACTCAAACGTATTTTATTCTTTGCTGATGTATCGATGCCTTCGCTATATATTCTCCAACATTGCGGCTACGTCATCAATTAATCATCGACGATCCAATCCTTTAATCATCGCCAAATGTCGATAGTCTTATCACTTCAGTTTTTTGCCGCTCAGTATCGGCTTTCAGAACAACTATCTGCTGCAGCATCGACGGTCAGGGACTCTATCCGTTGAAATGATAATCCACTATCCATCCGCAATAGTGGATCCATGAACAACTAAGCTTTTTCGATGTTCATTGACGGTTCCATCGTCTAATCATCGGCGATGCAATCAACTAACTTCCGCTGATCGCTGATTGTCAGACTTAGAAAAATTTTCAAATTTTTTCTCTTTCATCTCTTCTCCATCAGTGTTTCAGTGATATCCTTGTCTATCTTTCACTGATCACCGATGTTCCATGTTAGGTGGTCTTCAGACTAGCTCTTCCGCTGCATCAGAAGAACTTCCCACTAAGTTTTTCAATGAGCAGACAATTCTAGCACTCAGAAAAATTTATGAAAGTTTTCTATCATAAATGTCTAATCTATGCTGGGTAGAAGGAAACCTGCCTCTGCTAGCTGATATTTCATGAACCATTCAGGCCCATGTTGCAACTAGTGCTCTGATACCACACTATAACGTCCCCGACCCTTCGACCGGTGAAGAGGATGCTACTAAACATCAAACATCCGGGCATCTAGCTCCATGAACATGCACATACGTATAATATCTTAAGTAAATTCTTAAAACATCAAAAGTACTAAGATGCATAATCATACATATATTCAGTGGAAGCAAAACAAAATTCATTCATATACATGTTCATGATAAATCACATGTTCATGATAAATCATTAACAGTAACATAACTACAGAAGTAAAATAGACAAGAATACTTATCTTATAAGAACTATCTCACAACAAGCTACGTCGCTGCAACGTTCCACCCAACCATAAGCCTGCATGCTCTTTAATCTCTTAGTAATGCTACCACCCCTGAGCTGGGCATGATTCCCCAAGGAATAAGGAACTAGTAGGATTACACATAGCCAAGGATAGACAAAACATCAGGAATACGCAGTTCAGCCAAGCCAACTCAGTTGGGTTTATCAGGCGAACATCAGATCATCCAAGCCAACACAGTTGGGTTTATCAGGCCATCTAGGAGTTGGGAAGGGCTAAATGCTAAGCTGGTGTGCTCATTGAAGAGCTAAGGACACCTACACTAGAACTAGCCTGACTTCTAGAACACCCACACACACCCAACACAAGGAAACCAGTCCTTTCTCTACAACGTAGTCCCTCAGGCCTTGACCTCCCTTCCAGTGCTATTCAGGGGATGTGGAGAAGAAAGGTAGTCCTCTATCTCTGTCTATGTGGTTCCCAAACACACCAGGTTTGTCAAGCAAATCAGGCCCTCATCACCACTCGATTACCATCCGAAGACCAACCACTGCATGCATGCAACAAAACCAGCAATTTCAGCTTTGAAAGGGGAAACAAAACCTAAATCGTTCTTGGCCCTATCGTGGCCAAACAATTTAACAATGGTAACCTACAGCAGATACCACTTTAAAAAGGGGAATCACAATCAACAAGACATGGATCAGACCACAACCGGTGATCAGTGAGTAAAATCACAGCACACGATCCACAGATGAAGGATGGGACAATACATAGTCCAATAATGTGAAAGGAACATCGATGCTCTGCACAGGGTGGAAAAAGAACATACCCACAGAACAATAATCAGTGAGAAAAAAGGGGAACAAACAGTGTCTTTGCATGAGTTGGACAGTGAAGAGAAAATTCTCATGCATGAGCAAATACGATGATGATTCTAGTGCATGAGAAGGGTGAACCCCAAGACCGTCAGCGTGAGAGTGATCCAAAATTTATGAGAGTGGGAGACCCACCACTACTCAGTAAATAACTACCCTCGACTAATAGTAGTTTAGTGGCTGACACATGGATTTTCCCCATGGGTTCCAGGTTTAAAAATTCCCACCCCTATCCTTGGGAAACCATGCCCTTTTCAATTTAGTTGCATTGACATAGCTGGTCGAGGTTATTTAATTAAAGTGCATAGTGACATGATGTCACAATTTAATATGTGATGTATATCCCGATATACTATCGACAATAATTCCAATCCAAAACATAACACAACCAAATCGATGGTGGGGCCTTTGGCTTTAGCTCCGCACCATGATTATTTACAATATATATTTATATCATGTATTTTTAATGCATCGGTATCAAAACCAGGGTGTTACATTCCCCTAGTGAAATTGTTGTGGACCGTCGATCTATTTTATGATCGATCTCGGCCATAGATATGGATCTTAATTTCCAGTGATCACTTCTGATTTTGCAGCCCAACCTCTCCTATATCTTCCTCGCTCTTTCTCCAACAAAATGTCCTTATTGCCCTCGATATTCTCCAAGATCGATCTCCACCGCACGATGTATGGCGATTTGTTTAGGATTAACTCGAGAACACCTTCTGTTTGAAAAAAATGATTTCAACCATAAATTTGTCGAAGATACAAGTTCTTTAACTTTATGTAATATTCGCTGAATTGATTAGTGAAACAATCAATTCCTTATGTAACACTTCACAAAGACAAATTTGATCTCATATGCCTCAATTTGATTTCAAGTTACACATATACATATAGAGGATTGAAAATATATACTTTTGGTTAACAAAACAATATTAAATGATCAAAACACTTGTAGAGTAAACCTCTATTCTTTATTGAATTAACAAATCATAAATCACACACTCTCTGCTCTATGTTTTTTGCAGACAGATTTACGCTATAACAGCAATACAAATTAATTCCACACTCAATAAACATAATTAGGTTGAGCGGAAATGATATGAACAAACAAAGTTCAGTTAAAAGTAGGAATACACAATACATGTTTAAAAAGAAATAGAGGATTCAATCCATTATATACAGAATCATCAATTCTAAATTCTTCAAGTATTGGATTCTAAAATATATCAACAACAACAAGTTCTATCGATTGATGCTCAGAACGAGTAATTAATCACTACAGTAATAACATTGTACATATCTAATATATTTCAAAGAAACAGGGGTATTTTTTCTATAGAAATGCATAATCATACTACCTGGAGATATAACTGTACATACACATTTCACATACACATCCTACTATAACTAGAACTAGTATTAAGAAAAACAGAGTAGGAACCTGGCACCAATGCTCGGGAAACAAAAGTGGATAATATTTTCCTCCCAACCAACTCTTAGAGTAGCCAAATTACTTGCTCCAAAACAACCAAACCTGTTCGCTAAACCACAAGAGAAAAATATCGTAATGCTCCATCTCTTGCATTACATAGACGTTAATCCCCATCCAATTCTATCCTCTTATTGTTCATGGACATTATTAAATAGTATTTTGTTTAGGACTTGGTCATTTATGAGCCTCTTGCTCTTTAGCAACTCAAGTAGGAGTGCAAACCTGATTTTTGGGGATGATGCCTCCTGCATATCGAGTTCTCACTCGATGGTCTCTACCACTTGTCATTTCCTTCTTGTGGGTCAGCGAACAATCTTTCAACAAATTCTTCCACTTTTGTTTTCCTTCAACATTATTTATTAATAAGGAATGTTTTATTACAAAATGTTCTATTCTCGACTTTTGTGTCAAAGAATAATAAAATGATAATGAAAGTATTTTCTAACATAATTAATAAATATTAATTCAGGGGGTATTACACTGTTGTTTGTAAGAACTCATTGTAGAGCATCGTAAACTTCAAATATAGGAACACTCCTAAGAGAGTGTTATTCTACGGTATCCACAAATGAATGTGGGTACATTCTCCATGTGAGAGTAATGTCTATAATGTAGATCTCAACTGTACCTAAATGCAGGTCCTATCATCTGTAAGGACTCGTCGTAGAGAATCCTCAACTTCAAATCTAGGACCACTCCTAAGCGAGTGTTATTCTATGACATCCAAAAATGAATGTGGGTACACTCTCCATGTGAGAGTAACATCTACAAGGACATCCTCAACTAGTAAGGACCACTCTGAGGATTAGAGTGTTATTTCCTGCAAGATCATCAACAAGAGATGATACTATCATCCACAAGTGAATGTAAGAGTTTGTCATCATATTTAGGTGTACTTGGCCTCTTTCATACTAGAGCTTCACTATCATGCCATTATCAATGATAGTCTTATCATCACTCCCCCTTTCCAAGGACAATCCACATCATCAACCAGTTCCCCATTTGTCCAAGAGGGTTCGTATCTTCGACCTATTTTCCTTTCCGAGGAGATTCCATATCTTTGACTTGTTCCTCCTTTCTGAAGAGAGTCCATATCTTCATCATTCCTTCTTGTAAGGAAATTTTGTAGTATCATCAGTGTTCCTCCTTGTGAGGAAAGTATTTTCTAACTACATCAAGCTTGTCATGGAAATATTCAAAATTTACTCGACATAGAGGCTTGTTCAGTACATCAACTACTTGCTCATTAGTACTCACACACTTGAGCTTTATAAGTCCATTTTGTACCATATCTCTTATATAAAAGTATCATATTTCTATGTGCTTTGATTTATCATGGAACATAGGATTCTCTGTCATCTTTATACAACTTTGGTTGTCACAAAGAATCACTGTGGTATCCAAATCCATGTCAAATAGACCTGACATTAGTTTTCGAAGCCATATCGCTTCACAACTAGCAGAGCAAGATTCTATGTACTCTATTTCAGTTGTGCTGAGAGAAAAAATGGACTGTTTCTTTCTAAACCATGAGATCATAGTGGATCCTAGACAGTAAAATCCACCTGAGGTGATCTTTCTATCTGCGACACTTCCTTCGCAGTCTGAATTCGTATATCCATACAATTTGTAGTTATGATCTCTAACATAGTATAGTCCAAAGTCTATCGTACCTTTTAGGTACCTCATCACAATATTTGCAGCTATCGAGTGAACCCATATAGGTTTGACTAGATATTGACTTAAGGTGTTCAATGCAAAGCATATATCTGGCCTTGTATTCGCCAGATACATTAATGACCCAATAATTTATCTGCACTGAGTCATATCCACTAACTCTAATGATTCATCAGATAACAACTTTAGGATGGTGTCCATGGGTGTGTCCATGAATTTACAATCCAACATATCAAATATTTTTAATATTTCTACTGCATACATTCCCTGGTTCAAAAATATTCCTTCTAAGATTTGCCACACTTCCAGCCCAAGGAAATAATGCATCAATCCAAGATCTTTCATATCAAATTATCTAGCTATATTCTTCTTTCTTTTTGTGATCTATTTATCATTTCTAGTAAGAAATAGATAATCCACATACAAAAATAGTATGAAAGGTTCATCATCCATAATATTCATGTAAAGGTTAGGATCAAATTTACTTTTGGTAAATACCAAGCTTGTCAATAAGCTATCTATTCTACCATAGGAATCTCTGGGTGATTACTTCAATACTTCAGTCCATACAGATCCTTTTTCAACTTACATACATGAGTCTCTCTGACTTCAACCTCAAATCCTTGTGGATGTTTGATGTAAACCTCTTCCTCAATCATACCATTTAGGAAGGCTATATTTACATCCATTTGGAATAGATCCCACTTCATCATGTAAGTGAGTTCCATGATGGTGCTTATGGAAGTGTACCTTTCTACTGGAGAAAATATCTCTTCATAATCAATCCGTTCTTTCTAAGAGAATCCTCCAGCCACAAATCCTGCCTTGTATTTTTGAATACTTCCATCAGTTGCATGTTTTATATTGTAGATCCATTTCAAAGATACCACACTCTTGTTTTCTAGTTTCGATACTATATCCCAAACACCATTCTTAATTATTTTCTCGTATTATTTTGTCATTGCTTCCACCCACTCTTTCTTCTATGCAACTTTTTCATAGCTGGTGGGTTCTTGATCTACAAGGCCACACATCAAAGCTACATAACTGGAAAATGGCTTTGACCTATTGCTTGTCCTTGTGGAGCCTTTTGGAGCTCCATACTTTTCTACTTATTGTATGATTTCTATTACCCAAGAAGGTTTTCTCTTTCAAGATATATCCATAGTAGGGGTTTCTTGAGGTTCTAGCATATCATGATCTTCAGATGCTACTATTTCAGAAGAGAATTGAACTTCTTCTTTTATGGGAGGTACATCCTCTTCATGTGCTTATTCAAGATGAAACATTCTGGATTTCTTAAGAGCTGTCTCTTGATAAAATGTAACATCCCTATTAATATCTATATAATGGAATCCTGAAGGCTTTATAGACTTCACAGTATCCAACAAATATTCCCTTCTTTCCAGAAGGATCCAACTTGGTTCTCTTCTCTTTCAGAATATGTACATATAATGGACAACCAAATATATTGAGATGGATCACTTTAGGTTTATTTCATGTATACATTTATTCAGGAGTCTTGAATCCAAGAGAATATGAGATAATCTATCACACACATACATAGTTGTTATTGTTGCTTCATCCCACAGGTGCATGGGAAGGTCTTGGTAATGAATCATTGTTTTCACTAAAGCATAACCGTTCTATTATTTCTTTCCACAACACCATTCTGTTGAGAATTGTAGGGAGTAGTTAGTTCCTTGTTCATTCCATATTCCTTCCAGAATTCTTCAAGTTCTTTTGAAGTATATTCTCCACCATTTTCTGATCTCAATGTCTTGATTCTTGTTTCTGAATGGTTCTCTGTCAAGAATTTGACTTCCTTGAATTTATCGAACACTTCACTCTTGGTATTCAAGAAGTATATCCATGTATTTCTTGAATATTCATTAATAAATGTGACATAATATTCATATCCACTTAAATATGTGGAGTGAAAAGCACCACACATATCAGAATGAATTAGTTCCAATGCACCTTTAGTCTTTGTTTCACTTTTTGTAAAGGTATTCTTGACGTTCTTTCCTCTTTAACATCGTTTGCAAGTTCTTTCATGATCAATCTTCATATATGGTAACCTTGTTACCACCTTGCTCACATAGGATCATGCTTTGTAATTGATGTGAGCAAGACTCCTATGCCATAGTTCACTTGAGCTAGTAGTCTCATGGACAAGGGCTATCTCTGGATGTCCTTTGATTTTGTACAGTCTTCCTTCTTCTTCACCAATGACCAAACAATCTTCAAGTTTCTTTGCTTTGGACCACATGAGCACTTGTCCATCTATAAAAGAAACTCTATATCCTTTCTTATCTAGTGTTGATATGGAAAGTAGGTTCTTTCTAAAACCTGGTACATATAGTTCTTCCTTCATTTTCATGGAAGTCCCAAGGTCGAGCTTGTATCTTGATTCACCAATACCATTGTTGGGATATTGATAGTGATCTCCTACTGATAATTTTTGAGGAGATCTCTTTTCTTCAAGCCTTCACAAAGTTTTATTCTTTCCTGTCATGTGCATTGAAGAACCATTGTGAATAAGTGGAGTGTATTCTCCAGGTTTTATAGACCTAGAGAGTCAAGAGAATAGTACATATTATTCTACATCTTTTTCTTTTGTTAGTATCTTTCAAGGTCTGTCTTATTCTTCCCCATCCGCATCTTCATCTAGATGAGCATGATGTATTTTGTTGTTGTTCTTCTTTGATGGACACTCTCTGGAAAGGTGTCCTAGCTTATGAAATTTATAACATTGATACTTTGAGTAATCTTTCTTATGATTATTTTATCTTTTCTTTTGAAACTTCTTTGTAGGTTTATAACTATCCTTATTGAATTTTGATTGTTTTCTTCTTTTAGCATGGATGGCTAGAACTTTATCATCTTCTATAAGTAGAGCTTCTATGTTAGCTACTCTATCTTCTTCTTGAATGCAATCTTCCCATACAATGTCAAACTTCATACTTTCTTTTCTGGCACACATAGTCTATATGAATGAATCCCAAGGTCTAATGATACCATTGAGAGCAGTCATAACTTGTTAATATTAATCAAGAGTGTCTCTAATGGAACTTATTTGTTCCCTGAACTGGGATACTTTTGTGAAGTAATATTAAATTGATTCTCCTTTTCTCATCTTGGTTCCCTTCAGTTGAGCTCTCAAAATCATCTTCCCGTTGATGTTGTTTCCCTCATACATTCTGGAAAGTGCATCATACATTTCCTTTGGTGTCTTATTATATGACACTTGAGGGATCAAGTGATATTTGATAGAACCAGTAACAATCCTCATTTCCTTGACTAGGTATTTCTCATGCTTCTCCTTAGATTCATCTTCTTTTGGTTCTGCAACTTCATCGTTGATGTACTTCGCAAGGAGAGTTTCACCTTCTGCAAGCTATTCTATTAAGACTAGATCTGATACCATGTTAAGATTTCATATGCTTAGATAGATATCATTAGTGTTTAATACAAATTCAATAATCATCAGTAACTAGAATATTTGTTCTTCAATGTCATCAGTAATGGATCAATATTGAGTCTTCATCTTTTGCAACACATGATCACTTGATCCTTTTGCAGCAACACTTCAATCATCTGATCCTTCGTAGCTACACTTTGATCTTCTTGATCCTTTACAGCAACAATTTGATCTTCTTAATCCTTTGTAGCATCGCTTCGTTCTTCTTGATTCCTAGCAGCATCACTTCGATCATCTCGATCCTTGGAAATAACACTTCGATCTTCTCGATCTGTTGTAGCAGCACTTCAATCTTCTCGATCCTTTATAGCAACAATTCGATATTGTTGATCCTTTGTAGCAACACTTCAATATTCTTAATCCTTTGTAGCAACACTTCGATCTTCTTAATCCTTTGTAGAAACACTTCGATCTTCTTGATTTTTTGTAGTAACAGTTCGATCTTCTCGATCCTTTGCAGCCGCACTTCGAATTTTTTTTTGGACCCTTTTCTGCCACACTACTTGCAGTACACATGATATATTTGCATGATCATAAATACATGTCACTTGAGGACATAGGTCCAAGGATTATGCAATCATCATCAACATGCTCCCCCTTAATGAGGAGGGTCCATAGTATTGACCAACTGATTCATCTGCAATTTAATGCAAGACCATAGGGTCCGAAAGGACTCATCGTAGACCATCCTCAACCTGTTAGAGATAGAACCACTCCAAGCGAGTGTTATACTATGACATATACATGTACACATAAGCATACTCTCCATGCAAGAGTATCATCTGCAACTGCATATCTTGACCGCACCTAAATGCAAGTCATCTCATCCGTAAGGAGTCATCGTAGAGTATCCTCAGTTTCAAATCTAGGACCACTCCTAAGCGAGTGTTATTCTACGACATCCACAAATGAATGTGGTTACACTTTCCATGTGAGAGTAATGTAAATGCATGCCATGTCTGTAACATACCTCAATGCATTCCCTATCTATAACATACCTCAAATTTCAAATGCATGCACTGTCTGTAACATACCTCAAATTTCAAACATAAAAAAATTCTATGACCATATATATTTATAAATATTAATGGAATACCTAACTACTATGAGGCATTACAGACAAATAGAGACTTTAAAGAATAACCCTCGCCAAATGAAAAATTTAGAATTCCCAACAAAAACTCAAAAAATAAGTTATTGTTCATCCGCAAGAACCATTCCATAGTTCTGATTTCGTGTTCCGCATTCTTCATTCCTCATTCCACATTCTTTCAAAATTCCATTAAATAAATCACTTACCTTCCACACCATTGATTCCTTGCGGAATCAACCCTGACCATCAATCTTTACTAGATGAGGATTATGGGTGGAAACTCTAGTTTCCATTAAATTAATCTTTGACTTTCCACATTTTGCAAATGTGGATTGCGTGTTGCAGAAACTCCAAATTCCATGAAATTAATATTTTACTTCTCACATTCCACATTCTGCATTTTGCAAATGCAGATTGCAGGTTGCGAGTCACGGAAACTCCAAAATCCCTGAATGTAATCTTTTACTTCCCGCTTTTTGCATTCCGCATTTCGCTAATGCAGATTGTGGGGTACAGGTTGCGGGTCGTGGAAACTCCAAGTTTTGTTAGCTTAATATTTTACTCCCCTCTTTTCGCATTCCGCATTCCATAGACGTGGATTGCGGGTTTCTGGTTGAAAAAACACCACATTTCCGTTAACGTAATATTCTACTTCCTACATTCCACATTCCGCAAATGCGGATTGTGGGTTGTGGGTTGCGGAAACTCAAAATTTCGTTAACTTAATATTTTTACTTTCTGCAACATTGATTTATTGCAGCTTAAGTACCAACCATTGATCTAATTCTTTGTGGATTCCACTATGAAACATCCGTAACTATTATCAATCGTTGATCTTGTTGCGGATTTGATCTGGACCATTGATCTTCTAAATTTGTGGATCAACGTTTAAATTTATGGATTCAAGGGTTTGTGGTTTGATTTGGGGTTTTGATTTATTGCAAGATAAACAAAAATAAATATTAACTTGATGCTTAGAAAAATAGCTGATTTATCGTCCAACTCACTCAGGCGAACTCAAGGTTGTAAAAAATTCATTTGGATAAAAATTTCACGCCTGCTCCCTACTGTTAATTGACTTGCTAGTTGAATCAATGAAATGGCTTATTGATCGTCCAATCAGTGTCCCCACCAAATCAATGGGGAATAAAAAAAATATGAAGTGAATTCCATAAATATTTCGTGCACATACAAAGTTTTTCAAAACCCACAACTTCTCCCAACAAAATCGTTGTGGACCGTCGATCTATTTTATGATCGATCTCGGTCGTAGATCTCGATCTTAATTTCCAGCAATCACTTCTGATTTCACAGCCCGACTCCTCCTATATCTTCCTTTATTTTTCTCCAGTGTAATGTCCTTATCACCATCGATCTTCTAAAATATCGATCTCCACCACACGATGTATGATGATTTGCTTAGGATTAACATGGGCACACCTTCTATTTGAGAACATCGATTTCAACCATAAATCTATCAAAGATACAAGTTCTTTAACTTTCTTTAATATTCATTGAATTAATCAGTGAAATGGTCAATTCCTTTTGTAATGCTTCACATAGACAGATTCGATCTCATACACCTCAATTTGATTTTGAGTTGCACATATACACATAGAGGATTGAAAATATATGCTTTTGGTTAACAAAACAAAGGTATTAAATGATTAACACACTTCCAGAGTAGAAATCTATTTTTTATTCAATTAACCAATCATAAATCACACGCTCTCTATTGTATGCTCTCAGTAGATGGATCTACGCTATAACAACATTACATATTCAATCCACATTCAATAAATATAATTAGGTTGAGCAAAAACGATACGAAGAGACAAATCTCAGTTAAAAGTAAGAATACACGTTACATTTATAAAAAAAACGGAGGATTCAATCCATTATATACATAATCATGAATTCTAAATTCTTCAAGTATTGGATTTGAAACTATATCAACAACAACCATTTCTACCGACTTATGCTCAGAACGAGTTATTGATCAGTACAGTAATAACATTGTACATATCTAATATACTTCAGAGAAACATGGATATTTTTTCTACAGAAATGCATAACCCTACTACATGGAGATATAACTGTACATAAACATTTCTCATACAAATCGTACTGTAACTAGAATTAGTCATAAGAAAAACATAGTAGAAACCTAGCACTAATGATGGGAAAACAGAAGTGGAGAAGTTGTTTCTCCCAACCAACTCCCAAAGCAACCAAATTAATTTCTCCAGAACCCTCGAGCATGTTCACTGAACCAGAAGAAAAAAATATCTTAATGAACAATCTCTTGCATTAAACATATGTTAATCCATGTCCAATGCTAGCCTCATGTTTATCATGGACATACTATTAAATAGTGTTTTTCCTAGGACTTGGTCATTTATGAGCCTCTTGCTCTTTAACAACTCAACTAGGAGTGCATACCTGATTTTTTGGGATGATTCCTCCAGCATCTTTAGTTCTCACTCAGTGGTCTCTGCCATTTGTCATTTCTCTCTTGTGGGTCAACAAATAGTCTTTCAACAACTACTTCTACTTTTGTTTTGCTTCAACATATTTTATTAATAAGGAATATTTTATTACAAAATGTTCTATTCTTGACTTTCTTGTCAAATAATAATAAAATAATAATCAAAGTATTTTCCAGTAGAATTAATAATTATTAATTTAGGAGGTATTACATACACCTCCCCTTAAAAGATAAAACCGTCCTCAATGTTATATCTTTTGCTTTTATTCATCCATGCCATCCTCTTGGAATAAGTCTGGACATGCCTACTGCATATTACTTTCTAGCTCCCAAGTAGCTTATTCCAGACTAAGGTGCTTCCATTGCACCTTTACCTATCTGATGGTACAGTTATGGAAACAAATTTCTCTCCTGTTGAGAATGTGCTCCGCTCCCACTTGGAACTCTCTGTCGGGTTCGAAATGGATTACATTCCAAACAATCACATGAGAAAGATCATGAACATATCTCTTCAATATGGAAACGTGAAACATACTATGTACTTTAATATTGGGTGGTCGGGCTAACTGGTATGGAACCGACCCCACTTTGGCTAGAATTTCAAATGATCCACAATACCTGGGTTCCAATTTCTTATACTTGCCCCATTTATATAATTTTTTTAATTGTATTTTATATATAATTGTTTCTTTATATTTTATGAAGTTCCTTTAGGTAGTTAAGTTAAAACAACAAAGTCTTTTTTTACATTGTTAAGTTAGAATACTAAAGTGTTTTTTTTTTAAGTTTTAATAAAAAAGAAAGAGTGTTTAGTTAAATGAGATTAAATTTGAATGAAATTAAATTTTAGAAATTTAATTATAGTATATTATTTAGTATTATTTTGTGTATATATAATGAAATGAAGTGTTAGTTTAATATTTCATAGAACTATATTTATAGAACTGTGTTTATATTTAGTTTTTTCATATTATATTGTATTTAAAAAATGTGTAAGGTAAATGGATTTTTTTTATATATTTAATTGTAAATAATATTAATAAAATAAAAATATTGATTATATAATATATTTTAAATATAAGTTTAAGAAAATGGGAATATTGTTTTATGTGTAACTCAGAAATATTATGGTTATAGTTATTGTTTTATTTATTAAACATATTTTTTCTTTTTAATTTATAATTGCATTTTGGGTATAATAGTTTAAGTGGTTTAAGTTTTTATATTTTATGGAGTTATTTAAAGCCTAAATAAAAACATGGATGAATTCATATTTCTCAATATATAAAATGTCTCAATTTCCTAGTGGGGTTTTATCCCCAAATGATCTAAATAAAGAAAAAAAACAATGTGATCTATATTGTAACATTCATTAAAAAAACATTTATTAGTAATTTTTTGGGGAGTTTAACTTGAGATAATTTAGGTTATAAAAAAAAACCAACTACAATTGTACAAGATGTTATAAAAATAACATGTATAATAAACTAACACACATTCTAGATTCAAAATTAATATAAATAAGCTATTATTTTTATAAATTATCATTTTTTTAAACCAATATATTTTTCTCTTTTAAGATATTAGAATTATTTTTTTTTTTAATATTTAATAGTTAAAATTGTTTAACTATTAGTTACCTGTATAACTCATGTATAATTAAAACTTATTATATCATTATTAAGCATTAATATATTATTTATAAGTATTTATGTAACATACCGAGAACTGAAAAATAAATATTTATTATTTATTTCGAGTAAAAAACATTATGTTAATTTTAATTGTAAAGTTTCTCACAAGTGGGTCAAGGATGACTGTAATGAAGAATTATTATTTTAGTAATTAGTAAAAGGAGACACTTATTTATGGGAGACTGTTAAATGAGTGTTCACTCACCCACTAGGAGGAAGGAGCAACTGTAGAAGGTTGGTTGACAAGTGGCATCACTAGCATTCACTTTATAGATGTTGCATGAGCATAATCCCTACAAAAGTGGTCATGTTCCCTGAGAGGGGGGAACTGAGATGGTGGCTCATTTAATTCTGAATGGACCCGAAGACCTAGAAAATCTTATATAAACCATCAAATTGAGTAGGAGGATCACTACTCATTCTGATTTCTGAGAGAATGAACCTTGTGACTGCTACAAATTGAAAATTCAGGCACACAAGGAATTTGATGAGCGGATAGCTAAAGTGATTTGCTAAGTTAAGTTTGCTACTAAGTGTCTTTTTGTAGAAGTCTATTGTGTGGTAGATATCTTCATCCTAGTGGTTCAGTGAACAGGCTCGGGGGTCCTAAGAAAGTAACTTTGGCTGCTTCAGGGAAAGGTTGGGTGTAATAGCCCCCCATGGGTGTTTGTCCTATTTTTGCATTCAATACAAGTTCAATTGCTATTTAATTTCTGAATCTGTATTTTCATTCAGAATATGCTTAGGAAACTATAATTAGGATGACTGATTATATTACAATATCTTTATTTGAATGATGTTATAACACTATGTTTATTAGTTTAAAATTTAATAGATAGATCTACTAATTTAGTAGTCTCTATCTATGTATTTCATAATCTCAACAATGTTCTTTCTATATCAGGTTTAGATTGTTTTCTACAAGTATTGCAATCTCATAAAATGTTGGTAAGAGGGTTATAATTCTTTATCCTAAGCTTAAATCAAAAGAATTTTGTAGCACTGTAAACTAATTAGGGTTAAAACCTAAAATAAGATTTATATAGTTTTAAACAGAATCAGAAACTTATTTAATGTTCATATCTAGGTTTCATCCTTGATATTTTTGTTTACAATCATCATTCTAGGATAGAGTCTTATCGCCTTAAGCAAACTCTAGAATTAATTTAAACTAACCACGGTTTAAAATGATCAACAATAACTAAGCTAGTTTCACATAAGAACATCTTAATCTTAGTTTCTTAATTATTAAATTTTTTTAGTAACACCAAGTCGATATTACCGGCAGACCATAGCACTAGTTATAGGCTTTAGGTCAGGATGATATTGTTTATGCAATATTTCTCTTGCAGAAGAAAATTATAGGAAACCTTAAGGATTAATTCATTTTCAAAACAATATTGTTAACTAAAAAGAGTGTAATTCTTGTTAACAGTAATGGAGTTTTACCTCTAGTCCCATGGCCTATTCAACTTACAATAGCAAAGTTAGATAGTCAAAGTAAAAGCTATCATAAGATCTCACTAAAATATTTATATTTAATAAGCAAAATAGACAGACTTAAGCATAGATTTCAGTATAAGTGAGGTTTTCATAGTAGCATGATCATAACCTCATCTTAAAACCAACAACAATATAACTGATAACCTGGTAGAATAACGGTACAATCTATAAACTATCCAAGTGAAGTCAAGTAAGAAATTGACATAAGAACTATTGTTATAAACAAGGTTTGTAAACACAGAGAGTTATTTAAGGCTCACAGAAAACTCCTTCAAGGAGTAATTCAAGAAAAAAATTATAGCTAACAGAGGCCTTACGGCCCTTGTTTCCAAGACTATTTGGAACAATAAGACTCCACAGTGAAAATATCTACGTTTAATAAGTTAACTATAAAACTAAATTTAATCAGTAAAATAACCTCATCAACAAACTCTTTATTTACATTACGGCTTCACTGTGAGTTTAACTTTTCATTTTGTAATAAAAATGGAGGACTTGTTAAAATGATATTTAAATATAGCAAACCAAGCTTTGGGTTTACACCAAACCCTCTTGGGAATTTCTCCACAACATAACCATTATAATATCAAACCAATGATAGTGGCTTCCTAGCCAAACAAAGTATCTACAGTAAGGCTACACGCCCTATCTTGTTACAACAAACATAAACATTAAAGGAAAACGATGAAATGAGAAGTTTTATAAAATGTTGCATTATAGGAACAAGAGTACCTTAATACAACCTTAGCATTCTAAGATGCATTGATTTCATATAGCCTGGACGGCTTTATTATAGAGATACATTCTTTGCATTATCAAAATAAAAAAACTGTGTTTAGTGTGGCTTTGAAGCTCGAAAAAAAATCAACAAAGTAAGGCTCATAGACATGATTTTGAACACAGCCGATAACTAAATAAAGGTCTGCATTATATAAATAAATTTATAGAATAAAAAAAGAATTACATTAAACCCCTTATCTCCCAGAAAGAAAGTGGCATAGTCGCAAGACTCCACAGAAAACTATTCTTTACATCTCTGGAAATTACATAGTTACTTAAATAGTGAAAAAAACAGAGATATGGTATTGAAACCCTCATGGTTCTTACAATAGCAAACAAGCTTTAAAAACCCAGTAAGATATTATAGAGTGGCATAGTCGACTACGACTCCGTGGGTGTTAAATAACATCCTTACAACATCAAAAGTATATATTACCAAAGTGAGTATATAAATTCTATATTGTCAATCCAACCTAGAGTGGGAAAACCCCAATGCTTTAAAAACACACCACAAGAACCAGTTGGTTTCTTCAAGAGCCGCGTAGGGTAGTTACATGGTTATTACAAGTTAAGGAGGGGTTTCGCGGTCAATGATCCATCCACACTCATAGAAAATTTTGTCCTACACACAAGAAGTACATTATAATTTAAACTTTAATCATCTTAAAATCCTGGAATAAGAAGAAAAACAAAAATGAATACTATTTACTTGCTTGGCCTTCAAAAGGCACGCAGTCTTCTCCAAAATGAGGGTTACAAACTCCTTCAGCAAACAAAACAAGTTCAGATAGACTCAGAGAGTACCGAAGATCAATTTTAATAACTTCTCTATATCGTCTTATAGCCATGGAAAGCATGAGACCAAACAACCAAGGGACAAATACGTTCATAGAGAAACCTCTAGCCTCAAACAAATCATCATCGAAATGACAGATCTTCTCTCGAAAGTGCATTACACCTTTAGTGTTTTTCATTACGAGAAGTGACAACCAGCTGGAGTCCTCATGACCATCACATGGTCTGAGGGTAGACAATTTAATATCGTGTTCTTGATCTTTCTCAATCACCATAATTCTTCCCAAGTCAACCATCGTATCAATCTTTAATGGTTAATCACTTGGCATGGGTCACTCCCAAGGTTATACAAATCATACTCTTTGAATCCCATCGTAAGGTTTTAACTCTATACAACTTTCCACCACTTAAGGACTTATAGCATAAAAATGTTTATATTGTGATACAACCTGCATTGTTAAGGTTTTGCATTTAGTATATAGTGACGATGGAACCCTTGTAAATAGTTACTTTATAATATGGCATATGATCATCGAAAAATGGTTTAGGGATAGATCCTTGTACAAACTTGGCTTTTCCTTTTCTTGTTCCTTAAGGCATCTTAGCATAGAATTTGTTCTTTAGTTGTAGCATCAAGGTATCTCACCACCTGCACATAGTGAAACAAAGGTTCATGCATTAGTCACGACGACTAAGAAATACCATGACCCAAGCCTTGTGCATCTCAAGAGTACAATCAAACAAACGACAATGATAAATTGTCAAGTTCAACCGTATCCTTTAAGTCATAATTTTATGTCGCAAAATACGTCATGAACACAGTTCACAAAGTAAGAAAGCTGATGATATCATAACTCTTACAACTAATTATAGGAATTATGAATTATGAATTATAACATCTAAGTTAATTACAGTAAATATTTATTTATTTATTTATGAATTTTAAAGGGATATTACATGTGGTATCAGAGCGAGTTTCAAAACACTAGGCCTGATTGGCTCACTCGCATATAAGTAAGAAAACCAATATACTAATTTTATTTTGCATTTATTTCTGTACAGAAATATAAAATCTATTTTGCAGGAAAATGGAAAGTGCTGAAGCATCTGCTGAAAATGGTTCTCAACACAACAATCCTAACAACTTTTATGTATATTTGAACAATCCAAAATTAATACAGACAGTTAAGGAGTTAAAAGAGGAACTACAAAATGTAATAATAGACAATGAAATATTTATGGAAATGAATCAAATGCTACTAGACAATATGCAAAACAGAGGAAAAGATAAATAAAATGTTTATGAAACTGATTCTGAAACAACCTCTTACAAACATAAAGGTAAGAAAGAAAAATACTCTGATAGTGAATCTTCTTCAGAGGTTAATGCAAGGTCATGTAAGGTAAGGTATAAGTACAGAAGTGACAGTACTGAAAGTGACCATAAACCTAGGAGAAGGAAGTATAAACCCTACGAAGAAATTTATGGGGAATTCAAAAAAATAAAGCCTCCCATGTTTAACGGGGAAGTAGAGAAAGGTGAGGAAGTAGAATCTTGGATGTCAGGAATGAAGAAATATTTCCAGATTTACAACTATTTTGATAAACTAAAGGCTAGGATGGCTATTTAATTTTTTTTTGAAAAAGATGATATCTGGTGGAAATATATAAAAATGGTCAAAAATATGAAAGAAAAGTACTTAACCTAGAGAGTTTTTAAGAAATATTTTAAAACAAATTTTCTATCTGAATAATACTACAAGGAAAGAGCCAAGGAGTTCTATGAATTAAAACTGGGTTCCATGTCCATGAAAGAGTTTAGCATCAAGTTTATAAGTATGTTAAGATATGTACCTTACATAATAGATGAAAATCCTAATATTCAATAATTTTTAAGCTGTCTAGCTACTAGCTTCAAAGATAGGATTGAGTTTGATAATCCAAAAAATTTGGAGGAAGTTATGAGAAAGGATGATTTCTATTATGAACAGAGTAATAAAAGGGAAAGTTTACCTAATTGGAAGACTAAATAGACAAGTCATTTTAACCAGAAGAGAAGAGGGTTTAAGTCAAATAATATTTTTGGGAGTAAATCTCAGAACTTATCCAATAATAACTATCAGGAAATCGATTTTTCAAATAAAGTACCCCAGAATATCACAATACCAAAAGGAAAGGATATGTCTAACAATTTTGTTAAACATACTGAACAAAAGGGAACTTGTCAAATGATAGGAATGTCAAGGACCGCATTACGCAAAGTAATGTCTAAACTGGAAGGGGGACATCAACAACATAAACACTATCTAGGAAGAGGAAACACTTGGATATGGGGAAAATGAGACGTACAGGATAAATGCATCTTCAGAGAACTGACAAGTAGATCATCAGATTTCTACGGTGGAAGTGCAAGGTATGATACCAAATTTTTCTATTTCGATCTTGAGTGATTTAGGTGCTATTTCAAGTTATATATCTTTTAGAATAGTGGAAAAGTGCAAATTATCCTTAAAAAAGTTTGAAAAGTATTGGTTCCTCCAGTTAGCTACATGAACTAAAAGAAGGGTTGTAAATTATGTTGAAAGTTCTAATTTTCTTATGAGTCAATTTGAAACCCAGGTCAAGTTAAATGTATTACCATTAGGATCCTATGATGTCCTAATAGGAATGGATTGGTTGGAAAAACACGAAGTGATTTTAAACTGTGTTAAGAAAACTTTTACTTGTTTAAATAATGAAGGAGAAAGAATTACTGTCACAGGAATACCTATAAAGATATATGTTAGACAAATTTCAGCCATGTAGATGAAAAAGGATATAAGAAAGGGCTGTAAAGTCTTTGCTGTACACATAATAAATAATGGACAAATTGGTAAAGAAGATAAACCAAGATTTGAGGACATTCCAACCATACAAGATTTCGCGGATGTATTCCCGGAAGAAATTATAGGATTACCTCCCAAAAGAGATATGGATTTTACAATAGAATTAGTACTAGGAGAGGTACCTAATTCAAAATACCCCTATTTAATGAATACCTTGGAGCTGAATGAATTAAAATTACAATTACAAGAGTTAATTGATAAAAATTATGTAAGACCAAGTGTATCTCCTTGGGGAGCACCAGTCCTTTTTGTTAAAAATAAAGATGATACTTTACATCTATGTATAGACTATCGTCAACTTAATAAAATGACAATTAAGAACATCTATCCTCTACCCCACATTGATGATCTGTTTGATCAGATACGCTGAGCGATGATATTCTCAAAGATCGACTTAAGATATGGGTATGACCTAGTCAGAATTAAAGATGAAGACATCTTTAAAACTACCTCCAAGACAAGATACTGGCACTATGAATTTGTGGTTATGCCCTTCGGGCTAACTAATACACTAGCAACCTTCATGTGCTTAATGAATAGCGTCATAAGTAAGTACTTAGACAAATTTTTAGTGGTGTTTATAGATGACATATTAATCTATTCTAAAACAAAATAAGAACACAATGAGCATCTGCAAATAATACTACAAATGTTAAGGGAATATCAGCTATATACTAAGTTCAACAAATGTGAATTTTATAAATATAAGATACAATATTTAGGGAACGTAATATCTGAAGAAGGGATATCGGTGGACCCGAATAAAATAAAAGCTATAAATCATTGGCCTATTCCTAAGGATGTAACTGATATGGGATCCGTTATGGGGATAACAAGTTATTATAGAAAAAATTAATGAAAGATTTTCAAAAAATGCAAATCCTATAACCTCATTACAGAAAAAAGGTAAGAATTTTTTTTGGGGTTAGAAATGTGAAAACCATTTTAATAAATTAAAAGGATTATTAACCACTGCACCCATTCTAAAAATAGCTTATCTAGATAAAGATTTCGTTGTATGCACTGATGCATGCAATGAAGGTTTGGGTGGAGTACTAACAAAAGAAGGTAATGCAATCTTATACGAATCAAGAAAATTAAAAACTCACAAAAACAAATACGTAACTTATGACTTAGAGCTGGTTTCCATAATCCATGCTTTAAAAATGTGGTGCTATCACTTAATCGGTAAAATAGGTTTGTTAATGTCTGATAACATAAGCCTAAAATATATGTTTGATCAGCAAAATCTAAACGCGAGGAAATCTAGATGGCTATCTTTCCTTAGCAAGTATGATTTCGAAATCAAACGCATTAAAGGGAAAAAAAATAAAGTGGCTAGTGCCTTAAGCATAAATGTAGTAACAAGTTTTGTAGCTATCATTAGTAGTTATAAAATCGATTTAGAAGAGAAACTGGAAGAAGGAATAAAGCAGGGCCTAGAATACCAGATTTTAAAAGAAAAAGTAACTCAAAATGTATCTGAAAATATAATTACAGATTACATCTTTAATGAAAAAGGTCTAATAATGTATAAAAATAGACTTTATGTGCCAAATATACCAGAATTTAAATGACTTATTTTTAATGAATTACACAAAAGTCCTTATTCTGGACATCTGGGGTATCAAAAGATGATAACGATGTTGAGAAAATAGTACTTTTGGCCTAATATGAAAAATGAAGTTGCTGAATTTTTAGCTAGGTGTATCAAATGTTAGCAACTTAAAGTTGAACATCAACACCCAGCAGGCCTTTTAAAGCCATTACCAATTCAAAATTGGAAATGGGAAGTCACTAGTCTTGACTTTGTAACTGATTTAACTAAAAACTAGAAACAAAATGATTTAATAATGGTAGTTGTGGATAAATTAAGTAAAGTAGCACACTTTATCCCTGTTAAAACAACTTATAAATATGATAACATTGTTGACATCTTAATGAAAGAAATATTCCTCTTGCATGGAATTCCAAAGGTAATAATTTATGATAGAGATCCTAAATTTACTGGTAATTTTTGGAAATATTTATTCAAAGCGATAGACACTAAATTGAATTTTAGTACTTCTTATCATCCGCAAATAGATGGAAAAACAGAAATATTTAATAAAGTACTAGAAGATATGTTACGAATCTATGTTAGAGACTATCCCACGAAGTGGGAAGACTATTTGCACTTAGTTGAATTTGCTTATAATAACCATTCTCAAGCTTCAACAAAGCTTAGTCCTTTTGAAATATTATATGGTATAAAATGTAACACTCCTATTACCTGGAGTATTCTAGTTAACTGTTTGATGTCAGGACCTGACTTGTTAAAATAACTGGAACTAACAGTGAAACAGGTACAAGGCAACTTGAAAACTGCTCAAGACAGACAAAAGAGTCATGCTGACTTTAAAAGAATTCCGAAGGAATTCCAAGTAGGTGAGCATGTGTTTATTAAAGTGAAACCCAGAAAGAGCTCCTTTAATCTAGGGAGTTGTGATAAATTAATAGGGTCAATGCAAGAAGATGAGGGACATTTTAGATGCAATCCTAGTTTTCAAAAACATGATCATGTTACCAAAAAATACAACACGTTTCTGCTACATAGAGCTTGCTATGGTTCAACCTAAGCCTGACATGTCATGGGACATGTAGGATAGGAAACCATATCATGTACGTGTTATATTACTACAAAACAGGCTCAAGATTTGTAGTTCTAAAATGTGTACACCATTTGGAAAACTAAAAATAATTTATATACACAGGCTCGAAACCAGCGGCCTATTTTACCTATCAGGAACGTGAAAATGGCGCCGATTTGGAGCGTTTTGGAGAAAATTAAGTGCTTGGGATTGTTGGAGGAGCTAATTTAGTTGGAGGGGAGGATATTTCACTGGTGAATTATCATTCAACCAGGTAACTCAATCACCCAAAGCATTCTTTTTTGTTAATTTTTAACCTATAATTCTGTTTTTTAATAGAATAATCAACCCAACAACTCCCAAGCTAATGTTTGATGGATTCAAGCTAAAAGAGGATATAAGAAACAAAACGATCATGTCTAATAGATATTCAATGTTCCAAAAGGCTAGAAATATATAAAACAAACACAAGCATAGAGTGTGTGCGGAAGAAGGCTAAAATTATAAGCCAAGGGTTTTAACAATTAAAAAAACAATATATATATATATATATACATTAAAATTAAAGACAAAGAAAGATAGAAATCCCACATCATAACGAGATTGAGAGGCATAAAAAAAAGGAACAAAAGTACTATAAGAGAGATGCAAAATTACTATTGAGTAGGGTTCTAAACAACACATATCTCATAATTCTCCATAATATGCAAGAGAGAGTAATGGACAAGCTGGCTGATGTTCCAATTACAATATAAGCCCTAGATATTACACACCAATTGGTAGAACTAACATAAAAATATAGTATAAGGCACAAGGTGTAAGAAACCCATGTTAGCAAACACAAGAACATGAATTCTGCTTCTTTTATCCTATAAACATAATAAATAAAATTAGAAACATGTGAGACCCTAGGTCTCCCTAATATCCCTTGAACTAGAAAAGAAATAAATGACTTTACTTAAATAGTCTATGCCCTTGCATCACTAGGTTTATCAACCACTTTCTAAAATAGAAAAAACAATGGGTAATATATTTCTACATGTCGAGTCTCTAAGCTCATCTACATCCAATACGGTAGTCCAGTACACAAATTCTCCATTTTCCATGTAACTTTTGGTTGGTTTCCATGGTTATACAACAATGGAAATGGTGAACACCCATGAACTACCTAGAGTGCGTCGTGAGAGTGTTCCCAACCATGATCAAGTCAATTATTTTTAGAGGATATGGTGGCAGCCTTGTATCACCCCTTTTCTTGCCTCACATGTCCTAATAGTCCCTTGCCCCTTTCTTTTACATATCCAAGGGATGTAAAGGCCAAAACATGTCAAAATACCACTCCTAAATTCAAAGAAGTTTAAACCCAAGTGTGCATGGAAAAGTCACCAATGAGGGTGAAGAAGTTCCTTAACTTCTAGAAAGAAGTTGAATGAAACTCACTTAATTGTTAAATGTTTAATTTTAAGTTTTAAATGTATGTAAGTGAATGCCATTAAATTGCTTACTTGATTTTTCCTTAATTTACATTTTCAATTTTGAAGAGATGTCATTATATACCATGTATACGTTTCTAATGATTTCCTTATTGATTTTTTTTATTGTAGTTGTGGCTATGGACACCAATGCTGAAATACTGATTGAGCTTTCCCAATTGAGAGGACTCAGTACTGCTTTTAGTGGTGGTGATAGGATTTGACGTTCACTTGCATCCACTTTGGATGCAATTGTTGAGACTATTACACTGTCAAGAAACATACTATATGATATTACATCATATAGAGAAAGAAAAAGACAAGAGTACACTGATGGGCTTGGCTACAGTGCAATAAAAAAGTTGAAAATTACCAAAGAGCATATATTTTCATTGTTTAGGGACCCTCACACAGGGTAAATCCCAAATGCAAATAGGCTACATATCTCTATCGAGTGGTGCACATATTAGCGATTTGTTGATAACTGGATGGATAGATGGTATATGGTTTTTGATATGCCACCACACAACAACAGGGAAATCCCCTTGTATTTCCTTCGGAAGATGTATGCAGAGTTTGTGTTGGGTAAACATGTAAAATATTTTGATATATTTCCATTTTAGGGGATTGGTGGGTGGATGCCCCAAAACTGACGCAATGCCAGGCTTCAAGATGTTGATCGCCTTATCCTTGCACCTTGCAGGCAGTTGCCTAGGCCAGATGTCCCACCTGTACATCGTGTTATTCCACAGACACGTGATGCATATTTGAGTTTGGCATGGGCAGTTGTTCGCCATAGCACTATGGTTCAACATATGGGTGAGGAAGGGACATCTGTCCTTGGTGTGGTACATACACTAGGTCGTCATGCTGCAGGACCATCTTCTAGTGTAGTACCACCCACTAGTGCAGTACCCCCATCTACTGCAGGACCATCTACTAGTGAAACACCATCAGCACATTCCCATCCTACTTTTGAGCCTCACGAGTGCACATCGTGTGGTTGTCCCTGCTATGGTCTTTCGCTAGATGTTGTCTTCAGTGGGCTTTTGAGTGATGTATGTATATGGTTAATTGTAATAAATTCTTCATTTATTTTCCTCTTTGTACACATATGTATAGTTTGAGATAATATATTAATTTTGTGAACTTGCAGTTGATGCTTTATGCAGGCAGCGATGCCTCAGAGTTTCATGTTCCACACTCTACAGAGGGGCATGACATTCCATCCACTGATCCCTTGGTTGGTGGAGAGATTCCTATAGCACCCATTTCCGTATCTCACATCGAGGTAAACATTTTAAAATTTCAATTTTTTAATATATGTTAATTTGTTAATTTCCACATACTGTACATGTTAGTTCACTAATGTTATCTACGGTCTAATATTTACAATTATTAAACTTGCAGATGCCAGATCCTTCACGGGGGAAAGTAGTGACGGAGGTATGATCCATGGTTGTATCGACCGAGGAAATATCTGGGCATGACATTCCATCCACTGATCCCTTGGTTGGTGGAGAGATTCCTATAGCACCCATTGTTGTATCTCACACCAAGGTAAACATTTTAAAAATGTCATTTTTTTAATACTTATTAATTTGTTAATTTCCACCCATTGTACATGTTAGTTCACTAAGGCTATATACGGTCTAATATTTACAATTATTAAGCTGGTAGATGCCAGATATTTCATGGGGGAAAGCAGTGATGGAGGTAAACATTTTAAACATTTAAAAAATGTCATTTTTTAAATACATGTATGTTCGTTGAATCATGCATGTCTAACTACATGAACTCTTTTTGACTATAGGCACCAACCGAAACACCTGGACCATTTCTTGGAGTTGTATCTCCTCATAGGACATACGTGAACAAGGGTCATGTGTATATGAGGCAACCTACTCCCTTAAAGAGTCCAGTTTTCCACGACCATGGAGATACTGATACCATGGTAATGTATATCCTTCGATGATATTTCTTGGTTAACTTAAAATCCAGTGCATAAAATGTTTTGTTAATGTTTGATTTGCATGTTTACTGCATCAGAAGCCAGAGTTTACTATTGGAAACCTTGCAGGGATGGTTGATGTAGCAGTCAGTGCTGCATCTACAATGGCAACAAGTCACACAGAGGTACAACTATTTCAACATGATCGTTACATAGTTTATTATTGTTGGCATATGTTTATTCATGCATGTCTAACTATTTCAACATTTGGTGATTGTAGCCACCAACATCAGGATTTATTGATGCAGTAGTCAATGTGGTATCGGCAATAACAACAAGCCACACAGAGGTACAACTATTTGAACATGATCTAGACATAGTGTGTTATTGTTGTCTATTGTTTATTCATGCACATTTCTAACTATTTCAAGATTTGGTGATTGTAGCCACCACCACCAGTAGCAGTTCCCGCCCCTCTGGTTCAACCATGGATGTGACCACTTTTGATGTTCAACCAACAATTCTATCTGCTACACAAGAAACACAATCCCCTTTGTCACAGTCTCTCACTAAGGTGAGATGTCCATTAATGACCAATTGTTTCATGCAATGTCCATTAACATTTTGATAATTTTTGAGTTAATTTAGATATGGTATTTTATTTAGCTAATGTATTAGTACATAGTTAGTTGAATTTAACAAATGATATTTAATTTGCAAGATCCAGAGATGCACACTGGTCCTAGAGTTGTGCCTACAGGATCAACCTCGAGAAAGAACAAGAGGAAGCTTGAGTTTTGATGTGTCTTATGGGATATGTACATTTTGATACATGTACATGTGGCTTGGACAGTTTTGGATACATGTACATTGGCATTTCACTTACATGCACATGTGGCTTGGATAGTTTTGGATACATGTACATGTGGCTTGGATAGTTGTGGAGACACATGTAATTCTGGTTACTTTTGGATATATATGTACTTTTGGAGACATGTACATTGCAATTTCAGTTATAAATGAATGATACATTTCATTTTGAATTTGTTCTTTGGTTTCCACATGTTCTTGTGTCAATCTATTGTATTGATTTGTGAGGATTATCTATTACTTATGAATGCACTATGTCAAAAGAAAAAACTATTATATTTAAAGGTTTCAATGATCTCACTACATGCACACTAAAGTCAAAGTTCTTGCTCATGTAATTTAATAAATATAAGTGCAATACAATGTATTTCAAGGTAATTTCAATGAACTCACTAGTTGCACATCAATTGGATATATCTAATTAAAAATTTTGAGTTTGGAATCATTAAATTACAAGTTAAGTGAATGCTCAAGTGTAATTTAATAAAACTAAGTGCAATACATGCTTCACATTTCATCAACAATTAACAACACTATTCAACAAACCTCATGCACCCAATGACTAATCACTCAGCATTAAAGGAACTACAATAGAATCGAAAGACCGAGAACCAACTTCGTGAATCAACATGATTTGAAGCATAAGTCCACCGTATTTGAAAATTTTGAGATGGACATTAGATTGATTCTGAATTGAGTTGTGACAGTAAGATAAGATTAGGGTTAGGATTAAGTTTTCCTTGGTACGGTTATGGTCATGGGCCATGCATGTTAAATAATAAACCCTAGTTAGGGATAGGGTTTTCCAAGTTTGGCCTTCATTGGCATGAAATGCATTGTCCAGCTTTGGCCCTCATTGGTGTGATTGCATTGTCCCCTACTGAGTGAAACCCTAGCTCCAGAAACCACTATAGATGGAGGCCATCGGGCAATGGACAAGAGGGAGAGCCCCCCCCCTAGCTAAAATCCCACGTCACGAATCCAACGGAATTGACATTTTGTCAATCGGAGGCCCAAGCATTGATCTATGGTGAGTTGCAGGTCACCTCTAGATACCGTTCAAGGACACCTAGTGGACTTATGCCTGGTGTGCAAAAAACCTCACAGAGCTGCAATTTTGAATTCTGTCAAGTCCTGCTAGTGTGTTTGGGCATGGGAAATATGGCAACTCCAACTGCATCCCCACCGTTCGTGGCTTTTGAGCTTTGGCTCTCATTGGCATGACTACATTGTCCCCTAATTAGTGAAACCCTATCTTTAGAAACCACCATAGATGGAGGTCACCAGGAAATGGATAGGAGGGAGAGCCCCCCCCCCTATCTAAAATCAAATGTCACGAATCCAACGGAATTGACGGTTCATCGATTGGAGGCCCGAGCATTGATCTATGGCGAGTTACAGGTCACCTCCAGATATCGTTTAGGGACACCTGGTGGACTTGTGCCTGGTGTGCAAAAAACCTCATGGAGCCACAATTTTGAATTTCGTCAACTCCTGCTAGCATGTTTGGGCATGGGAAATATGGCAATGCCAACCACATCCCCATCGTCTGTGGCTTTCCATATTTGGCCTTCGTTGGCATGACTGCATTGTCCCCTACTGAGCGAAACCCTAGCTTCAAAAACCACCGTAGACTGAGGTCACCAAGCAATGGATAGGAGGGAGATCCCCCCCTGGCTAAAATCCCACATCACGAATCCAACAGAATCGATGGTTCATCGATTGGATGCTTGAGCATTGATCTATGGTGAGTTACAGTTCACCTCCAGATACTGTTCACAAACACCTGTGGACTTGGGCTCGGTGCGCAAAAAACTCACGGAGCCACAATTTTGAATTCTGTCAACTCCTACTAGCATGTTTGGGCATGGGAAATATGGAAATGCCAAATGCATCCCCACCATCCGTGGCTTTCCATATTTGGCCCTCGTTGGCGTGATTGCATTGTCCCCTACTGAGTGAAACCCTAGATTTAGAAACCACCGTAGATAGAGGTCAACGAGAAATGTAAAGGACGGAGATCCCCCCCCCCAGCTAAAATCCCATGTCACAAATCCAACAGAATCAATGGTTTGTCGATCAGAGGCCCGAGCATCGATATATGGCGAGTTGCAGGTCACCTCCAGATACCGTTCATGGACACCCGGTGGACTTGCGCCCAGTGCGCAAAAATCCTCACGGAGCTGCAATTTTGAATTACGTCAACTCCCGCTAGTGTTTTTGGGCATGGGAAATATGGAAACACCAACCACATCCCCATCGTCCATGGATTTAATTCTTTGGCCCTCGTTGGCATGACTGCATTGTCCCCTATTGAGCGAAACCATAGCTTTAGAAACCACTGTAGATGGAGGTCACCAGGTAATGGACAAGTTGGAGAGCCCCCCCCCGTAGCTAAAATCCCATGTCACGAATCCAACAGAATTGATGGTTCATCGATCGAAGGCCCAAGAATTGATCTATGGTGAGTTGCAGGTCACCTCTCGATATCGTTCAGGGACACCTGGTGGACTTGGGCCCGTTGTGCAAAAAAACTCACGGAGTTGCAATTTTGAATTCGGTCAAATCGTGCTAGAATGTTTAGGCATGGGAAATATGGCAATGCTAACTGCATCCCCACCATCCATGGATTTCCATATTTGGCCCTCGTTGGTGTGATTGCATTGTCACCTACTGAGCGAAACCCTAGCTTTAGAAAACACCGTAGACATATGTCACCGGGAAATGGATAGGAGGGAGAGCCCCCCCCCCCAACTAAAATCCCATGTCACGAATCCAACGGAATCGACAGTTCGTCGATCAGAGGCCCAAGCATCGATCTATGGTGAGTTGCAGGTCACCTCCAGATACCGTTCAGGGACACCTAGTGGACTTGGGCCTGGTGCACAAAAAACCTCACGGAGCTGCAATTTTGAATTCCATCAACTCCTGCAAGCATGTTTGGGAATATGGAAACGCCAACTGCATCCCCATCATCTGTGGATTTCTGTGCATCAATGACTTAATGTTAGCGCATGTTACTTTTGAATAATGTTAGCACATGTTACTTTTGAATACTTCATATGCATAATGTTGAAGCATGTTACTTTTGAGTTGTTTGTGTCAATATTAGTAGGTTATTTTCTTCCACTTTCAATGTTCAAAATAACATAATCAACTAAAAACAAATTTAAATAAATCTCTTATTATATTTTATTATCTTTTAAGTAGAAATTAAACTTCTCAATAAAAAAAAATGAGATGAAATTCCAACACTACTATGCACTACCCCTTTGGCAATGGACATGCGGGTATAAGAGGTGAGTTGTCAAGAAGGAAATTATACAATCCTTAAGACATAATTTTATCGTTGTGGCATCATGTTTCCATCATCCTAGTTGTATATATTGGCTGAAAACATTGACAATATTACCTACTTGAAAAATTAGGGTTTTAGTTCTGTAAGAGAGCCTACAAAGAACTTTGATAGGTATGACCTATAGAGGTACATGTATGTATTATAATGTTATGTATATCATGTGAATGAGATCTTGATATGTTCATATGATTGATATATATGGTTTATTGATCATATGTAAAATTTGGAATGCTCATTAACTTGACATACAAGAGAACTTTTGGCATATTTATAAACAACATTATGGAAAATTTCGCATATCAAGAACACAAAATTGACATATTCATAAGAAACATACATGGGAAAATTAAAATTATGATACATACCTCATCATGCTAGATCCCACCTATTATCATACAACCAAGCCCTCCGGATCATCTCTTATAATGATGGTCTCCATTAGTCTCTCGTACTCTGTATCCAATAAGAAGTAGCGTACCTTCGATGAATTTAGGCTAGGCATTGTTCGTACCCCTAGGTTTGTACCAATGATTAAGTTGGTAAAGTGATACACACTTGCACCTGGTTTGTAATCCCTATAAACATATCCACCCTTATTTCTTTCATTGTTTTCATGTGTAAGGTATTCAACTTTAATAACCATAGACCCGATGGGGAAGTGGTTGTTTTCATCATCAGTCATGGACATAATGAGGGTTTGCTTTCCCTCTATACAACATGCGTACTAGTAATCACCACCCTATTCACTGTCTTTTGAGGCAACGACTGTGTATATGTGTCCTGCATATTATTATTTTAGGTATATGATCAAATATTTTTCATGTCATACAAGGCCATTAATGTGAGTTTCAAGACTACATAAATTTTACAAAAAAAATGTTAAGGAATTGCATCATACTAGGTTGTACAAGGTCTGATAGATGATCAAAATCTATAGAAATAGACGACTGGTCTTCTTCCAATGGAGTTAACTCAAAAATTGCACACTGATCAAGTGGAAGTGATATGAAATCCCATCCATCAACCCTATCCAATGATTCACACACATCCTAGTCACCATCACAACAAGGCAGGCAAAAACAAGCAAGTTTTCTGGTCCAAATTTCAAATACTGGGTTATCAAAGCTTCGAACTGAATGAAAGCCATAAGTCCCAGGAACAGTCTTGCATTCCCATGCATGTGAACGATCTATGTCAACCACCTCCAAAAAAAATCTCTCCACATGTCTCTTTCTTGTGGATTCTACTCGCATAGTTGATTCCTCTCCCATTACTAACGTGCACCACTTGACTATAGATTGAGCATTTCGAATAGTAGATATTGTAGATAATTTCAATTCCTCTCTTCATAGGTCTATTTTGACACATACTCTAGCTCCATCATGCTCTCCTTTACCATGCCCAGTCTCAAAATAGTTCCACATATGTGGAACTTTGTAGTTTTTATGCAGTGAACACAACCATTGAAATATGTGTGCATTTTTTAACTGACCAGCACATACATCAGACCAAATCCAGTGTCGATCCATTTGTATGTTCCTGCCCTTCAAATGATCATAGAACACGATGAATAAATGACATACATAGTGGAAGTCATGGCACCTATCATCACTTATGTAGAAGTGATATTCCTTTAGAATTTCTCTTTGCTCTTCATTACTATTTGGGCCATGCCTATATGTGATATGCACCATCAAGGAAACCTGCTCAGAGTGATAATACTGACTTTGGATCTCATTTTGAGGTTGTAGAGTGTAGTTCTTGGCAAAATCAACAACTAAAAGTATACTACCACGAGGAAATGTATCTCTGGATATTCTAAACTTCTCATCCTGCCATCGTACCAAGTGGACATGCTGAACATATTGATGTGTCTTTTCAATAAATTCCTTGATGAAGACACTAACTTGTACCTGTTGACACAAAATGATCTCAATATCAGGTTTTTTTTAAAGTAAGGAATGAAATGCAACTGTTCAAACATAAATTTATAGATAAATGCATGTACTTGAGATGTCACCAATTGTATTTTTTTGCTTTCTTTCCCTGGGACTATTTCATAGCTGATATATTTGAAACTTTTCATGTCTGTAACCATATTCCCAAATTCATTGTCTCCAGTCTCATGCATACATTGGATCAATAATGCCATTCCAGCACAATTGGAGCAAGTTCCATCCAAACCGGATTTTGCATAGTAAGTTTTCCCCTTAGGCCTATTGCACATGATACTATGAATGAATTCTCTTGATGAGGTCAGTGGTATTGTCAAGGAGCAATCCTGCACATGGTTAGTATGCAACACACGACAAATGTACAAAAATGTTTCATAGTAATATTCATATTCTACATGGTATCTACAACAACAAGTGTTACAAAAAGTATTTATTCTAACATACCAAGGCTTACATTTCTCAAAATATCTTTTCCCCAAATTCAATTGTCTATGTTTATTCCTAAATTTCTCGTATAGTTTTGTCTGTGTTATATCAAGAATATGCTTAATATGTGGTTCACAGTCCTTTGAACCCCTTCTTAGTTTTAGTACATCCTTTCGGTTTGAAGAAGGCCTTGTGTGATCATGCCAAAAACTTTGCACTAGTCCCTTTACTGCATCAACTAGCTTCATGTCACGACGTGGCAACTGACCAATAAAGGCCCAAAAATTTGTGTGGGTAGTTGTGTCAAGATGTTCTCTTCTAATAGAATAACTATGGAGAGTTTTTACATTCAAATTAACTAGTTTAGATGTAGGCTTGAGAAAACGAAGGACCTTGGTGTTCTTATTTACAATTGCTTGTGACAACACACGACGAGCCGCCTTGCGGTCCTTTGACTGTGTGTTCTTACCAATTTTGCCAAAGGCATCTACTAAGCTTTTAACTATATGAGAACTTGGTCCAGAAGTCTTTATCATCTTTATCCCTAATGATTTCCTAACAATATTGATGCCCCTAGATTTTAACAATGATAAAAATAATCTACATTTATCTCCATCACATTTAGAAACAAAATATTTCATTAGTATCTATTGAGTTTGATAAGCAATACTGTGTTTAGATAGCGTACCTTCAGTGGAATTGAGGAGTCCTTCATCAACTTGTATACACTTCGGAGTTCTTCGACGTGTTCTTTCTAATGGAGGTAAGGGATTTGGATTTCTATCATCTAGTGCATCAACAATACGCTTTGGCGTTTCAGTAGCAACTTGTTGTCCTTCATTCTCTTCCTGGTAGTTGGATGGTGGAAGTCCAACATTCTCATCGATGGTCCGGATAATATTTTCTTCTTCAACAGTAGGCTCCATGTCCAATGCCT
>LPNX010115627.1:200000-235845 GCA_001517045.1 Pseudotsuga menziesii
ATGATGATGATGATGATGATGATGATGATGATGATGGCAGTGGTGATGACGATGATCATGTTGATGATGATGATGATGAGGAGGAGGAGGAAGGTGATGATGATGATGATGATGACGATAATGTTGATGATGATGATGATGACGATGGTGATGATGATGTTCATGATGTTGATGGTGATGATCATGATCATGTTGATGATGATGATGATGACGATGATGATGACGATGAAGGTGATGATGATGATGATGATGATGAGGATGACAATGGTGATGCTGATGTTGATGAGGTTGATGTTGATGATGATGATGATGCTGATGAAGATGATGATGATGATGACAATGGTGATGATGATGATGATGATGATGATGATGATGATGATGATGATGAAGATGAAGATGATGATGAACATGATGAAGATGATCATGATGATCATGGCAATGTTGATGATGATGATTGATGATCAATGATCATGGTGATGATGATGGTGATGATGATGGTGATGATGAGGATGAGGATGGTGATGATGGTGATGATGATGATGATGATGATGAAGATGTTTATGATGATGATGATGATGATGATGATGATGATGATTATGGTGATGATGGTGATAATGATGGCGATGATGACGATGATGATGATGTTGTTGTTGTTGATGATGATGATGAGGATGATATTGATGATGATGATGATGATGATGATGATGACGACGACGATGGTGATGATGATGTTCATGATGTTGATGGTGATGATGATGATGGTGATGAAGGTGATGATGATGATGGTGATGATGATGATGATGATGATGTTGATGATGATGATGATGATGATGATGATGACGACGACGACGACGACACTGGTGATGATGATGTTCATGATGTTGATGGTAATGATGATGATGATGAAGGATGATGATGATGATGATGATGATGATGATGATGATGATGATGATGATGATGATGATGATGATGAGGATGATGACGATGATAATGATGATGATGATGACGACGCTAGTGATGATGATGTTCATGATGTTGATGGTGATGATGATGATCATGTTGATGTTGATGATGATGATGTTGATGATGATGAATATGATGATGATGACGACGGTGATGATGATCATGGTGATGTTGATGATGATGATCGATGATCAATGATTATGGTGATGATGACGATGTTGATGATGATCGATGATCAATGATCATGGTGATGATAAGGATGAGGATGGTGATGATGATGATGATGGTGAAAATGATGTTAACTACAATGGTATTTTTCTTATATCAAAACACGCTCGTATTTTGCTTATATAAAACGCGCACAAATTTTTGTTGATACAAAACGTGTATGCGTTGTGCTTTACTAAATTGTGCTCGCATATTGTTTAAATTCAAAAATTCATTCCCCCCAAATGACAAGGCCGAGCCTCGACCCATGCTTTGATGGAATTCCTATGCCTATGTGTCTGCTTTGTATTTTGCTTCAGATTCAACATGCCTATGCCTTCGAGTATGATAAACCATGGCTAATTTAGCATTATATCCAAATTTCCAATATGCTCGTGTTTAGCAGTTCGTCTGATTATGCTGCACACCTCCATTTTTTATGAGAATTTAGAAACATATATGTTTTTTTTGTAGATTCTAAATATGTAAATTTTAACAAGAATACATAATTTTTTTCTATTTTTTTCTTATTTATCTTCTTTCATCACTCGTCAACTCAAAAAATATACTGTTAGTGTTTTTTCCATATCTCTTTCATTTCTCAACCATTTAAAAAAAAATGTATGGTGCACTAAAGAACACCAACCGCTACATGTTATAAAAAACCCATTTCCAAATAATTGCATTAAGACATTCAAATGCTGCACCCACAGTTGACGTACCGTTTTCGAGGTTTGATCTCTTAGATAATTAAAAACAAATTTAAAAATATTATTTTTATTATTGGAAAAATAGTCGTTCACTATTCCTATATGTTCTCTATATGTATACCGGTTTTCGTAAGTTTATTCCATCATTTAGACACTCAGATGCTGCACCCACAAAAACATATACCTTATAATTTGTCCCAAAAATAAAAAGTGACCGTTAAAAAATATCTAACTTTAGATAGTTAACAACATTTTCAATAGAAAAAAATTATATTTGGAAAGGTCATTCAATTTCCTACATTTCTTGTTTTTAACTGATAGCAAGATTCATTGTGTAAGTGTCTCAAAATAACCATGCAAGTTGATGGATGTCTATTTTTTCAGTTTTGTATTGCATCTAATGTGCCAAAAGAGATCCTCAACTTCTTGCACACACCCAACACCCAAGTATTGTGGGCCATTCGAAATACTGGCAAAAGTGGGGCCAGTGGCATATTAGTTATACTTTTCACCTAATCTTAAAATACTTAATGTCTTTCATGTTTCTATTTTGATAAAGTATATACATGATGCTACCCATGTGATTAACTGGAATTTGATTTAGGTAGAACCAAAAGGATATTTTCCGGCGGAACTGGATTGTATTCTCGAAAGGAGCGAAATGTTTTTTTAGAATTGCACCATTGAACAGGTAAAGGTGCAGTGGAAACACCTCAATCTAGATGAAGCAGCCTCATAATTAGAGAGAGATATGCAATTGGGATATCCACATCTCTTCCAAGAAGAATCAGAATAACTTAAGAAACATCGAGGATGATGTTGAGCTTAAGGGGGGGTGTTTGTAACATACCCAGAACTGAAAAATTAAATATTTATTATTTATTTCTAGTAAAAAACATTATGTTAATTTTTATTGTAAATTTTCTGACCAAGTGGGTCAAGGATGATTGTAACTGAATAATTGTTTATTTTTATAATTAATAAAATGAGACACATATCTAGGGGAGACTATTAAATGATTGTTCACTAACCCACCAGGAGGAAGGAACAACTGTGGAAGGTCAGATAACAAGTGGCAACACTAGCGTTCACTTTCTAGATGTTGTAAGAGCATAATCCCTTAAAAAGTGGTCATGTTCCATGAGAGGGGGGAATTGAACGGGTGGCTCATTTAATTCCAAAAATGGTCCAAAGACCTAGGAAATATTATATAAACCATCAAGTTGAGCAGGAGGCTCACTACTCATTCTGATTTCTGAGAGAATTAAACTTGTGACTGTTGCAAACTGAAAAGTCAAGCACACAAGGAATTTGATGAGGGGATAGCTAAAGTGATTTGTTGAGTTAAGTCTGCTACTTAGTGTTTTGTTGCAGTAGTCTGCTGTGTGGTAGAGATATTCATCCTAGTGGTTCAATGAATAGGCTCGAGGGTCCTGAGCAAGCAAATTTGGCTGCTTCGGGAAAAAGGTTGGGTGGAACAATCTCCCATAGGTGTTTGTCCCCTTTCTACATTCTATCCAGGTTCAATTGCTATTTAATTTATGAATATGTATTCTTTGTTAGGATATTTAGACACTTAGGAATTAGTTAAGATCAAATTGTGTAATATATTTGTTAGGTAAAAGTGTGTTTCTTTAGTATGCATTTGTAAATATTATAATCCGATGGTCATGATATGTTCTAGACATAGAGTGATCTGACGGTTCAACTTCTCTTAGATCATACCTACCACTGATCCGTGGCTTAACACCCGATTGTTCTATGATATATATTTAAAGAGCATAGAGGGTTCTTGGCTAGTGGATCGATTATGAGAAGCTCATATGTAACTTTATTTATTTTGCATAATAAATTGCTCCAAGTAGCTATTTGGCTAGGGCCATGGACTATTTCCGTCTCAAGTGTTTTAACCACGTGACAAACATCGGTGTGTTGATCTATGATCTATTTGTGTGAAGCGGTTACTCAAGGTGTTCAGTCCTTTGGGAGTACCCTGTGTACCCGAACATGGTATCAGAGTAGAGGTCTCAAGTTCAATTCCCTCAAGCTACGTTGGAGGTGGGGTGTTGGAGTATCAGGTACCTCCACATGGTATAACCGCTGCACCTCTGGGAATATAAAAAAAGTGGACTAACCGCCACTCCTGGTGATAGGGCCTTGTGCGGGGTTTCAAATGTTCACCAACATCTGTAGGTTTTGGTGTAATGACAAACCTTACACCAACACCAATACTTCCTCAATGGGTCCGTTCAACATGTGAAGTAGCTGGTGATCTTGCCGGTGATCCTAGAGATCAACGTTGAACACATTCTCAGTTTTAGCGAGCCTCTTCTCTTTTGGCTCAAGTTTCCGAGAATCATGATCCAGAAACTTTTGCAAAAGCTTCAGGAAATCCAGATTGGGATGCAACTATGGATGAAGTATATCATTCCTTAATGGCGAACGATACTTGGGATCTTGTTCCTCTTCCAAAAGGAAGAAAACTTGTCAGATGTAAATGTGTCTACAGAACTAAGTATGCATCAGATGGAAGTGTTGAAAGACTTAAGGCAAGGTTAGTTTCCAAAGGTTTTTCCCAAGTTGAAGGGATTGACTACAATGAAACCTTTGCTCCTGTCACAAAAATGAATTCCATCCGCCTTGTTCTTTCCCTTGCAGCCTTACATAACTGGGAATTCCATCAAATGGATGTCAAGTCTAACTTTTTACATGGTGATTTACAGGAGGAAATTTACATGGAACAACCTCCTGGATATGTTCAGGATAAATCTAGCCTTGTCTATCTCCTTAAGAAATCCTTATATGGCCTTAAGCAAGCTCCTAGATCGTAGTATGCCAAAATGGATAGGTTTCTCCTTGACACTGGTTTTTCTAGATGTCATTCTGACCCCAATGTCTATATCAAGAAAGTAGGAAACCATCTCATCATACTTTTTCTTTATGTTGATGATCTTATCCTTACTGGTAGTGACCCTAAACTTATAACCCATGTGAAATCTAGTCTTAAGCAAAATTTTGAAATGTCAAACTTAGGACATTTGCATTATTTTCTTGGTCTCCAAGTCTTGCAAACCAAAGAAGGAATCTTTCTTTCCCAGTCTAAGTATGCTTGTGACCTTCTTCGTCACTTCCACATGGAAGATTGTAAACCATCCCCTTCTCCCTTCTAGCCTGGAGTCAAACTTTCTACAACTTATACTTCCCCTGAAGTAGATGCCACCTTGTATCGTCAGCTTGTTAGTAGTCTTTTATACTTGACTCATTCCCGTCCTGACCTTTCCTTTGCGATTGGTCATGTTGCCCATTATATGCAAAATCCTCATGAAAGTAACTGGAAAGCAGCTAAAAGAATACTTCGATATATTCGAGGTAAAATTCAGTTTGGGATTCATTACAGTACAGGGGGGAAACCTTTGTTGGTTGGTTTCACTGATTCAGATTAGGCCGGTGATCCTGATGATCGAAAGTCTACTGCAGGTTATGTTTTCAGTCTGGGATCTGGACCTATCACTTGGGCTTTTAAGAAACAACAAGCTCTTGCTCTTTCTTCACTAGAAATAGAATATCGAGGCGTAGTTAATGCCAGTCAGGAAGCTTTATGGATTTAACAGATCCTTTCAGAGTTTGGATTCGAGCAGTAGCAACCTACTCCACTTTGGTGCAACAATCAAAGTGCCATAAAGCTTTCCAAATATCTAGTTCTACATCAACGTAGCAAACACATTGAGCTACACATGCACTTCATCAAAAATCTTGTTCATAATCGTGTTCTTGAAATGCTCTATTGCCCTACAGATGATCAAGTTGTAGAAATCTTCACCAAGTCTCTTACAGAAGCGAAGTTTTCTAAACTTTGGTCTATGTTAGGAGTTCAGGAATGTGTCCTTAAGGGGGGATATGCTCTAATTCCTCCTTCCTTCTATTAATAGTGTCACTTTTTTAAATCCTTCAATCCTATCCCAATTTGTTCTTAAGGGGGGATGTTAGGATATTTAGACACTTAGGAGAAAGTTAAGATCAACTTGTGTAATATATCCATTAGGTAAAAGTGTGTTTCTTTAGTATGCATTTGTAAATATTCTAATCCGATGGTCACGATATGTTCTAGACATAGAGTGACCCAACGGTTCAACTTCTCTTAGATCATACCTACCATTGATCCATGGCTTAACACCCGATTGGTCTATGATCTCTATTTAAAGAGCATAGAGGGTCCTTGGTTAGTTGATCGATTATGAGAAGCTCATATGTAAATTTCTTTCTTTTGCATAATAAATTGCTCCAAGTATCTATTTGGCTGGGGAAGTGGACTGTTTCCCTCTCGAGGGTTTTAACCACGTGACAAACATCGATGTGTTGATCTATGATTTATTTGTGTGAAGCGGTTACTCAAGGTGTTTGGTCCTTTGGGAGTACCCTGTGTACCCAAACATTCTCATTCAGAATATGCTCACAAAACTGTAATTAGGATGATTGATTATATTATAATCTCTTTATTTGAATGACGTTAGAACACTATGTTTATTAGCTTTAAATTTAATAGATAGATCTATTGTTTTGGTAGTCTTTGTAAATGTATTTCATAATATGCACAATGTTATTTCTGTATTAGTTTTAGATTGTTTTCTATAGGTATTACTAACTGATAAAATGTTAGTAATAGGGTTATAATTATTTAGACTAAGCTTAATCAAAAGAATTTTGCAGCACTGTAAACTAATTAGGGTTAAAACCTAAAATAAGATTTATACAGTTTTAAACGGAATATGAAACTTATTTAATGTTTAGATCCATGTTTCATCCTTAATATTTTTTTTTACAATCATATTTCTAGGATTGAGTCTTATCCCCTTAAACAAGCTTTAGAATTAATTTAAAATAACCAGGCTTTAAAATGATTAGTAATAACTAAGCTAGTTTCACATAAGAACATCTTAAGCCCAATTTATTCATGATTAAATTTTTTAGTAACACCAAGTCGATATTACCAATAAACCGTAGCAATTATTAGAGGATTCAGGTCAGGATGATGTTGTTTGTGCAGTATTTCTCTTGTAGAAGAAAATTATAGGAAACCTTTAGGATTAATTAATTGTTAACTAAATAGAGTGTAATTCTTGTTAACAGTAATGGAGGTTTACCTACAGTCCCATGTCCTATTAAACTTACAATAGAAAAGTTAGATAGTTAGAGTAAAATCTATCATAAGATCTCACTAAACTATTTATATTTGATAAGGAAAATAGACAGAGCAGAGGATTTCTACTTCAGCATAGATTTCAGTATAAGTGATATTTTCATAACATCATAATGATAACCTCATCTTAAAAAAAAAATGATATAACTGATAACCTGGTAGAATAACGGTACAATATATAAAATGTAACCAAGTAAAGTCAAGTAAGAAATTGACATAACAACTATTGTTATAACCAAGTTTTGTAAACGCAAAGAGTTATTTAAGCCTCACAGAAAATTCCTTCAAGGAGTAAGTCAAGAAAAAAACATTATAGCTAGAAGAGGCCTTACGACCCTTGTTTCCAAGCCTATTTCGAACAGTAAGACTCAACAGTCGAAATTTATATGTTTAATAGGTTAACTATAAACCAAAATTTGATTAGTAAAATAACCTCATCAACAAACTCTTTATTTACATTACAACTTCACTATGAGTTTAAATTTTCATTTTGTAAACAAAATAGAGGACACGTTAAAATGATATTTAAATACAACAAACAAAGCTTTGGGTTTACACCAAACCCTCATGGGCATTGCTCCAGAACATACCCATTATAATATCAAACCAATGATAAATATACAATAGTGGCTTCCTAGCCAAAGCAAGGATCGACAATAAGGCTACATAGCCTAACATGGTACAAAAAACATAAACATTTAAAGAAAATGACTAAATGAGAATTTTTATAAACAGTTGGATTATAGGAACAAGAAGACCTTAATACAACCTTGGAATTTTAATAAGCATTGATTTTAGAGATCCTCGATGGGTTTTTTACAAAGATACATTATTTGCATTATTAAAATAACAAAACTGTGTTTAGAGTGGCTTCTAAGCTTAAAAAAGATCGACAGAGTAAGGCTCATGGCCACAATTTTGAACTGTTGGCTATCTGGGCAGACCCGGGTTTACTAATATACATATACCAACAATACCCCTAGCTCACTGGCCCTTTCGGCAATAGACCGCAAAACGGCCTGAAGTCTCACCTGAAGTGATCTTATGGGTTGGCCGAAGATGCAGGTGTCCTCAACTAGGTTTTGTAGCATCCTGGACTCTCGCGGTTTCTCTTAGCCAGCGAGATCTCTCTGCGACGTGCATCTCTCTCTTACTCACGGGTTCTGACAGGGGAAGGACTCCTATCGCATCGCAGCGACTTGGGATGTGTGCAACTCTCCCTTCTGATCAACCCATGCTCTGCGATATCTCACACTGTAGCTCCTCTGACAGTGCGATATCACCTACTGTCAACGCAATATATTCTATAGTACATCCCACTGTGACCCTCACGGTCCAAAGGCTATCTCACTGGGTGAAACGACTTGGCTAACTTTCAACAAGATAGTAAACACTCTGACTTGAACTTCCACAGTTCAACATGCTCTACCTCAACTATAATTAACTGGCCGAATAAGTATACTGGAAACACTTTAACAGAATGACTTATTACTTTGTGAAACAAGCACTGATAAACTCATATGCAGACGCTTGATACATGTAAATCCACCTTTAACCTTCAATAATGCTGTAACTGAATGAGGACATATAGAAATTTACTAACTAAGATACAACGTTCATGTAATAGATAACAGATATCAACTAAGTAAAGCACAATCACATGAAATAATCACATAACACACTGGTTTTACATGGTTCACTTCCAGGGTAGAAGCTACATCCACAGAACTGTGTTTATTATATCTTGAGAGAGTACACAGTTCTGCTGCAACCTATTGTGCAGCTAGAGATCTTCTGTGTAACTCTGCACTCACTGCCGGGAGCCCTTCTTTCCTAGATCTCTTCTCTATCTCTATATTGCCTTCTTACAATACTCTCTCTCTCTCTCTCTCTCTCTCTCTCTCTCTCTGTCAATCCCTGCGGATTTTTACATACATACTCCTGGAATCAGCTACTGGTTATAGTAAGGTAACTATGGATTGAATAGCAGAACCAGAGCTCGACTCTATTACAATACAAAATAACTGTGAGATAATAGACTACTGGACTCTCAGATGGGCTAACTGTCTGAATAGCTGCAGGTTATCCGACTAGATAACCTTTTACAATACAGTTTACATCCCTTTATAGGCAGCTCGAAGGTCTCTCCATTACAACACTGTGGGCCTGTCCCAAGAGTAACCCAAAAAAACCTAACTCTGACAGTCGGTCTATCTGTACTCGAGCTGTCGCTTTTCGTCACACCACAACTCTCTGCAGTCTTCCACGCTTCTCGGCGCTGTTCGTGGGTACTGGGCAACGCTTCCTTTTCTGTCCTTCATCTTCAATACCTTGGCCTCATTGCCCCTTTTCCTTTATGAGGGTAGTTGATCCCTCCTGTCTTCCATCACTGCCTTGAATGCAGTGGGTGAGCTCTCTCTTCTCGACCGCTACCTTTAGTGTAGTGGGTGAGCTCTCTCTTCTCGGCTGCTCAGGTACTGTCGTCTTATTTGACTTCTCTGTCTCGATAGTCATAGTTTCCGGCTCTAATTTGCATCTAGAAACATGCTACGGCATTGTATCTTTACCTTATCTCTTATATCTTCGCCAAAACTGTCTATCCGCCAAAATGGCAGCTTCTCCTGTAGCTGTGGGACCCTACTCCAATAGTCCCCTAACACTTACTTGTGGCTCATCCTCAAGCCACTAACAATGGGCTTCTCCTACTGTACTTTCTCCTTGGCTTCCTGCGAAGGCTTTGTAAGTTTCTGCCGAAGTCCTGCGACTTCTTTCTCCATAGTTTCGACACACTCTTGTGCTGATTCAAGCATAGCTTGACTAATGTTGGAGTCTTTTGTTGCATCAATTTCATTTCTAGTGGTAGTGAACTCCCTAACCTTCTGCTCAACCACCTCAACTAGCTCTGTGATTTGTTCTTGATATGGTTGAAGCAGGTTATTGATTTGTATCTCCTTTTCTCTTAACCGCTGTGCTTCCTGTTGCAAGTGGTTCATCTCCGTCGTCTTTCTCATCTTCGCAAGAGCTCCTAAACTCTTGATTTCTTCCTTCATTGCTGCTGTGGCATTCTCTATCTGTTGAATGCTTTGTTAGAGTTCTACTCTCTCGGGATGCTCATCTAACTCCAACCATGTGTTCGTCGCATCAGCTAGCACTGACTGTGCATCATCTATGCAGAAGTGAGTCTAAAGGCCTCTACTCTCGCTTCCTTGTCTGCTTGGGGGGTGCCCGGTGCTCAAGCCTCAAGCTCAGCAATCTGTGCTTTGTGGTCTTCTTCCATCTTGGTTACTGTTTCTTCTAGAGCGTTTTCTCTGTCTGCAACTCTTCTTACCTTCTGCGTGAGAGGCAAGGCAAACTCAATGTTACATTGGGGTAACTCTAATGCGATGCTCTGTAGGACCTGATTGAGATCATGTTCTCTTTCTTCATATGTTCTTAACTCCTCCGCCTTTGTCTGAAAACTTGCGGTGAGTGCTGCATTATTTTGTTTCAGCTGTGTGTTTTGTTTATAAGTCGCGAGCTCTCTATCTCTGAGCTCTGTGCTTAGATGCTGTTGGATCAATGTGAAACTCTATGAGGTTAACCTCGACAGGTTTCCTAATATGTAGTGAGAAAGTAAATAATATTAGCATAGTACTCATCTGCGATCTGAATAGAAAACAATTGCGCATCGGGCAAGTTGTCCTCTAGGTTACTTGGCTCTTCTCCTGAGTCTATCCTCAATAGATGATTTGGTCCGGCATTTAATCTCCCTGGTTTGACAATAATTTCAAAATCATACTCCTGAAATAGGAGTAACCATCTGCAGATTCGTCCCCCTAATACTGGCTTATTGACCAAGTACTTGAAAGCGGAGTGGTAAGTGAACATCTTGAATGAGGCACCTAGCAGGTAGTGCCTGAATTTCTGTAGAGCATACACCATGGAAAATACTTCTCTTTCCATAGTGGTGTAGTTCTTTTCTGTGGTGGATAGTTTTCTGCTTGATTATGCGATAGGGTGATCGATACCTCCTTCTCTTGGCTGGGTTAAGACGATCCCCAGTGCGATGCCAGATGCATCCACATGTACATGAAATGGCTTGGTCCAGTCTGGGAATACTAAGATGGGTGCTGTAACCATCTTCTCTTTAAGGGTGTCTAGACTTTTCTGGCATTCCTCATTCCATAGGAATTTTATATCTTTCTTTAACAGCTTTTCCATAGGTGCCGTGATCTTTGCATAACCTTTGATAAATTTTCTATAGTACCCAGTATGACCAAGTACTGTTCTCAATTGCTTGACTGAGTTGGGTGCTGGAAGGTTTACAATGATGGCAATCTTTGCGGGATCTACCATCAAGCCTTGTCTGCAAACAATGTGACCCAACAAAATACCAAATGGCGCACAAAATATACATTTTTTCAAGTTCAGAGAAATCTGGTACTGCCTACATTTTTCTAACATCAGTCTTAAATCTCCTATGTGCTTGTCGATTAATCCAAATACAATCCAATCATCAAAATAAACCTCTAGGAATTTATGGATGTATTCTTTAAATACAGCAACTACTACTCTTGAAAAGATAGCTGGTGCATTTTTAAGACCAAAGGGTATTACCATATACTAGAATGAGCCCCATTCTATCGCAAAATTGGTCTTAGATCGATCTTCTGGATGGATTCTGATCTGGTGATAGCCTAAAAAGCCATTGATGAAGGAGTAGACCTCCTGTGCTCCCACATTGTCTAGAACTTCATTAGTAAAAGGTGTCGAAAATGGGTCATGAAGTGATGCATCATTGAGTTTGCGCAAATTGACACAGATTCTGATTTCTCCTTTGGTTTTCTTCTCTTGTACGACCATGGGACTAACCCATTTGCTTTCTTCCACTGGCTCAATGATGTCTGCTGCTAGCATATTATCGATCTCATCCTTAAATTTTTCTTTGTGCCGAGGATTTAATCTATATGGACACTGCTTAACTGGTCTAGCATCCTCTTTCAATGGTATCCTCATTACTCCCAAGTCTTTAACTATTCCCTTCATCTCCGTGAACTTAGTGGGGAATAAGTCCTAGTAGTCATGTAACAGATCTGCAATGTGTCCTACCATTTCATCGTTCCAATAGTCTCCAGTGGATGCAAAATTTGGTTCTGTGTCTGTGCCAATGTTGATCTTCTTAATCTTGATAGGCTCCGTAATAGCTGGAGTCTCTAGCTTCAGTCCATCAACATCACGAGTGCCTTCTGACTCTGGGATGTTGATGTTGCAAGGATCCTCATCCTCCTCCTCTGGTTCTGATGCAAAGTTATATCACTCTAGCGCCTGGTCCAATTGGACAGCCCAATCAGGTTGAGTTGATACTGATAGGGTATAGTCCTCAAAGATCTTAATCTTTATAATGTCTAAAGCCTGATTAATGCTTGGGTACTCAGATTCAAAAGTGAAAGTGAGTTCAAAGCTATCTATCATAAGTGGCCATGTAGTTGTTCCTCTGCGCAACTCTATCTCAGTGTACCAATTCTTTGGAATTTGGTCTAAAGTGTGAATGAATCGGTGAACCAATTCATCCTCGGGAATGTCTGACCAATTCTATTCACAACTCTGAATGTGTGACCTAGGGTCACTTTCTCCTATATATTTATTCTGTAGACACTCTTTGTCATTGGAAAACCTGATCGCCATCAATCTCTTGAAGTCGTCCCATGATGCGATATGTTGCTTGTGTGCATGCCACCATCTTGCAGGTGTGGCTCTTACTGCAAGGTCAATCGCTGACATCCTCTGCTCTTGAGGAATTTCTTGTTCAAATTGGTATAAAAAGTCATTGAAATCTGTTAAGCCATCAAACGACAGAATATCCTTAAGCTCTGCTCCAATCCATCGTAGTGACTTAGTCAGATCTGCACATCTGCAAGATGAGACTTCATAAAGTCTGTTCTGCCAATTCTCTAGACCAACATCCAAATCCAATGTGCATGAGCTGTTGTATCACCAACTAGTATTTCCTTCTATGGTTGGGTTGATGTAGTCACTCTGGTTGGTGGTCATCTGATAGAGGCTATCCATATTACACGCCTCGTCCTCTGCTTGGATAGGTTCAATATATCTAGGACCCTAAAAAGGATCCAACGGCGCGATGACCCGGATCTGTGTATCCTCAAAGGTCATTTGTCTTTTCTTTAAATCAATAACAGCCATGTTATCAATTGCCCAATCAATACCTAGTAGAGATGGATACGGTCTACTATCGCCAATGATTTCTATAACTTCAAAGTCTGCAAAACTGCGAACTCCGTTAATGTCAACTAGCACTTGTGGTAATCGACCCAGTGGTGATACCCTCTGTTGATTGGCTAGTCACAGATGGATAGGAGATCGGGAAAAATTGGGGCTACCCATCTATTCCCATGTCTGCTTAGTCAGAACATTTACCTCTGATCCTAAGTCTAGGATTACCTCATCCATTTCAAATTCTCCAACTTATGCTGTGAGTCACATCTCTCTTCTTGTTCTTGTATGGCCCATAATATTATGAACAGCACGCTGTGCACTGCTCACGAAATAAGATGGTGGATATTGATCTATGATGCACTGAAGCTCTCTGATAGCTTTCTCATTTCTTACAAGTTTCAAGCAACTCCACAGGAAGGATTGTACGCTTCCTGTCGACTCATCCTCATCGCATCTTCCTGATGTGGTAGCCTGCGATGTCTCCAAAGGACTAAGGCCACAAGGTGTTTGCTGTGGTACGCCCCTAGATGGCTGTACTTGGGGTCCTGATTGTATAGGTTCATTAAATAAAGTTTTAGCTTCCTGAAATGTTTCTTTATTCCTCTGCAGGTTGAGTGGTGTTGATTTATTAGTAGCTTTGCACACCCACTCTGGTCCTGTGTTCTCTTCAGTATCCTGCGATGTCCCACTAGTGGAAGGACCACTGCGAGTCACAATGTTGACTCTTGGTTCTGGCTCTTTCTACTCAGCAGTGATAAGCTGATTGTTCTAGTGTACCACTGGCTTAGGTTCCCTGATCTTGGCTATCAAGGTAGGACATTCTTCTATAGCGTGATCGTAAGATTTGCAATCATTACATGTCATAGTAGGGCTCTGACAGTCCCTAGCATAATTTCCTACAACTCCACAGTTGTAACAAGTAATCGGTCCACGACCATGGCCAAATCCTCCACGGCCATGTCCAAAGCCTCCTCCACGGCCATGTCCAAAGCCTTCACCATAGCCAAAGCCTCCTCCACGGCCTCATCCTCTGAATCCTCCTCCACGACCTATAGGAGCCGGTTCATGCTGTGTTCCTGCTGCTGGACCCAGTGTCTCTGATTGGAATCTGTAAAAGTCATGTTTTCTATCGATCATGAGATCGTAGGCTCTGCAGGTATGGTCATCGTGTCCTACTGACTTACAGAAGGTACAATATAAGTTCTTAGGTGTCTGTATATACTTCTGAAGTAAAGGGAATTGCTGAGGTGGATGTCCTCTTGTTCTGCATAGTTCACACCATGGCCCTTGAGTTTGTGCTAAGGGGTTAGGAGCCCCAATTGCTAAGTATTCAACAAATACTGGACAGTTATCTTTAGTATGGCCTTATGCTTTACACTTGATACACCATATGTCTTGTGCAATATCTTTTCCTTTTCTAATCTCATGCATCTGTAATGTGAGATTTGCTAACTGGTTTTGCAGGTTTGTCATACCTGTACTGGTCTCAGCTAGAGGTGATGCCTCCAACTTCATTGCCATCTCCAACGCTTCATCCTGCGTACGGAGTCTTTGCTGCATCAGTGGATGTCTAATATGTGGGAGCAGTGCTGCGATGAACCATTCCTTATGCTGCTCCGGCGCAAACTCAAAGCTAACTTGGTCTATGAGAGCTTTGAATTTCTGATCAAAGTCCCATACTGACTCTGTAGGTAACTATTTAATGTCTTTGAGCTCTGTGATACACTATGATTCGGACTTGGGCTTCTTAAATTCTTTAATCATGGCAGTCCGAACCTATATAAGTGTTCTGGGTATCGCTGAGGTATACTTCATATACCATGTTAAGGCTCGTTCCCTAAGTGTGGTGACCAACTGTACAATTTTAATATTATCATCGTGGATTCCTTTAATGGTCCACACGGCTTCACATAGAAACCAGTGCTGCTCTGGGTCTTCTGCCACTATACCCTTAAAGGTAGGTAACTTCATGTCATCCCCCATTCTATTTCTACGTGGTGGATGATGATTTGCTATGTTACTACCACTTGGCGGTGTAGATGTAGGTGATGTAGTGGTAGTATGTGCTGTGGGTGAACTACTAGATGGAGTTCCTACGGGATTGTTCTGAGTCCCGGTTGTTTTTTGTGGGGTATAAGGGTGGTAAGGGATACCCCCTTCTATTCTTTCTGTATTACTATGACTCTACTGTCTAGTATTATCTGAACTGTTTTCAAATATGGAAGAGCTGAAATCTAGTTTATATTTCTTGCCACTACGTGTACATCCAATATCATCAAAATCACTCTCAAACTCTTGTGACATCACACTTTCTTAGCTTACTAGTCTGAAACTATATCCATTACTCCTTTTTCATATAATAACATCTTAATGGACAAGTTTAAATATTTTAGGTACTTACCGCGATATCCTTTGGATAACTACTGCTCAGGCTCATTGAAGCTTTTTGTCTGTTCAACTGCAAACTCTGTAACAAATCCTTCTAGCACACTCACAAGCTAGAAGTCGATTGCTTGTGTAATGGGATTGTCTATGCTCTTCACGGTGTGAATCAGCTCCGGTTTCCACATGATGTTTATTTTCTTTCTGAATATATTCTGATCAGTCAGCTTTGATAACCAGTCGTACAACTCATTTCCATAGGTTGCAAAAAATATCGTATGCAGGTCTGTGTAGATATGTTTTTGCAACCAGTCCTTTGTATTGAGTCTAGGACTCTTGTTCTCTTGCTTTGCAAACTCTTTCTCCTTAGATGCAAGCCACCGGTTGAGTTCATCTCTAGTAGGATGCCAATAGAACATTAGCTCTGTAATGTGTTCAAAGTCGGCAACGGAACCATTTGTTGGCTATCTGGGAAGATCCGGGTTTACTAATATAAATATACCAACAATACCCCTAGCTCACTGGCCATTTCGGCAACAGACCGCAAAATGGCCTAAAGTCTCACCCGAAGTGATCTTATGGGTTGGCCGAAGACTCAGGTGTCCTCAACCAGGTTTTGTAGCATCCTAGGGTCTCGCGGCTTCTCTTAGCTAGTGAGATCTCTCTGCGACGCACATCTCTCTCTTACTCGTGGGTTCTGATAGGGGAAGGAATCCTATCGCATCGCAGCGACTCGGGCAGTGCACATCTCTCCCTTCCACTTAACCCATGATCTGCGATATCTCACACTGCAGCTCCTCAGACGGTCCGATATCGCCTACTATCAACACGATATCTTCTATAGTACGGCCCACTGTGACCCTCATGGTCCAAAGGCTATCTCACTGGGTGAAATGACTTGGCTAACTTTCAACAAGATAGTAAACACTCTGACTTGAACTTCCACAGTTCAACACACTCTACCTCAACTATACTTAACTGGACGAATAAGTATACTAGAAACACTTTAACAGAATGACTTATTACTGTGTGAAACAAGCACTGATAAAATCATATGCAGACGCTTGATACATGTAAATCCACCTTTAACCTTCAACAATGCTGTAACTGAATGAGGACATACAGACATTTACTAACTGAGATACAACATTCATGTAACAGATAACAGATATCAACTAAGTAAAGCACAATCACATGAAATAATCACATAACACACTGGTTTTACGTGGTTCACTTCCAGGGTAGAAGCTATGTCCACAGAACTGTGTTTATTATATCTTGAGAGAGTACACAGTTCTGCTGTAACCTATTGTGCAACTAGAGATCTTCTGGGTAACTCCGTACTCACTGCCGCGATCCCTTCTCTCCTCGATCTCTTCTCTTTCTCTATATTTCCTTCTTACAATACTCTCTCTCTCTCTCTCTCTCTGTCAATCCCTACGGATTGTTACATACATACTCCTGGAATCAGCTACTGGTTATAGTAAGGTAACTATGGACTGAATAGCAGAACCAGAGCTCGACTCTATTACAATACAAAATAACTGTAAGCTAACAGACTACTGGACTCTCAGACGGGCTAACTGTCTGAATAGCTACAGGTTATCTGACTAGCTAACCTTTTACAATACAGTTTACATCCCTTTATAGGCGGCCCGAAGGTCTCGCCATTACAACACTGTGGACCTGTCCCAACAGTAACCCAAAAAACCCTAACTATGACAGTCGGTCTATCTGTACTCAAGCTGCCGCTTTTTGTCACACCACAGCTCTCTGCAGTCTTCCACGCTTCCCGGCGCTGATCATGGGTATTCGGCACCACTTCCTTTTCTGTCCTTCGTCTTCAATACCTTGGCCTTGTTTCCCCTTTTCCTTTATGAGGGTAGCTGAGCCCTCCTGTATTCCGCCGCTTCCTTGAATGCAGTGGGTGAGCTCTCTCTTCTCGGCTGCTGCCTTTAGTGTAGTTGGTGAGCTCTCTCTTCTTGACCACTCAGGTACTGTCATCTTCTTTGACTTCTCTATCCCGATAGTCATAGTTTTTGGCTCTGATCTGTAGCTAGAAACATGCTACGATGTCATATCTTTACCTTATCTCTTATATCTTCGCCAAAACTATCTATCTGCCAAAATGGCAGCTTCTCCTGTAGCTGCGGGACCCTACTCCAACATGAACACAGTCAACAAAATAACTAAAGGTCTACATTATATAAATAAATTTACAGAATCTAAATAGAAGTACATAAAACCCCTTATCTCATAGAAAGAAAGTGGCATAGTTGCAAGACTCCACAGAAAACGATTATTTACATATATGGAAATTACATAGTTACTTAAATAGTGAAATAAATAGAGATACGGTATCGAAACCCTCATGGTTCTTACAATAGCAAACAAGATTTAAAAACCCGAAAAGATAATATAGAGTGGCATAGTTGGCCACGAATCCATGGGTGTTAAATAACATCCTTACAACATCAAAAGTATATATTACCAAAGCGAGTATATCACTTCCATATTGTCAACCCAACATGAAGTGGGAAAACCCCAACGTTTTAAAAACACACCACAAGAACCAGTTGGTTTCCTTAAGATCCGCACAGGGTAGTTACACGGTTCTTACCAGTTAAGAAGGGGCTTCATGGCGAGTGATCCATCTACACCCATACATAATTTTTTCCTGCACATAAGAAGTACATTAGAATTTAAACCTTAAGCATCTTAAAATCCTGGAATACGGAGTAAAACAAAAACTGAATACTATTTACCTACTTAGCCTTCAAAAGGCATGCATTCTTCACCAAAATGAGGGTTACAGACTCCTTCAACAAACACAGATTCAGACAGACTCAGAGAGTACCGATGATCAAGTTTTATAACTTCTCTATGTCACCTTACAACTAGGGAAATGATGAGACCAAACAACCAAGGGACAAATGCATTCAAAAAGAAACCTCCACCTCAAACAAAACCTCATCGAAATGATAGACCTTCTCTCCAAAGTCCATTAAACCTTTAGGGTTTTGAATTATATGCAGCGACAATATTCTCAAAGATCAACTTAAGATCTGGGTATCACCAAGTCAAAATTAAAGATGAAGACATCTGTAAAACTGCCGTCAGGACAAGATACGGGCACTATGAATTTGTAGTTATGCCCTTCAGCCTAACTAATGCACTGACATCCTTCATGTGCTTAATGACTAGTGTCCTAAGTAAGCACTTATACAAATTTTTAGTCTTCTTTATAGATGACATATTAATCTATTTTGAAACAAAAGAAGAACACAATGAACATTTTCAAATAATACTACAAGTGTTAAGGGAACATCAACTATATGCTAAGTTCAACAAATGTGAATTTTATAAAGATAATATACAATATTTAGGGCACATAATATCCAAAGAAGGGATATCGATGGACTTAGATAAAATAAAAGATATAATTGATTGGCATGTTTCTAAGAATGTAACTGATGTACGATCATTGATGAGGATAACAGGTTATTACAAAAAAAATATTGAAGGATTTAAAAAAATCACAAATCATAAATCCTATAACCTCATTACAAAAAAGGGGTAAGAAATTTGTTTGGGATCAGAAATGCGAAAACAGTTTTAATAAATTAAGAGGATTATTAACCACTGCACCCATTCTAAAACTAATAGATCCAAACAAATATTTCATTGTATGCATTGATGCATACAAAAAAGGTTTGGGTGGAGTACTGACATGAGAAGGTGATGCGATTGCATACAAATCAAGAAAATTAAAAACACAAGAAAAGAACTATGCAACTTATGACTTAGAGTTGGCTACCATAATCCATACTTTAAAATTGTGGTGCCTTCACATAATTAGTAAAATATTTTTGTTAATGTTCGATAACATAAGCCTAAAATACCTGTTTGATCAGCAAAATCGGAACGTGAGGCAAGCTAGATATGATAGCTTTCCTTAGCGAGTATGATTTTGAAATCAAACACATTAACGGGAAAGAAAATAAAGTGGTTGATTCCTTAAGCATGAATGCAGTAACACGTTTTGTAGCTTCCATTAACCGTTATAAAAATGATTTAGAAGATAAATTGGAAGAAGGAATAAAGAGGGACCCAGCATACCAGAGTTTAAAAGAAAAAGGTAACTTAGAATGTATCGAAAAAATATAATTAAAGATTGCAGCTTTAATGAAAATGTCTAATACTGTATAAAAATAGACTTTATGTGCAAAATATAATGGAAATTAAAGTACTGATTTTTAATGAATTACACAAAATTCCTTATTCTAGACATCCAAGGTATCAAAAGATGATAACCATGTTGAGAAAAGAGTACTTTTGGCTTACTATGAAAAATGAAGTCACTAAATTTTTAACTAGGTGTATAGAATGCCAACAAGTTAAAGCTGGATATCAACACCCAACAAGCCTTTTACAACCATTACCAATTCCAAATTGGAAATGGGAAGTCATCAGTCTTGACTTTGAAATTGGTTTACCTAAAAACCAGAAACAAAATGATTCAATAATGGTGTTTGTGGATAAATTAAGCAAAGAAACACACTTTATCCTTATTAAAACAAATTATAAAGATGCTAACATTGATTACATATTCATGAAAGAAATCTTCTGCTTGCATGGAATTCCAAAGGTAATAATTTCTGACCGATCCTAAATTTAATGGTAATTTTTGGAAATATTTATTCAAAGGGATATACACTAATTTTAATTTCAGTACTGCTTATCATTCGCAAACGGATGGACAAATAGAAATATTTAATCAGCTACTTGAAGATATGTTACGAATGCATGTTAGAGACTATCCCAAGAAGTGGGAAGACTATTTGCACTTAGTTGAATTTTCTTATAATAACCATTATCAAGCTTCATCAAAGCTTAGCCCTTTTGAAATATTATATGGTATAAAATGTAACATTCCTATTACATGGAGTAATCCAGTTGAACGTTTGATGTTAGGACCCGACTTGTTAAAATAAGTGGAACTAACAGTGAAACAGGTACAAGGCAACTTGAAAACTGCTTAAGAGAAACAAAAGAGTCATGCTGACCTTAAAAGAAATACGAAGGAATTCAAAGTAGGTAAGCATTTTTTTGTTAAAGCAAAACCTAGAAAGAGATACTTTAAGCTAGGGAGATGTGCTAAATTAGCACCCAAGTATTGTGGACCATTCAAAATACTGGAAAAAGTGGGGCTAGTGGCATATCAGTTAGCCTTTTCACCTAATATTAAAATACATAACGTCTTTCATGTTTCTATTTTAAAAAAGTATATACATGATGCTACTCATGTGATTGTCTAGAAGGTGATTTAGGTAGAACCAGAAGGATATTTTCTGGTGGAACCGGGTTGTATTCTCGATAGGAGGGGATTTTTTTTCTGGAATCGCATCATTGGAAAAGTAAAGGTGCAATGGAAACACCTCAATCTAGATGAAGCAACATGGGAATTAGAGAGCGATATGCAGGTGGAATATCTAGCTCTGTTCCAAGAAAACTCATAATAACTTAAGCAACACCGAGCATGATGTTGAGCTTATGGGGGGGGTGTTTGTAACATACCCAAAACTGAAAAATTAATATTTATGATTTATTTCTAGTAAGAAACAATATGTTAATTTTTATTGTAAAGTTTCTGACCAAGTGGGTCAAGGATGACTCTAATTGAAGAATTTTTTTCTTTTATAATTAATAAAAGGAGACACTTATCCAGGGGAGACTATTAAATGATTTCTCACTGACCCACCAGGAGGAAGGAGTAGCTGTAGAAGGATGGTTGATAAGTGGAAGCAATAGAATTCACTTTCTAGCTATTGCAAAAGCATAATCTCTAAAACAGTGGTCATGTTCCTTGAGAGGGGGGAACTGAGCTGGTGGCTCATTTAATTCCATAACTGACCCAAAGACCTAGGAAATATTATATAAACCATCAAATTGAGTAGGAGGCTCACTACTCATTCTGATTTCTGAGAGAATGAACCTTGTGACGGCTGCAAATTGAAAAGTCAGGTACAAAAGAAATTTTATGAGGGGATAGCTAAAGTGATTTGTTGAGTTGAGTCTTCTACTAAATGTTTTGTTGCAAAAGTCTGTTGTTTGGTAGATATCTTCTTCCCAGTGGTTCAGTGAATAGGCTCAGGGGTCCTAAGCAAGTAACTTTGGTTGCTTCAGAAAAATATTGAGTGGAGCAGTCTCTCGTGGGTGTTTGTCCCCTTTCTGCATTCTATCCAGGTGCAATTGCTATTTAATTTCTGAATCTGTATTTTCATTCGAAATATGCTCAGGAAACTATAATTAGGATGATTGATTATATTATAACCTGCTTATTTGAATGATGTTAGAACACTATGTTTATTAGTTTTAAATTTAATAGAAGATCTACTGGTTTAGTAGTCTCTGTAAATGCATTTCATAATATGAACAATGTTATTTCTGTATCAGTTTTAGATTGTTTTCTACATGTATTACTAACTGATAAAATGTTAGTAATAGGGTTATAATTCTTTAGACTAATCTTAAAGCAAAATAATTTTGTAGCATTGTAAACTAATTAGGTTTAAAACCTAAAATAAGGTTTATACAGTTTTAAACATAATCTGAAACTCATTGAATGTTCAGATTCAGGTTTCATCCTTAATATCTTTGTTTACAATCATCTTTCTAGGATCGAGTCTTATCCCATTAAAAAAACTCTAGAATAATTTAAAATAAGCATGGCTTAAAATGATTAGTAATAACTAAGCTAGTTTCACATAAGAACATCTTAAGCCCATTTTCTTAATGATTAAATTTTTTTAGTAACACCAAGTTGACATTATCGACAGACCATAGCATTGGTTATAGGCTTCAAGTTAGGTTGATGTTGTTTCTATAGTATTTCTCTTGCAGAATAATATTACACGCATCCTTAAGGCTTAATTCATTTTCAAAACAATATTGTTAACTAAACCAAGTGTAATTCTTGTTAACAGTAATGGAGGTTTACCTATAGTCCCGTGGCCTATTAAAGTTACAATATCAAAGTTAGATAGTCAAAGTAAAAGCTATCATATAAGATCTCACTAAAATATTTATATTTAATAAGGGAAATAAATAGAGTAGAGAATTTCTACTTTAGCATAGATTTCAGTATAAGTGAGGTTTTCATGGCATCATGATCATAACCTCATCTTAAAACCAACAACAATATAACTAATAACCCGGTAAAATAATGGTACAATCTATAAACTGTAACCAAGTAAAGTCAAGTAAGAAATTGACATAACAAGTATTGTTATAACCAAGTCACTGTAAACACATAGAGTTATTTAAGCCTCACAAAAGACTCCTTCAAGGAGTAAGTCAAGAAAAAATATTATAGCTAACAAAGGCCTTACAACCCTTGTTTCCAAGCCTATATAGAACAAAAAGACTCCACAATCAAAATATCTATGTTTAATAGGTTAACTCTAAAAAAAAATTTGATGAGTAAAATAACCTCATCAACAAACTCTTTATTTACATTATGGCTTCACTATGAGTTTAAATTTTCATTTTGTAAACAAAATGGAGGACTCATTAAAACTATATTTAAATACAACAAACCAAGATTTGGGTTTACACCAAACCTTGACCGACATTGCTCCCCAACATGCCCATTATAATATCAAACCAATGATAAATCTATGACAGTGGCTTCCTAGCCAAATCAAGGATTGACAGTAAAGATACATGACCTATCATGTTACAACAAACACAAATAGTAAAATAAATTGTCGAAATGAGAAGTTTTATAAACAATCACATTATAGGAATAATAAGACCTTAATATAACCTTGGAATTTTAAGAAGCATTGATTTCAGATAGCCTCAATGGGTTTATTACAGAGATACATTCTTTACATTATTAAATAACAAAACTATGTTTAAAGTGGCTTCAAATCTCAAAAACAAAATCGACAGAGTAAGGCCCATGGCCACGATTTTGAGCACAATCAATAAACTAAATAAAGGTCTACATTATATAAATAAATTTCCAGAATCAAAATAGAAGTACATTAAACCCCTTATCTCCCACAAAGAAAGTGGCATAGTCTCAAGAATCCATAGACACCGACTCTTTACATCTCTAGAAATTACATAGTTACTTAAATAGTGAAATAAACAGAGATACAATATCAAAATCCTCATGTTTCTTACAATAGAAAACGAGTTTTAAAAACCAAAAAATCTATTACAGAGTGGCATAGCCGGTGACGACTCCACGGGTGTTAAATAACATCCTTACAACATCAGAAGTATATATTACGAAAGCAAGTACATCAATTCCATATCGTTAACCCAACACAGAGTGGGAAAACTCCAACGCTTTAAAAACAAACTAGAAGAACCAGTTAGTTTCCTTAAGAACCATGCAGGGTAGTCATGTTAACAGTTAAGTAGAGGCTTCGCGGCTTGTGATCCATCCAAAACCATAGCAAATTTTTTCCTGCACACAATAAGTACATTAGAATTTAAATCTTAAGCATCTTAAAATCCTGGAATAAGAAGTAGAAAAAAAATTGAATAATGTTTACCTGCTCGACCTTCAAAAGGCACAAAGTATTCACCAAAACAAGGGTTGTAGACTCCTTTAATAAACAAAATAGATTCAGATATACTCGAAGAGTACCGAGGATTAAGTTTCAGAACTTCTCTATATCGTCTTATAGCCAAGGAAATGATGAGACCAAAAAACCAAGGGACAAATGCGTTCGAAGAGAAACCTCCACCCTCAAACAAAACCTCATCGAAATGACAGACCTTCTCTCCAAAGTGCATTAAACCTTTATGGTTTTTCATTATGAGAAGTGACAGCCAGCTAGAGTCCTCACAACCATCACATGGTCTAAGGGTAGACAATTTAATATCATGTCCTTGATCCTTCTCAATCACCATAATGTTTCCCAAGTCAACTATCATATCAATCTTTAAAGGTTAAGAGCATTTCATTGGTCACTCCTAAGGTTCTACAATTCATACTGTTTGAATCCCATCATAAGGTTTTAACTCTATACAACTTTCCACGACTTAAGGACTTATATCATACAAATGTTTATATTGTGATACAACCTGCATTGTTAAGGTTTGGCATTTAGAATATAATGAGGATGGAACCCTTGTAGTGTTTCAAAAATAGTTACTTTATAATATGGAATATGAACATCAAAAAATGGTTTTTGGATAGATCCTTGTACAAACCTTAGGTTTTCCTTTTCTTGTTCCTTAAGGTGTCTTAGCATAGAATTTGCTCTTTAAATGTAGCGTCGAGGTATCTCTCCACCTACACATAGTGAAACAGAGGTTCATGCATTAGTTGTGACGACTAAGTAAGAACATGCCCCAACCTTTGTGCATCTCAAGAGTAGAATCAAATAAATGACAATGACAAATTGTCAAGTTCAACCGTATCCTATCAGATTTTTATGTCGCAAAATACGCCATGACGACAGTTCACAAAATAAACAAGCTGATGATATCATAACTCTTACAGCTAATTAAAGGAATTATGAATTACGAATTATAACATCTAAGTTAATTAAAATAAATTATTTTTTTATTTTTTTATGAATTTTTAAGGGATGTTACAATTTCTTTTTGAAAATCTAACTCAAGATAATTTAGATTAAAAAACAATTTCATTGTACAATATGTGATGTAAGGAGGGTTGGAGGTACACTTTTTTGGTTGCCACATATATAAACTATGTAAGGAGGACACATTGGAGGTACACTTTACATGATCAGTGAAAGAGATATGAGTAATAAAGATGTGGAAGAAGAAATGAGCACTTTACATTTTATTAACTAAGAAAGAAGTTGTTTATAAAAAAAACAATATGTGTGTGCATGCCCATGCAAGAGGTTTAATAGAAAACTTAAATTTGTAAATTTAAATGTTTACCAAAAAATTAAACAAAAGTTTTTGATGAATCATTTACTTTCTATCAAATAAGCATATATTATCATTTGGAGTAGAGTTTGAATTTTAAATTTTAAATGTAAATTTATATTAAAATATGAAATATTAAGATATTAAATTTTATGTTTGAATAAAGACATTATTATTATTATAGTTCTTATTAAATAAGAATTTTTTTATCACATTGAATACACAATATAGCCTTAAATTTATATATGTAAATCTACATCATGAAATAGTGACATAAGGATCATGGTATATTGGAACTTTTGTTTATGTAAAAAGATAAATGTATTTTTTTTCTATGACATAAATATCTCTACCTCTTAAACTTAATTCCACATGGTAATACATTCTTATTTGATAAAAAAATTGTGTTTCATTGAATACATACATCACAGAATCAATTCTACCCATGCTATGAGCATTTTTTAGAAAAATATGTGGAAAGTTAGTAATAGTCATTTATTGAAAAAAAACATATTCACATTGCAACCAATACACCATAATGTAACTAGTAGGAAGAACCACTCTCTTGTTATTGATTTCACTTGAATAAGGATCATGCTATATTTGGGCCTTCTATGTTTTTATGGACTAATTTTATTTAATCAATATAAGATATTAATTTTGTATAGTGAGATTTTTTATGTCATTAAAACAATTCAAAGACACATATGTTAAGAATATGAAAGGGGAACTCTGTCATATTGTAAATCAAAACATTTCCAACTATACTCAAGTATACATCTCACACTAAAATACAAAATATATATATTTACAATCTCGACATTTTCTTGTTTGTCATCATTGGAATATAATCACGTAATGTTTACTAAAATTGTATTTCTAATTTGATGATGTTAATTTTGACATTTTCATGTTTTCCATCACTAGAATCCGATTTGAAACTCATGGACAATCTTGAAAAAAATAATAACAAATACATGATCCAAGCATCGGCTATGCTATTGCATGATCTGTCGCAAATTTTACCAATGGTTCAAATGCACAGTAAGATGATGACCGTCAACTAGAAAAACAAATATTCTTATGTGTAGGGAAGAGAGTAATTTTATCCTACAAATTATGGGTCTAATCAATATTAGTAAATGTTGCATGCAGAGTGGTCATGTAAATTATGTACACACTTGGATCTATCTCTCCTAACTTATTACCTTATGTTGTCCCCACATCTGATAAGTACATTGGGCCTCCTTGGGATCAATCTCAACCAAAGAACATACTAATTCCACCCATAAATTTTAATAACAAGAAACAAATTCTCCTCAGACTCGCTTGGGAATCAGGGATGATTTTAAGGATCCATACTTATTTAAAAGTGTATAAATGTAGGAAAATATTACCAATTCTTAAAACGCCAACTATAAAATGACCAGCGATATTTTTTTAAAAATATTTTAATTTCCAAAGTTTTTATATCATTTATATAATAATTTGGCGATTTTTAGGGTGAAAAAATTTTACCCCTTCAAAATTGGGCAAAAGAGGGTTTCAAAAAATGCAAAATGACGAATCTTTTTTGGGAGAAAAACATGGAAAAATAACCCACTGGGCTAAAATTCACCCCTAAAATTATCCCTGTTGGGAATTGACTATCCATAAAAACCAAGGATTGACATTAACAAGCTCAACCATTGAAATTGATAACAATGAATGCCAAGGATTGGCCTTCATAGCAATGCCATGCACTAGAACATTAAAATGAATGTGAATTGCACTATCATTCTCCTTAGAATGCTATGCAAAGATGAAAGTCACTTCATATGTATGACTTCATAGAAAGGAAGAGGCACACCTTCATTCTTTGTCCCTTTCACACTTAAAATTGCAACCCTCAATCCTTGCACTCCCCCTACCAAAGGAAAATACCAATGTTGATTTCCAATATAATTAGAGTCAAACTTGATCACTACCTAGCCTTTTATTATTTTACTCATATATGCATACTTTCGCTTATGAAAAATTAATGTGCATTTAATTTTACTTGCCATCGATTACATGGGTTTATATTTATTACTTATTGGTACTTGCAATATAGTTTCTTAATTGCATCGACTACTATGCTTACCATAAATTAGCTAAACATACTTTCAACACATAATATTATATTATCTACACACACACAACTTTATCTCATTTTACAAGATATTGAAGTTCTCTTTAGCTTTTCATTTCCCTTGCTTTGGGGGTATGCTGGTTTTATAATATTTTGAATCATGTTTTTTTAAGTACTTCTGAAAGTCAAATTATTTCAACAAATAATTTTATCTCCGTGTTTTAGATCCTTTCAAACTAAAATTGAATTTAATAAAAAGAGGAGAAAATGGTTGCTACGAGGACATATTTGCACCGTCAAATTAAGATTGAGAAAAATGTGAAAGATAGAGACTTCTGAAGTGCCCCATCTTCCTCCGTCGAAGGGATCTTTCAATTATAAATCTGTCAATGATTTCTTTTTTCTTTTTAAAAACTGTCTTTTGATATTCATTAATAATCAAAGGTAACTGATACAAAGCAGTGATATCAAAATATCATATAAATACTGATCAAAATACAGAGAGGATGCTAATAAAAACATCAATACAATGAAATTAAATTTATTAAAAAAGAATCCAATGATGAGAAAATGAAAAAAATGCAAACCACTAAATTGTTGCACCGAGAGAAGCGAGGTGCTCTCCAGCCCAGTATGGGGGAGATCCTGTCAAGTTAGTCACCTTATGCTAGCCGACATAAATAAAAATATTAATAAATGAAAAAAATGGAAAATGGAAAATAAAAATTACATATCGACTTAAATAAAATATAAAAAGAAATAAACTAACATAATCCATTTTAAACCCGGATCTATCAAGTACCTAGAGGGATCCAAATGGTAAAAAAATGTACACCTCAACAAACTGGATCTCTCTCAGTGATTCATAGATCCAGGTTTAAAATGGAAGTATGCTAGTTAATCCTTTGCAAAGTATTATAGATATTTCAATTTATAAGATAATTTAAAATAATTGTATTGGTGATTTTGTATTATTAACATTTTTTTATAAATAATATAATTTAGATTTTTTTAGTTGTCATTATTGAAATTTGATTATAAATGTTTTTAGTATATTATAATTATTAATTCCTTAAATTATAATTAAAAAAAATTTAAGAGGCGTCATACAATCTCAATCACTTAAATATTTATATTTCTATCATTTTTTCAAATTTTGAACATATTTCATTATAAACATAAATAAATTAAAACCCATCATACAATCTCAATAACTTATGTTTGCATTTCTATTAATTTTCTCAATTTTCTCAAATTTTTAAGAGATTTCAATAAAAGATGATTATGAAAAAATAAATATCCAAATATCCTGAAAGTATGTTGATATCACCCAAATTAAATTAATATCCAAATATCCTAAAAGTATGTTGATATCACCCAAATTAAATTTAATAAGAAGAGTGGTGTTGTTGGTGAGTCATTAGCTTGGTAGATATATTTTTTCTCAAACTTTTAATAGACTTAGTAAAAAATGATTAGAAAAAGATAAATATCCAAATAGCTTAAAAGTACGTTGATATCACCCAAATTTAATAACACGAGTGGTGTTGTTGGTGAGTAATTAGCTTGGTAGATATAATTTCAATATGCATTTAAGGGTAATTCAAGATTTGGAAGAATTAGTAGTCTTTTCATAGATAATGAAGGTTGTATTTAAGGGTAATTCAAGATTTGAAAGAGTTACTAGTATTTTAAAAGATAACGAAGGTACTTTATTTGTTATATTTCTAAGTTCATTGAATAAAAAAACTAATAAATGAGGTTCATAGAAGCTTTGTTTTCAAGGATCACATTATTAAGCACTCAAGCCAAGTAAGCTTCACAAAAATCAACTTCAAAAGTGACTCTCAAATTGTCATCAACTTGATGAAGGGAAAGACCCACAATCCATCATGGAATATGACTAATTTTCAAATAGACCAAGTAAGTTTTCAAATGTGTTGTACCCTGTTGATGTATTTGTAACTTCGGAATGTATTCATCCATATATCTTATGTATTGTACCCCGATGTTTATTCCGAGATGTGTCTGTAATGTAATTGAGTCATGTCATACCTTGATGCTTATTTCGGGAAGTTTCTGTAATGAGAAAGTCTTGTCAAGTCATTGTGGGTAACCCTCCTATTGGTCAAGGGTTAAAGTCCCCACATTTGTGGGGCCCTAAGGGTTATTATACTATCCTAGTGAAGTCGACCCTAGGTGAGTCATTGTAAGTCGGGGAAATAGTCCCCACCGTTGTGTTACCCTCCTATTGGTCGGAGGAGGCAAAGTCCCCACAAGTTGTGGGGCACTAGAGTTATTAGACACTCCTAGAGATGTCGGTTCTAGTAAGTAATTGTTAAGGCCGACATGTTGGAGTGGGTTCCAAGTGAACAGAAGAATATAAATAGAGAGTGAGTCTCTCTATTTGTCATACACACACTCACTCATTGGGGCGCATGAGTGAGAGAGGAGAAGCTCTCTCAGTGTGTGAGAGAGAGAGACAAAAGCTATGGAGATCATCTTTATGTTTTCAAGTTTTACTTTTGGTGTTGATTATATCTCTAAGGAAGTTGCGGGGTTTTCACCATTTATGGTTTCCCTGAGGATAAACATTGTGTTCATTGTCTCTAGTGTTCGATTGTTTTCTTGTTATTCTCTCAGTTAAAGATCTTAATGTTATGCTAGCTTAATGATAAAAATCTAACATGGTATCAGAGCTAACCAGAGAAGAAGACATTGTGCAGCTATAGAAGATAGGGCTTCTTACTTTTTGGGTCTCTCTCCACAATCCATCAGCAAAAGTATGCTAGGCTGACTCTCCATTGAAGGGCGCATCTTTCTGTCGAAACAGAATTCGATTTCGAGCATTTTCAGTTTTGGCATGGAAAATTAGGGCTTTCTACAGAAGAGGAATTTTTGAGTGAGCCAAACATAGGCTTTTTCTCCCCATCAAAATCGAATTTTAGAGACCTAGATCAATATTTTTGGTTGGGTGAAACTCCGGGAAAATCAAACCTTAGTTTGACCCCGAGCTAGAAAAACCCTAAATACTAAAACTGGTACATTTTGGTACATTCGCTATATCCTGAGATTGGAAAAGGATTAGGAGATGAAAATTATAAATGCAAAAGATAAAATATATATTTACATTGTGTCCAAAATTCAGCCTCAGATTCACTATATTATGGGAGATATGATCCCTCCAAATTAGGGTTCCAGCCTCTTCCAGAATTCATCCATAAAAAGGACACCTGGGGAGAATTGCTATATCCTGGGCTAAAAACATCCAAATTAAATTTTGGAAGATGTTACAAAAATTTCAGGGACTTTACTTTTGGTGGTCTGAGATTCAGACTCAGAAGATGAACCGGTGACACATGGTAGTCTATACAACGTCGCTATTCTGAACAGTCTAGTAACAGGTCACCTTGGAAAAACACTCATACGTCCCAATTGGGGAAACCAATTTTGATGAAAACTATGGTGTTGGATCAGGGAAATGTGAGGATACCTTAATGAGAATTTTCAGATGCAGAGGAGCTGTAACTTCAGAGATATCACATAAACAGTAACAGGAATTTCTGCAGGAGAAATTGGAAAACTAGGGCTTCCTGTTATGAGAGCTTCCCTCCACTGTTTTCAGAAAAGGAGTACTTTGGATAGATCCATTTGAAGATATATATCCTTCTATCCAATCAGATCTAAAATATTCCAAGTTTTTAAAATTAGGGTTTCTCTGGAAAACCCTAGATCAGCCAGCTCCGGAACCAGGACGAATACCTCAAATCGGTAAGATCTAAACTTTTGCTATTTTCATTTGAGGTTCTCATTTCAAAATCATCTATCACGACAGCTTGATGAAGTTGACAACTTCCAAGTATGGAAGTATATGATCTCTATGAAGAAAATGAATTGGACACCTGCATGAGTAGAGAGGTTCCAGTTCCAGAGGGAGATGAGGCTAGAAGCCTTACACAAGGAGAAATTGGTCAAGGCCAAGAAGATCATTGTTGATTCAATCACGGATCAATGTGTACCACAAGTGTCTTCCCTAAAGACAACAAATATGTTTGATTCCTTGACCAAGCTATTTGAAGGGAAGAACATAAATCAGAATATGACTTTAAGAAACTAGTTGAACAATGTGAAGATCCAGAATGCAGATACCATGCAGTCATACTTTACAAGGGTCTCTCAAATCAAAGAACAACTTGAAGCGGTAAAAGAAGAAGTGAAGAATGAAGAAGTGGTGATAGCCACCTTGAATGGCCACCCAGGATCATGGGATTCATTCATGCAAGGAATTTGTGCTAGAAGGAAGTGATTAATTTCAGCAGACTCTGGGAAAAAGAAGAAGCTCGACTAATAATAAGAGAAGAGAAGATGTGAGCAACTGAATATCTAGCTCTCACCATTGAAAGAATATCCCTCAAGCGATGAGGAATATGAAGAACTCAACTCCTGAAGAACCTCTTATCCATCTCAGCATTTGGATAAGAAATGATGCTATTATGAATGAAGAAGACAATGAAGCTGAAGGCTCAAGAAGGAGTCTACCCACGAAACAAATAAATATAAGTATTCAATTGTCATTTCATGATATTGTTTTTGTTATGCATTTGTTTATATTCAGTTGATGTATTATGCATGATAGAATGTTTGCATCAATGGCAGTATGCTACTAATATGCATGAGATGGGTAAGTAGCTCATGGCACTATACAACTCTCCATTTCTACTTATCTAGACTAAAACCTCTTTGCTGACATATTGGATTAGTGCACAATCCCAATGTTGTCTTGATGAAGATGGAAGGCATATAGGAAAGTTTCCATGAGATATGGATGAATGTTGTATTGGCTAAAGTAGTTGCATGATCATATATTTATGCATAATAATTTTCTAGTATGAAAATTCCTTATGAAATGTTTCTAACCATACAAATACATTTGACTTGTAGGAAAATTCGCATACATAATCGGCTACAAGCAAAGAAGGATGAGACTTGTTCCGAAGAACAAGTGATGACATTTCAAAATGAAAAATAATATGACGAATGCAGCGACATCATTGATGTAGAACCTTCCAAGAAAAAATGGAAGATCAGTTCAAGAAGAATGATGTCTAGGATGCAGTATCGATACATGAAGGGAAGTTCGTAGATCCATCATGCAGTAGATGGAAAGATCGTGGGATATAAGGAAAGATTTGTAGCATGAGGCTTCTCACGAAAAGAAGGCATAGACTACGAAGAGACATGTGTAGCCATTGCAAGTGAAGACACATGATAGGAAGAATCATGTGTGCAAATGAAAGAAGGCCTTGTACGAGCTCAGAAGACACCCATGGGATAACACATACATGAGGAGCTTGATGAAGATCTAAACCTTTGCTACAAGGTGGATAAAGGATGACAAGCTCACAGATGGGTGCAAGAGGAACTTTTGAAAAGGTTCAAGATAGAGGATCTTGGTATCCAGTAATCCTAGATGGATACTGTTGCACCTGCAACAAGTTCCCAAAATTCTAAAAATTTTGGGGCCCTCCTTTACTTCAAGTTAGTGAGTTCTTCTCTTGATTTCATCTTTTGATTTTAGCTTATGAAGGTTGAAGCGCTTTCTCGAATCTTAAATGCTGTAAATTGACTGGTTTCTCATCGTTTAATGCTTGAGGATTTCCATCTTGATCGAGCCCTCTGTTGTTTTGAAAAAAACCTTTTCAATCCTTCGCTCAAAGTTTCTTGTATCGGGAGATTTTCATTTGACTGCCCGACCGTTGCGGGCGTCCTCCGGCTTCTAGTTTCTCTTACCCGTCCCGCCGTTGCGGGTGGCTTCCGGGTCGTCATTTTCGGTTGTAGGGCCGACGTTTCGGGTGCCTTCGAATTTTTGATTATTTCTATCCCAAGCCCGCCGTTGCGGGTGTTCTCTAGATCCTCCAAATCTTTTTCCACGCCGCTGTAGCGGGTACCTATCGACTCTTGTTTGGCTTGCTCATGCCGCCGTTACGGGTGGTCTTCAAGTCCGCATGTTTTCGTTTTGCGACCGCCGTTGCGGGGGGGTTTCGACTCTTGAGTTTCATTTTCATCGCGGTATGTTGCGGGCGTTGTCTCTCTACCGTATCAGAGGGGGAGGAACACTGCTATCCCCGCCGTTGCGGATCAGCATAGACTCTTAAATCCTCGTCTCCCGCCGAACCGTACTTTTTGAGTGTTTTTTCCTCGTTGCGGACAGTGAAGTGTGGAGGATGTTCTGCCATTGCGGGGAAGGCCAGACTCTTGGTCGTCCGACCAAGGTTTCCGCTGACACCCGATATGGGATTTTCGTTCGCGGGTTATGTGTAACTGATCGGGCGAGTGGGGACTGGAGGTGGTCCGCCATTGCGGATGGTATGAAGCTTGTGCCGCCCGACATAACTTTTGGAGCCGCCCCGATTGATGTGACTCCTCGCACGTGTGGCGTTGTTCATATATGTATGGTGACAAACGGGGTTTTTTTGTATTGTTTTCGATTGCTGTCGCGAGGAGTCGAGCTGTCGCGTTTCGAAAGAATCGAAGGGTTAGCTGTCACTGTACCGGTTTCCAGGTGGCGAGGGTGGATCTCCAACTGTCATTAGCTTGATCACTGCGTTGATTTCCAGGTAGGTGCATCTTGTCCTTCATTTGAGTTTAGCGTTTGTTGGTTTTCCGCCAAGTTTTGGGGCCCCGCATTTTTCTTCCTCGTCCAGCTAGGATTTTGGTTTGCTTAGATTGTTTATTCTCTTGACCTAGGGTGAGGGGGGGACGTTTTATTTAACCTTTTAAGCCTTTCTGTCTGCCCGTAGTAGTTGCTTGCACGCTAGGGTTAGGGGTTTTGAGGCGCAGACGGCCGTTATGCTGTCTGCGCCAGGCTTCGGTGTGCGGTCGCGATGAGTAGAGACTGCGTTGTTGGTGAATGTTTAGGGGTCGGGTTTGGACTGGCCGCAGTTGCCATGATTTTTTCCTGGTTTTCCTTTTTTTTTTACAGTCCGAGGTTGTGCGCCGTCTCGGTGGGAAATTATTGGTAGAACCTGGGACTGGCTCGACTGGGATTAATGGGGTTGAGAGGATTGTTTTTGACAGTGTCGCCTTCTCACTGCAGCCCGTGTTGATTGAGCCACCTTTCGCGATCTAGTTTTTGCTGTTGGCCGCCTAAAACCCCAGTTAGGGTCGAAAGAAAGTGTCGCTGGTAACGCGGCTTTCATTGAGGATAGCGTGGGTCGGTTTCGATGAGGATACCTTATCCTGAGATGTGGTCGTTTCCCACCGAGGTGGGTGAGAGTGTTAGCAACATAATGTTTTCTTCGATGCTGGTCGCTTGCGTTTCTGTCGCAATGGGCATGTTGGGCCGTAGGGCTGAAGTGTCGACTGATTAAGCCTGAGGCTGTTATTTTTTCTCTTTGCATGTGATAGGCAGTGGAATGTTAATTGCATATTGCATCTACATATAGCATGCACATATTGCTTCGATATATCACTTTCCTAAGAAATGACAAGCCTCATAAGAGCATAGGTTGCATGCCAACACTAATATGACTGATAAATTGATGCATGTGTAATAAATCATAAGGCAATTCGTCCATAAGATCTGGTGAAGACGTGCTACAGTAAACATTACCATGCTAACAACACATTGCACCGCATTTCATGCTAGTAAATTGTTTAGTATAGAAGCTTAAGGTTTGATTTCATGCGCTGATATAATTATGATACACCTGGGAAAGAATAAACTGCTTCTTAATATTTTCAAATTTGAATTGCTTAATATCATGATGTTTTACATTGCAGGAAGATTTCAAGATGTACAGGAGACAGAAAAAGAAGGCCCCTGTGGTAGAAGAGCAAACAGCAATAGAGGCCGGCCTACCAACTGAGTACATATATGAGGATACACAGTGTGTCACAGGGGTGGACCCTGAGTATAAGTGGGGAGACATACACAGGATGATCTCCCGTAGGGAAGTCCCTGATATGGGCCTGGAGGAGGAACACATCTACGCAAACATAGAAAAATCTGCAATCATGAAGGTTGCCACCAGGCCAAAAATGTTTCCATGTGCTGAGTTGATGAGGTGGATCCTTCCACACACAAACCATGGTTCAATGCTTATCTGTAATGTTGAAGGTCAGGGCTATGCTTCCTTT
>LPNX010115627.1:235954-274931 GCA_001517045.1 Pseudotsuga menziesii
CAGGAATAGAATGCCCGTATAAGCAGCCTTTAAGCTACTAGGGGCTCATCAATACCATAGTCACTACCGAGAAATCTGCGAACATTTTATCATGCCTCTGCACACTCTTGTCTTCCAAAAAGAATGTGACTGCATGTCTGAAGAATCCATGCAGGTAATAGATGAATACGGTGATTTTTTCTTGACAGAAAACGGAATGTATCTGAGAATGTTTGGTGGGTCAAAGACACCTTTGTTGCCCAAGTATGCAACAGATTATATCATCCATAAGGAGGCCGTGAGACAAGTATTTATTGACGGAGTTGGTCATTTCTTATTTTCAAAGAAGAAGGCTGTCTACCCACCCTTACCATTTAAGTTAGGTAGCCATAGTTTCGCCAATGTAAAACAAGCTCCTGAATTTATAGAGGAACTAGAAAAGTTCCATTTTGGGGAGATGACCTTCAGGAGAAATAACACTCATGAAAGAATGGCCGAGCATTGCAGAAAACACAAGGTGTTTTATGAGTACACCCATCATTTCGACAATGATGAATTCGTGTTCAGAAGAGCCCCAAACATGACAGCACTCAATAAAAGGTTCAAACCGAAGCAGTCCACCAAAGGTGGGAAAGGATCCGAACAAGTGAGGGCTGAGCAGGCTAAGGCTGAGGAAACAGCCCGAAGAATAAGAGCAGAGGGCCAAAGGCTAGAAGAGGAGGCTGCGGAATGGCTCCAGAAAGGAGAAGAGGAAAAGAGGAAAGCTGCCCAGGATGCAGCTGAAAGAGCAAAAGAAGCAGCTGAGGAATCCCAGAGAAGGCTGAATGAAGAGCTTTGCAAACAGGAAGCTGAGACGACAGAATTGATACAACAATCAGCTTCTGAAATACCACCAGAACAAAGTCAAGGTGAAGAAAACCCTGAGACACAGGCCTTGCCAATGTCCACTACTATCACTCCTATAACTCCCATGCTTCAGTTAATGCCCTTTGCACACAAAAAGGGGGAAGAAGTCCCTGATTTTATCACGGTATACTATGATAGGGCTACCAAAAGGATTATGAGGAGGACTGAGCAAAAGATAGAGGCTGAAGGAATGACCAGCACAATGATAACTAATAAAGCTGTGATGGTCGGGACAGATAAAGATCCAAAATTTGTCATAAGGGCTGGCAGGGCAACAATAGACGCTACGGAGGACAATGTAGATCGAATGATGAAGGAGATAGACTCAACCAAGAAAACCTCCGCTCAGCTTAAGGACACCCTCAGGAAGGAAAGAGAAGACGGAAATAGGTTGAAAAGAAAATATGAGCATGTGCTTAAGGAAATGGAAGCCACGAAGAGAGAAATCCATGCCATTCAACAAGAAGCCCTGGGAAAAGCCCAACAAGAGATTCAAGTTTTAAAGGATGAAAAGGAGCAGCTGAGGGTAAAGATAGAAGACCTAATGGAGCAACAAAAGATCATATATGAATCCAATGCCTTGAGCATTAAGGAGCTGGAAAAGCAGCTGGAAGAAGCAAAGGCACAGCAGGTCAATCTGCAGCCAGTTAAAGATCACATCTTAGCTCAGAAAGCTAAGGTGCTGCACCTGCAGAATGCTCTAGAGGAGGGAAGATGTCAGGTCCTCCAGATCGATGGCAGATTGGACGAAATTTTAGACACAGCTTCTTATTTTGTGGACAGGTCGCAAGACATACTTGAAGTACTGACTTCAAGGATAACTTGGATGGAGGATGACAAAGAAGTCCCAACTGAGCTAGTAGTCAAAGATAAACAAGCTTTGAAGCGGGACCATGACCTGATAGAATTTACCGTTAACACTGCAGAAGATTTTCAGAAGAATGTCAAGAAAACAAAGGGAGCATGCTCCGAATTCTTTAGAAGAGCCCTGGTCGCCTACAATCATTGTCAGGCAGAAGCTGGGCAGAGATTACAAGAGTTCCCAACTCATGATGCATTCGCAGAAATGTTGCAGAAAAGGCAACAAGATGAGGAATCCAAAGTGCAATGCATCAGTGCTATTGATGAACAAATCCTCAGAAATGAAATAGGCCACTCGGCCATTAGCGTACAGCTCTTGGAGGAACAGGTACGGTTGAACCCGGCCAGAATTGATGCCATTCGGAAGCAAGCTGACAAATTCGAGCTGAACATTCAGTTTCTGGAACCTAGATCGTTTGAGAGTCTCGCTGCTGAAGCAGCAGCATGGAGAAAGTTCTTGGAAGACCAAGCGGCACCCTCCTCATGAGAAGGACCGGTCAAACTTTGTATAATTTAATATTTTGTAAAGATTGTGGGAAATTGAAATGTTGGGGAGCCCAAAGGTCACTTTGGGCAACCCAACCAATTTTTCTTTTTGTATAAAACTAGGGTAGGTAGACAAAGAAGTGGATTTTTCCCAGTTAGACTGGAGGACTTATTGTAAGAAGAACTACTTCATTTTGCAATAAAGAGTTGGTTTGCCTGTTGGAGAAAGAACTGTGAAGTGTTCCAAATGCTGTACCATGGACGGAGGAAAGATGAATTACTTTGTTTTTCATCTTATGTCTGTGAATCGTGAGATTGTTCTAACTTTATGACCTATGTTTGGTTGAATAATTTCTGATTTTGTTTATGGAAATTTCACTTAGAGTAATGCATGTGTTTGTATATAACAATTGGCTATCTGGTTGTTAGAATATTTTCTCACTCATGTGTTGTAAACGTAAATAACAGCTATCTGTAATTTTGTTTATCATACATGAAAGTAGTACATTACTCACAAATAATCATTTTCTGGCTCCTCGGGGATAGATAGTTAGTCATCTCATTTCATAGTTGCATATGTGGTTTAGGTGTTTATGGATATAAGACGAAAGGTAAGAACCTGCGCAGCACATTGTGTCATTCTGTGCATCTTTATCACCCGGCATGGTTAAGATAGGCATATGCATTGCATATTAAGTCAAAATACAAATTCCGGTGGACCGGGCCGCAACCGATAAACCCTTGTTGTTACTTTGACCTACGGTAGCTGGACCGTAAACCGGACGGATTCCCTATACCAAACAGTCAGCGGGCTAGTTGGGAACGCTGATTGGAGAGAATCCCTTACTGTTGCCGCCTGGGAATTTCCAGGCCTCAACAGTTTTGGCGCTAGAAGGAGGGCCGCCAGAAAAGGCTGGCCGTGGAACTAAGCTTCCCGAGACTACCCTACCAGCAGAGTTTGTTTTGAAGCTTTCAATCTCACTCAAGTTTGAGGTTTCCTGTCTTCGAAACCCTATTTTCCTAGTGGTTTTTTGTTGCTCGTGCTCATGGCCGGTAATCAACCCAACCTCTTGCCAGCTTGGAAAGCTAGGTCGCCTCTAAACTTGAATCCTCCTTTACACAATTTGCCTCAAGCCTTCGACAAGCTTTTACCTAAGTTTGACCCTGCGGACAACATCGCTGTAGATGACCACCTTCAAAGCTTTTACCTAGCGCTAGAAGGGCTAAGGGTTGGAGAGCATGAAGACGTAGTGTGCAGGATTTTTCCTCATACTCTGAAAGGGTCAGCAACATCTTGGTATTTTGGGCTACCTGTAAATTCCATTCCTGATTGGGATACTTTTGAAAGAATTTTTAGAAATAAATACACAACCCAGAAGACTCACGCCTCATTGATGAAAGGGCTTGGTTTGTTGAGAAAAGAGAAGAATGAAAAGGTACGAAGTTTCACGCAGAGATTTTCACTGTACCTAATTTTTTTTTTTTCTGTTGTGGACAGACCCTCAGATAAAGTCTTAAGTGAGTATTATACCTCAGCCCTAGGACCTGAGCTGGCTATGTTTTCCAAGATGAAAGTCAAGCCTACATTGGTGGAAACTTATCAAGAGGCTGAAAGAGTAGAGGCTGAAAGTGAGAGTATAGAGGACTATCCTGACTCAGTTGAAAGGAAAACCATCGTAAAAAGAAGCTCATTGCTGTTCAAACCTAGAGAAGATCAGCCATATGATTATCATGAGATGATGAAAGTGCTTCAGAAGCTGTCCAACCAAGTTATAAAGTTGGAAAAGGAAAGGGACGTTCAAATAACCAATAAGCCTCCCCATCCCAGAAAAGAAGATAATAATCAATGGCAGGTCCCCCCACCAAACGTGGCATCAATAAACATAACAGAAATAGGAGGAGATAACTTCTGTACCTTTCATCAACAACCCCACTCGGAGAAGAGATGTCCTCAATGGATACATTCGATGACACGGGTGATGAATAAATTGTTGGACCCAGAATTGACTAGGCACAGTGGTGAGGAAGAAAAGAGGAAACAGACCATAGAAAAGAAAGAGGATGATACTATGTTTTAATGGAATGGAGTTTCACTGTTTAGCATTGAAGAAACTTCTCCCCAACCTCGGCATACACTCACAACCACAAAGAACGAGAACCTGGCCATTGAGAACAATGCAGTAATGTCAAAGGTTCAGGATTTACAAGAGGAGATAAAGGGACAGGCTGATATGAGGGCTAAAGATGACTCACCTAAAGATATTCAAGGCGAGAAGGAAGCAGAGCTACCCATTAGACTTACCAAGCTGGTAGAAGATGACAAAGAAAGCACAACTGGTAAGCTAAAGGAAGAGTTGCCCACAACAAACCAACCAGTAGAAGATAAGACTGAGTTCATCAAGACAATGAAAACCAGCGCTCCACCTTTCCTTGTGACTCTTGAAATTCTAAATCATAATGTCCATAATTGTTTGGTAGATTCTGGATCATCCATGAATGTTATGCCTCTGATAGTTTGCAAAAAACTCAATGGACAGATAAAGCCTACTCTTTGGGATGTCACGCAACTTGACAAAACTAGTGTCAAGGTAGTAGGAGAGATGAAGAACGTGATGATTCAGTTGTCTGCAAACAAAAGGATATGCTATTACATTGACATCATAGTAGCAGACATTCCTGATGGTTATGGGATGATTCTAAACAGAGATTGGATAGCGAGACTAAATGGGTACTTTGCTTCAGATTGGTCTCATTTGTGGTTACCCCAGAAGGGCAGCCCAAACTTGATTAAGATTCTAAGAGAGCCTTTTATGAAAAACAATGTTACTGAGTTGGGGGAAGAAAACGAATCTGCTGATTCTGTTTTGGGAAACTACCTTACTGAGCTCAAGCTAGAACACCATTCCTCAAAAAGGGTCAACCCTGTGATAGACACTCAGTCTGAGCTCCTTCAACTCCCTCAGGCTGAAAGAAATGATTGCAGAATTTTAGATATGGGTTCCATCTCAATAACTGCACAGCTGGACCATGGTTAGACAATTCAGCTCTGAAATCCCGCTCATCCCTAGTTCTTTAAATGTGAAAATTTTTGGGATGGGCAAAATTTTTGAAATTTTGTTTTGCTTTTGTACATAAATAAATTGCTTTTGTTTTCCTAATGCTAGATGCTTTCTTGGTTTTAGTACTTTAATGCTTTCTTTATTGTTATGCTGTTATTTGCTTATGGTTTTGTTAGTTTTCTTTTGTTTTGGAATAAGAGGCAAACTTTTGGATGCACTGGAAACATCAGGGTTCTGTCTTAACTAAAATCATGAGCAAAAGGGCTGCGTTTTAAAGTGTAGAATATCTTCTAGCAGATGCATCCCCAACAGGCAGTGCATTCACTCGAAGTCTTACTTAATCCCTGTAAATAACTCAGAAGCAAAAGGGTCTGAAGTACTATTTAGAGGCTCCATCCATCTCACAGTTTAAACACCCAAGGGGGTGAAAGCACTAGACCCACGGAGAGGAAGCAAAGTGAGACAGTTTATTGTATATAAATGATCCCATGCCATGAATTAAGAAAAGGGCTAAATCTCTTAAGAGTCACTTCTACTGAAAGAAACAAGACATATTAGAGCCAAATTCCAAAAGGCATAATCTCAAAGCATAAAGCACCAAGTGGCCACAAGATCCTCTCCGTCCGTGAATTGAAACATGAAATATATCATTCACACAAAAGGACACTATGGGATAGAGGATCCTGAATTAAAATTCAGTAAGAAAGGCCCACGGAAGGACTCATATCAAAGGAACTAAAGTTCAGAAAACATAAAGTACAAAGTGGCATGGGGATGAGAAACAAAAGGATAACACTGTTCACTTTCTGTCACAATCCTGTGGTGTCAAAGCTGTAAACCCCAAAGGGCAGGTAAAATGAACCTCATTTATTTGGCCTCCGAAGAGTTATTCAGACCTGAAACACTGCTGGTGTTACCTTTTCCCGAAAAGATAGACTTCAACTAAAATAATTTAATGCATGATCTCACTGGTTTAGGGATGCAGGCAGCTAGAAGAGTTCAATCTTATTGATACAGTCTTAGGCTTAGAAAGAAAGTTAATTCAGAGATCTGGGGTTCACCAGTTAGTCGCCAATTGTTCCACCTGCAACAAGTTCCCAAAATTCTAAAAATTTTGGGGCCCTCCTTTACTTCAAGTTAGTGAGTTCTTCTCTTGATTTCATCTTTTGATTTTAGCTTATGAAGGTTGAAGCACTTTCTCGAATTTTAAATGCTGTAAATTGACTGGTTTCTCATCGTTTAATGCTTGAGGATTTCCATCTTGATCGAGCCCTCTGTTGTTTTGAAAAAAACCTTTTCAAGCCTTCGCTCAAAGTTTCTTGTATCGGGAGATTTTCATTTGACTGCCCGACCGTTGCGGGCGTCCTCCGGCTTCTAGTTTCTCTTACCCGTCCCGCCGTTGCGGGTGGCTTCCGGGTCGTCATTTTCGGTTGTCGGGCCGACGTTTCGGGTGCCTTCGAATTTTTGATTGTTTCTATCCCGAGCCTGCCGTTGCGGGTGTTCTCCAGATCCTCCAAATCTTTTGTCACGCCGCTGTAGCGGGTACCTATCGACTCTTGTTTGGCTTGGTCGTGCCGCCGTTGCGGGTGGTCTTCAAGTCCGCATGTTTTCGTTTCGCGACCGCCGTTGCGGGGGGGTTTCGACTCTTGAGTTTCATTTTCATCGCGGTATGTTGTGGGCGTTGTCTCTCTACTGTATCAGAGGGGGAGGAACACTGCTGTCCCCACCGTTGCGGATCAGCATAGACTCTTAAATCCTCGTCTCCCGCCGAACCATACTTTTTGAGTGTTTTTTCCTCGTTGCGGATAGTGAAGTGTGGAGGATGTTCTGCCATTGTGGGGAAGGCTAGACTCTTGGTCGTCCGACCAAGGTTTCCGCTGACACCCGATATGGGATTTTCGTTCGCGGGTTATGTGTAACTGATCGGGCGAGTGGGGACTGGAGGTGGTCCGCCGTTGCGGATGGTATGAAGCTTGTGCCACCCGACATAACTTTTGGAGCCGCCCCAATTGATGTGACTCCTCGCACATGTGGCATTGTTCATATATGTATGGTGACAAACGGGGTTTTTTTGTATTGTTTTCGATCGCTGTCACGAGGAGTCGAGCTGTCGCGTTTCGAAAGAATCGAAGGGTTAGCTGTCACTGTACCGGTTTCCAGGTGGCGAGGGCAGATCTCCAACTGTCATTAGCTTGATCACTGTGTTGATTTCCAGGTAGGTGCATCTCGTCCTTCATTTGCATTTAGTGTTTGTTGGTTTTCCGCCAAGTTTTGGGGCCCCGCGTTTTTCTTCCTCATCCAGCTAGGATTTTGGTTTGCTTAGATCGTTTATTCTCTTGACCTAGGGTGAGGGGGGACGTTTTCTTTAACCTTTTAAGCCTTTCTGTCTACCCGTAGTAGTTGCTTGTGCACTAGGGTTGGGGGTTTTGAGGCGCAGACGGCCGTTACGCCGTCTGCGCCAGGCTTCGGTGTGCGGTCGCGATGAGTAGAGACTACGTTGTTGGTGAATGTTTAGGGGTCGGGTTTGGACTGGCCGCAGTTGCCATGATTTTTTCCTGGTTTTCCTTTTTTTTTTACAGTCCGGGGTTGTGCGCCATCTCGGTGGGAAATTATTGGTAGAACCTGGGACTGGCTCGACCGGGATTAATGGGGTTGAGAGGATTGTTTTTGACAGTGTCGCCTTCTCACTGCAGCCCGTGTTGATTGAGCCACCTTTCGCGATCTAGTTTTTGCTGTTGGCCGCCTAAAACCCCAGTTAGGGTCGAAAGAAAGTGTCGCTGGTAACGCGGCTTTCATTGAGGATAGCGTGGGTCGGTTTCGATGAGGATACCTTATCCTGAGATGTGGTTGTTTCCCGCCGAGGTGGGTGAGAGTGTTAGCAACATAATGTTTTCTTCGATGCTGGTCGCTTGCGTTTCTGTCGGAATGGGCATGTTGGGCTGTAGGGCTGAAGTGTCGACTGATTAAGCCTGAGGCTGTTATTTTTTCTCTTTGCATGTGATAGGCAGTGGAATGTTAATTGCATATTGCATCTACATATAGCGTGCACATATTTCTTCGATAAGAAATGACAAGCCTCATAAGAGCATAGGTTGCATGCCAACACTAATATGACTGATAAATTGATGCATGTGTAATAAATCATAAGGCAATTCGTCCATAAGATCTGGTGAAGACGTGCTACAGTAAACATTACCATGCTAACAACACATTGCACCGTATTTCATGCTAGTAAATTGTTCAGTATAGAAGCTTAAGGTTTGATTTCATGCGCTGATATAATTATGATACACCTTGGAAAGAATAAACTGCTTCTTAATATTTTCAAATTTGAATTGCTTAATATCATGATGTTTTACATTGCAGGAATATTTCAAGATGTCCAGGAGACAGAAAAAGAAGGCCCCTGTGGTAGAAGAGCAAACAGCAATAGAGGCCGACCTACCAACTGAGTACATATATGAGGATACACAGTGTGTCACAGGGGTGGACCCTGAGTATAAGTGGGGAGACATACACAGGATGATCTCCTGTAGGGAAGTCCCCGATATGGGCCTGGAGGAGGAACACACCTACGCAAACATAGAAAAATCTGCAATCATGAAGGTTGCCACCAGGCCAGAAATGTTTCCATGTGCTCAGTTGATGAGGTGGATCCTTCCACACACAAACCATGGTTCAATGCTTATCTGTAATGTTGAAGGTCAGGGCTATGCTTCCTTTAGCCCTGGATATGTAGCCTTAGCCTACCACTTGCATGAACCTCAAATTTTCTTGTCCAATGAGTGGTTGGACAATCTCAGGATGGATTTGATAGAAACCATGAGAAAGATGCTATTACCAGGGAAGCTCTATAGACATAGAGCTACTGAAGATTATGACACAGCCACCCTTAGACCCCCGTACAGATTCATAGCTCTAATGTTGAATAGGATCTTCGGGAGGGCCAATGGTAAATTATTCAAATTTGAATGGATACCCCTGATGTTCTATGTGGCCACTGAAGGGACCATATTCAACTGGTCCGGCCTGGTATCTAGTAGTCTGTCTTCCTGTATAGCTGCAGCAAAAGGAGGTGTACAACAGAAAAAATCCAAGTTTTATATGAGCTCGATCTTGATTGACTGTATAATGTGCCACCAGCCCTTCCCCGGGCTCAAATGTGTTTGGGACAGGAACAGAATGCTCGTATATGCAGCCTTTAAGCTACTAGGGGCTCATCAATACCATAGTCACTACCGAGAAATCTGCGAACATTTTATCATGCCTCTGCACACTCTTGTCTTCCAAAAAGAATGTGACTGCATGTCTGAAGAAGCCATGCAGGTAATAGATGAATACGGTGATTTTTTCTTGACAGAAAACGGAATGTATCTGAGAATGTTTGGTGGGTCAAAGACACCTTATCTGTTGCCCAAGTATGCAACAGATTATATCATCCATAAGGAGGCCGTGGGACAAGTATTTATTGACGGAGTTGATCATTTCTTATTTTCAAAAAAGAAGGCTATCTACCCACCCTTACCATTTAAGTTAGGCAGCCATAGTTTCGCCAATGTAAAACAAGCTCCTGAATTTATAGAGGAACTAGAAAAGTTCCATTTTGGGGAGATGACCTTCAGGAGAAATGACACTCATGAAAGAATGGCCAAGCATTGCATAAAACACAAGGTGTTTTATGAGTACACCCATCATTTCGACAATGATGAATCCGTGTTCAGAAGAGCCCCGAACATGGCATCACTCAATATAAGGTTCAAACCGAAGCACTCCACCAAAGGTGGGAAAGGATCCGAACAAGTGAGGGCTTAGCAGGCTAAGGCTGAGGAAACAGCCCGAAGAATAAGAGCAGAGGCCCAAAGGCTAGAAGAGGAGGCTGTGGAATGGCTCCAGAAAGGAGAAGAGGAAAAGAGGAAAGCTGCCCAGGATGCAGCTGAAAGAGCAAAAGAAGCAGCTGAGGAAGCCCAGAGAAGGCTGAATGAAGAGCTTCGCAAACAGGAAGCTGAGACGAAAGAATTGATACAACAATCAGCTTCTGAAATACCACCAGAACAAAGTCAAGGTGAAGAAAACCCTGAGACACAGGCCTTGCCAATGTCCACTACTATCCCTCCTACAACTCCCATGCTTCAGTTAATGCCCTTTGCACACAAAAATGGGGAAGAAGTCCCTTATTTTAGCACGGTATACTATGATAGGGCTACCAAAAGGATTATGAGGAGGACTGAGCAAAATATAGAGGCTGAAGGAATGACCAGCACAATGATAACTAATAAAGCTATGATGGTCGGGATAGATAAAGATCCAAAATTTGTCATAAGGGATGGCAGGGCAGCAATAGACGCTACGGAGGACAATGTAGATCGAATGATGAAGGAGATAGACTCAACCAAGAAAACCTCCGCTCAGCTAAAGGACACCCTCAGGAAGGAAAGAGAAGACGGAAATAGGTTGAAAAGAAAATATGAGCATGTGCTTAAGGAAATGGAAACCACGAAGAGCGAAATCCATGCCATTCAACAAGAAGCCCTGGGAAAAGCCCAACAAGAGATTCAAGTTTTAAAGGATGAAAAGGAGCAGCTGAGGGTAAAGATAGAAGACCTGATGGAGCAACAAAAGATCATATATGAATCCAATGCATTGAGCATTAAGGAGCTGGAAAAGAAGCTGGAAGAAGCAAAGGCACAGCAGGTCAATCTGCAGCCAGTTAAAGATCACATATTAGCTCAGAAAGCTAAGGTGCTGCACCTGCAGAATGCTCTAGAGGAGGGAAGATGTCAGGTCCTCCAGATCGATGGCAGATTGGACGAAATTTTAGACACAGCTTCTTATTTTGTGGACAGGTCGCAAGACATACTTGAAGTACTGACTTCAAGGATAACCTGGATGGAGGATGACAAAGAAGTCCCAGCTGAGCTAGTAGTCAAAGATAAACAAGCTTTGAAGCGGGACCATGACCTGATAGAATTTTCCGTCAACACTGCAGAAGATTTTCAGAAGAATGTCAAGAAAACAAAGGGAGCATGCTCCGAATTCTTTAGAAGAGCCCTGGTCGCCTACAATCGTTGTCAGGCAGAAGCTGGGCAGAGATTACAAGAGTTCCCAACTCATGATGCATTCGCAGAAATGTTGCAGAAAATGCAACAAGATGAGGAATCCAAAGTGCAATGCATCAGTGATATTGATGAACAAATCCTCAGAAATGAAATAGGCCACTCGGCCATTAGCGTACAGCTCTTGGAGGAATAGGTACGGTTGAACCTGGCCAGAATTGATGCCATTCGGAAGCAAGCTGACAAATTCGAGCTGAACATTCAGTTTCTGGAACCTAGCTCGTTTGAGAGTCTCGCTGCTGAAGCAGCAGCATGGAGAAAGTTCTTGGAAGACCAAGCGACACCCTCCTCATGAGAAGGATTTGTCAAACTTTGTATAATTTAATATTTTGTAAAGATTGTGGGAAATTGAAACGTTGGGGAGCCCAAAGGTCACTTTGGGCAACTCGACCAATTTTTCTTGTTGTATAAAACTAGGGGAGGTAGACAAAGAAATGGCTTTTTCCCAGTTAGACTGGAGGACTTATTGTAAGAAGAACTACTTCATTTTGCAATAAAGAGTTGGTTTGCCTGTTGGAGAAAGAACTGTGAAGTGTTCCAAATGCTGTACCATGGACGGCGGAAAGATGAATTACTTTGTTTTTCAGCTTATGTCTGTGAATCGTGAGATTGTTCTAACTTTATGACCTATGTCTGGTTGAATAATTTCTGATTTTGTTTATGGAAATTTCACTTAGAGTAATGCATGTGTTTGTATATAACAATTGGCTATCTGGTTGTTAGAATATTTTCTCACTCATGTGTTGTAAACGTAAATAACAGCTATCTGTAATTTTGTTTATCATACATGAAAGTAGTACATTACTCACAAATAATCATTTTATGGCTCCTCGGGGATAGATAGTTAGTCATCTCATTTCATAGTTGCATATGTGGTTTAGGTGTTTGTGGATATAAGATGAAAGGTAAGAACCTGCGCAGCACATTGTGTCATTCCATGCATCTTTATCACCCGACATGGTTAAGATAGGCATATGCATTGCATATTAATTCAAAATACAAATTCCGGTGGACTGGGCCGCAACCGGTAAACCCTTGTTGTTGCTTTGACCTACGGTAGCCGGACCGTAAACCGGTAGTTGGGAACGCTGATTGGAGAGAATCCCTTACTGTTTCCGCCTGCAAATTTCCAGGCCTCAACAGATACATAGAATATTAGTAGCATAGGAAGCTACTTGTCACTCCGATACAGAATGTTTCAGTGCATAAAGTATGGAAGACAGAGGGAGTGATTGCAGAAGATCCTGAGGTTTGACATGGTACAACAGGATGGATAGATTACTAATGAATCTAGGCTAATTGAGAGTAAAGTGGATTCCAACCTTTTCTTCAAGGTTGAAGGCGGAAGACTAGTGATGCTCCTGTTATGTGTCGATGCACTATGTTCTAGGCATGGAGGTGTGGACAAGGGAAGTATGTAGTAGAGATCCTTAAGAGGTTATGGATGATAGAATGCATGACCACACCTATGGCATTGAACCTAAAAATATTGAGTGTTGCTTCATCATAGTCAGTTGATGCCACGATGTATCATCAAATGATTTGTTCCTTGATGTACCTGACAGATACGAGACCAGATACTTGCTTTGTTGTGAACACATTGAGACATGTTCACTTGATGGCTGCAAGTATGATACAAATTAGAAGATTAACCTAGAAGGTTATATGGATTCATATTGGGTAGTGCCATTAATAGGAAAAGCACTTTGGGGTGCTTCTTTAGTGTGAGATCATGTGTGATCTCTTGGTTGGCAAGATGGAGTCATGCATGGCGCTGAGTACAACCAAGGAAAAAGATGTTGCAACTTGTTATTCGAGAGGTAGTATGTTTCTTTTGAAAACTACTATTTGATTCGATTGATCTGACTTGCATTTTTGGTATGATGCAGAGAGGAGTAGTGAAGCTCTAGTTTGTGATACAGATCAAGATCTCTCGAAAGAGGGAGTTCTAGCATAGCTGGGAGACAGGTTGTTTGAACATAAATCTTGGCGAAGCTCATAGGTTGCTTAGATGTAAACGGTCCTGTAGGTTGTCCTCGAATGTAATTGGTCCTGGCGAAGCTCACGGGTTATCCTTGGACGTAATCAGCCCTGATGTGATTCTATGATAGAAATGGCCAGAGTGAAGTTTGAGTACTTCAGGGAGAAGCTTGGTGTTCTCAATATCGAGGTTCCCTCCAAAGGGAAGTGATGATTTCGTGAGCCCTTCTGACATGGTTAGACGATTGTTTCCTTCCATGGTCAGATATAAGTGTTGTGCCCTTCCGACATCGTGAGAGGATTGGTTCCGTCCATGGTCGGATGTAAGAGCTGTGACATGGTGAGAGGATTGGTTCCTTCCATTGTCTAATGTATGTGATGATGCCACAGCAAACATGAAAAAGGGCTGGCTCTGTGAAGACACATCTAGTATGAAAAAGGACTAGCTCTGTGTCGATACCACATCTAGCATGAAAAAGGGATGGCTATGTGAAGACACATCTAGTATGAAAAAGGACTAGTTTTGTGTAGGTTCCACATCTAGTATGAAAAAGGACTAGCTCTGTGTGGATACCACATCTAGCATGAAAAAGGGCTGGCTATGTGAAGACACATCTAGTATGAAAAAAGACTAGTTTTGTGTAGGTTCCACATCTAGTATGAAAAAGGACTAGCTCTATGAAGACTCATCTAGTATGAAAAAGGACTAGCTCTGTGTAGGTTCCACATCTAGTATGAAAAAGGACTAGCTCTATGAAGACTCATCTAGTATGAAAAAGGACTAGCTCTGAGTAGCTGCCACATCTGGTATGAAAAAGGACCATCTCTGTGATGCCTCATCTAGTATGAAAAAGGACTAGCTCTGTGATGATACATCCAGTATGAAAAAGGACTGGCTATGTATAGGTTCCTATGATGAGAAGAATCAAGAGATAACACCCGTGATGATGACCCAGTGATGATCAAGATTGAGTAATGATGATCTAGATCCAGTGATGATGATCCAACAGTGATGATCCAGATCCAGTGATGATGTCTAGTGATGATCCAGATCCAATGATGATGACCAATGATGATCCAGATCGAGTGATGATCCAGATCTGAAAATGAAGATGACTTGAAGATGAAGATAACTTGAATATGAAGATGACGTGAAGACGAAGATGACTTGATGATGATACAGATGATACAGAGAAGAATACTTGTGCTAATATATCGTGCCGAGAGAATAACTTCCTAGTTAAGAGGGAGTGTTGATGTATTTGTAACTTCGGAATGTATTCATCTGTATATCTTATGTATTGTACCCCGATGTTTATTCTAGGATGTGTCTGTAATGTAATTGATTCATGTCATACCTCGATGCTTATTCTGGGAAGTTTCTATAATGAAAAAGTCATGTCAAGTCATTGTGGATAACCCTCCTATTGGTCAAGGGTTAAAGTCCCCACAGATGTGGGGCCCTAGGGTTATTAGACTATCCTAGTGAATTCAACCCTAGGTGAGTCATTTTAAGTTAGGAAAATAGTCCCCACCATTGTGTTACCCTCCTATTGGTCGGAGGAGGCAAAGTCCCCACAAGTTGTGGGGCACTAGAGTTATTAGAGACTCCTAGAGATGTCGGCTCTAGTAAGTAATTGTTAAGTAAGGCCGACATGTTGGAGTGGGTTCCAAGTGAACGAAAGAATATAAATAGAGAGTGAGTCTCTCTATTTATCATACACTCACTCACTCATTGGGGTGCATGAGTGAGAGAGGAGAAGCTCTCTCAGCGTGGGAGAGAGAGACAAAAGGTGTGGGGATCATCTTTATTTTTTTGGGTTTTACTTTTGGTGTTGATTCTATCTCTGAGGAGGTTGTGGGGTTTTCACTATTTAAGGTTTCCCCAAGGATAAACACGGTGTTCATTGTCTCTTGTGTTTGATTTTTGTGCTTGTTATTCTCTCAGTTAAAGATCTTAATGTTATGCTAGCTTAATGATAAAAATCTAACATACCCAACTAATACCCAAAATAATTTGAGGCCATTTTTGAGAATTATAATATTTTTCATTGAAAATCAATTATAACCTTTAAAAAATATTAACATGATCATACTGTTTAACTTTGTCATCAAGAGAAATCCCCCTTTTGATAGCTTTGGAATATTAGGGTTTCACTCTAGATCTAGTAGAAGCTCATAAGGTCAATCGTCCAAACTCCCTAAACTTCTCCTCCCAATCCTTCATAATCCCCATAAATAACCCATCCCTCGAGAGTTATTACCTATCATAAAGCTCAAAGAATGGACACCGAATAATTTGAGGAAGAGAGACTTCCCAAAACACAAGGTTTGAAAACTTTGAAAGAAAAAAGAAGAAGAGGAAACAAATAAAGAAAAAATACTTGGTTTGCAATCAACCATTGAAACTTCCATCACCGAAAGTGAGAAAAATATTTTGATGAAGAGTCCATTGTATCAAAGAACTTAGAGCAAGGGATACCATCTAAAACAACAGGTAAACAATTAAATTTGTCTCTTGGAACTGTATAGGTATGGGACATAAGGATAAAATAGAAGAAGCAAGGAATTTAACTAATTTAGAACAACCCAATATTCTTCTACCCGAGGAGACAAAATTCTCAGAACAGGAAGCTACTAAAACGATATGAAAAATTGGGAAAATATGAAAGTAAAGCAGTTATATATCATGGTGTTTTAAGAGGACTTTGAATAGCGTGGGATGCATAAATACTACCACAGGTGAGTAAGGAATCCATGCATTGGATTTTAACAAAGTTAGAGGAAAAAAATCTTGGAAGAAACTCAACATTCTGAATGTCTACGCATGGTAGGCAATAGGGGAAAATATGAGTGTTGGGAAAAGATAATAGAATTGTGGAATGACTTAGAGACAATAACGATTCATTTTGTATGAAGATATTAATATTGTTCTCTCTCAAGAAGAAAAAGAGGGGGAAATCCAATACGAGACCCCTATAGACAGATTGTAAAAGGAAAGGGAGCAGCCACATTGCTTCCAAACTTGACATATTTCTCATAGCATCATATTTTTGGAGGAATATATAGAGATTTACTTTGAGATAATCCCTTTCAAGGTTTTGTATCATATACCCATTTCTCTCACAATCAAAGAAAAACAAAACTATGGGGCATACTGTTCAGACACAATGCATTATGGTTAGATAATCCCGTTGTCTTTGATTTAATCAAGACAACATGGAAGTAGAAAGCTAAAGGATCCCCCATTTATATTTCAGAATCCGAACTAAGAAAAGTTAAAGAATCCCTCAAGACATGGTCCAAAACTCACTATAAGGAGATGAAAAAACAATGAAGACAAGCACAAGATCATATTCAAATATATAAGAAGGAATAGGTAATGGTTCAACTGTAGATGAAATACAAGGTGATGCAACAAAAGCTACCACATGATCTAGGAGGATCTTAAAAGGACACAAATTCAAATTCATTAACTCTCAACAAAAATGGTACCGTGTTGAAGATCTTGTCGAGACAATTCCCATGTCGCTTGAATCACATCAAACGAGATTTGGATGAAGAATATCTCAACATATGAAGTTTCGACATAACAACGTTTTCAAGAAGTGCAGACTAAAAAGAAATGTGCCATGTGGCACAACTAAATGGGTTCCATGTAGAATGTATGGTGCATATGTGTAATCCCTCTATAATGGCACATGGAAGGTCAAGATGACTTGGTATAGTTGAGTTAGCATCTAGTGGCACTGAGATGGAGCAGTGTTTCTGCAAGACATGACATTAGAGGTGGCACAAGGAGACCAATGGATGGCTGTCACATGGAAATCCCATTGGATCATATGGTCATTTGTTTCACCAAAAAACATGACAAGTATGTAGGAACTGAGCCCCATGCCTCAACAAAACCAATCCAACAACCTTACCACTACAGCACAACATATGTTTTATTTGATGATTGGTGAATATATTATTTAAGTTTGGTTATGGTAGAATATAATAGAAATGGGGAGCAAGATCCCATGGGTTTGAACCTTAGTATCTTTCCCAACAACCAATTTTTGGAACTTGGATATGTATGGTGAGAAATTCCAACCAATGAACCACGTTTGAATATATGTCAACCCATATGTTTTATTATAAAGTTAGCGATGGAGACAACTATTTTATGCTCCATTTGGAAAGGAATGTTGGAATTATGCTCTTATCTTGGTGGCAATTAGCCACACTTAGCACGCAAAGTAGCCAATCAATGGAACATTGAATTGTAAATGCTTGGTGGTGACTTATTTCTCTAATAGGAGTTTAGATATTATCTCATATTTTGGACTTCCTTAAGCAGATCAACAAGATTAACCTGAATGTAACAACTATACAACTAAGATTCATTTCATGGTCGTCATATCTTGTTATGCTTAAATGGAGCTTCATTGATATTTAAATAAGATTCAATTAATAATTCACTATTTAATTATTTATAAATCTATATTTCACTAAAGTTTTATACTTCATATCATTTTTTATTTTTTTCATATCATTTTTTGTTTATTAAATAGTATTTGTTTTATGTTTATCTTAATTAGTTGAAATTTTATGTTATACCATAAATGGATAACTATAAGGATCTGGTAATTTGTTTAATGTTTAGCATTTGTTTAACATCCATCCATCTCCACAAAACTAAGTGGTTGGTTGCACCTATCGACATTCATTAGCCACTTAACTTGTGGTTGTGCTAGTTTATGGTAATGGTCATGTTGGGATGATGCCATGTTTGGTGGTGGTTGAAATTATTACAATGTTTAGTTCTTGTTTCCAATAAAATAGGGTTTAGGGGGTTGAACCTCCTAAACACTATTCCACTATATAAACTCTCTCACCAACGAGCCTTCAAAGTCAAGGGAATACATGTGTTATCGCATTCAGGTCTGAAGGCAAAGAGATCATGGACAAGGGTCCAAGGTATGGGATGCTACTAGAATTCCATGGAATGGAACCAAGGATCAAGGACTTGATGCTGAGATAGTGCATAAAACCTTGGGTAATGTGGTATCATGCACTTTGTTAACCTTGGGAATGGGTATTTTATCATATAGTTTTTAAACGATTTCTAACCCATTCAAAAGTGCTTATTTGTATGGGATTATTTGCTTATAGTTTTGTTTATATAAGAACTATCGAAAAAATAAGCAATTTGGAAAGATTTCCAATGTAATCTATTGATTATTTGTGTAATAAGGTTGATGGAACACAAATCTAGTGTAAATTTACACATGTTATGGTGGAATTATGACCATTGTGGTCACCACCATTGCACTTTTATTTACATTGTAAACTTGAAGACCGATGTTTCCATGATTGTAATGGGATTATATCCACTTATTATGAGAGACATGACTCTACCTAAATCCTATCTTGGACAACTTTGTATAAAAATTTTCATATTGTAAAACGTCTATATCCACATGCTTGTGAGAGATCAACCTTTTCCATAGGAGATCATCTATTTTAGGAGAGACATGCTGATGAAATTGTCATTGATGCCAACCTGGACTTGTAGTGGACCCACATGATTTCATTTATTCCACCAAGTCCCACTTGCAGTGCCTTGGACCCCTTACAGAGTGGGTTTGTGCCTTGAATCACCTTGTACCGATTTGAAAATGTCCCTATACCCAAAAGGATGGATCTTGGAGTGACCACCTTATAGAATATGTTGAAGACCCGATGATGGTGATGAAGACTATGGATATTGTGATGAAGCCCATTTGGGTGGTAGACAAGCCCTAGATGGTTTGGAGAATCATTAATGACCCATTCAATGGCCATTCATGCGTTGATGGTGGCGTGGTACCTCAGGAGAAGGCCTAGCAACCCCACATGTGATGTCATGATGGATATTGACCCTTGGAAGTCTCTTGGTATGGATGAGGTGGTTGAAGAAGCCTATGAAACCCTTTGGAATGTCAAATAATCCTCTTGCTTCATGAATAATACTTGAAGGAGTCCTTGGACCCACACTTGATGGTGTAATGATACTGCAATCTATTATGGTTCATGGAGTTCTTGTATGATGATGATGACCTTGTATGGTCCTTGACAGGCTATGGAACCTATGAACATGTACTTGATATGATGAATAATACCATGAATACTTGGTGTTAATATTTCATATGCTTAGCTAGATATCATTAGTGTTTAATCCAAATTCACAATAGTAGCATATGCATAATCACTGAAAGAAACATGATCAGAAGATAGACACATTATTTATCTTGGGAAACCCTCAAGGGGAATAAAACCCAGCAAAAATTCCTCTATATAAGATGTATAAGATAAAACCCCAAAACATGTATTCTCCTCCTTTCTAATATGTTTCTCTCTCTCTCTCTCTCCTATGCACTACATAAGGGATTGAGTCTATATTCAAATGAGAAGCACAACTCCTCTATTTATACTCTTTTTTTCAACTGACTTTTACTCTAATCAAGTCGGTCCCACTAAATAGTTTGGGTTGAATTAACATAGGAAATCACTAAACAATATTTTATTATATTCATTAGGGTACTATTGACCCGACTAAAAATGGAGGGTTTACCTCATGACTTTATGATGACCAATTACCATATTAACATCCCGATGAAGGAATAGAACATATCCCTTAAGGTAAATCAGTAAAATACATTTAGAATATCCTTTGAAGTTACAATATTTCAACACTCCCCCTTAATGAAAAGGGTATTCTACTAAGAACATCATCACCAACTACAGGAGTAATGAGACAAAGAATCTTCAGCAGTATCAAGGTAATACATCTATATGTCATAGGAAGTTTTCAACAATCATGAGTAACTGGAATAGTTACTCTTCAATTTCATAAGTACTAGATCAATACCAAGTCTTCATATTTTTCAACACATGATCACTTGATCCTTTTATAGCAACACTTTGATCTTTTGATCCTTCATAGAAACACTTCGATCTTATTGATCCCTTACAACAACACTTCGATATTCTTAATCCTTTGTAGCATCACTTTGATATTCTCAACCCGTTGCAGCAATGCTTCGATATTCTCAATCCTCTGCAGCAACAATTCGATCTTCTCAATCTGTTGTAGCAGCACTTTGATCTTCTTGATCCTTTGTAGAAACACTTTGATCTTCTAGATCCTTTGAAGTAGCAATTTGATCTTCTTGATCCTTTACAACAACACTTTGATCTTCTCGATCCTTTGTAGTAACGGTTTGATCTTCTCAATCCTTTGCAATCGCACTTCGACTTTTTTTTTTCAATCCTACACCACCACACTACTTATAGTACATGTGATCTATTTATAGCATGATAAATCCCTATCACTTTAGGGCATAGGTCTAAGTATTATGCAATCCTCATCAACATGCTCCCTCTTAACAAGGAGGGTCCATAGTATTGACCAACTGATTCATCTGCAATTGAATGCAGGACCATATGTTCCGCAAGGACTCATCGTAGGCCATCCTTATCATGTTAGAGCTAGGAACAATCCAAGAAAGTGTTATACTATGACATCTAGATGTACATGTAGGCATGCTCTCCATGTAACAATATCGTCTGTAACTTCTTATCTCGACAACACCTAAATCCAGACCTTGTCATCCTTAAGGACTCATTGTAGAGCATCCTCAACTTCAAAGCTATGACCACTCTAAGAGAGTGTTATTCTACAACATCCACAAATGAATGTGGGTACACTCTCAATGCAAGAATAACGTCTGCAAGGAATATCTCAATCACACCTAAATGGAGGAATTGTCTATAACATACCTCAAATTTTAAATATAAAAAATTATATAAGCATACATATTCAGAGATATTAATGAAATATCTAACTTTTATGAGGCACTACAGACAAATTGAAATTTTAAAGCATAACTCTAGCCAAATCAAAAACATATAATTCCCAATAAAAAATAAAAAACTAAGTTACTCTTCTTCTGGAAGAACTATTACGCACCAAAAAGAATAGATTTCCAATAAAAAACTTAAAAACCTACATACTGTTCTTCTACAAGAACCATTCCATAGTTATGATTCTACATTTTGCATTTTGCATTGCTCATTCCACATTTCACATCCTGCAATGTGGAATGCAAAATCCAAAATTGTGTTAAATAAATCTTTTACCTTCCACACCGTTGATTCCTTGCGGAATCAACCCTGATCATCGATCTTGACTTGATGAGGATTGCAGGTTGCGAAAAATATAGTTTACATTAAATTAATCTTTGACTTTATGCATTCTGCATTCTGCATTCTGCAAATGCATATTGCAGGTTACGGGTTTCAGAAACTCCAAATTCCATCAACTTAATATTTAACTTCCTCCCTTCTACATTCCATAAATGCGGATTGTGGGTTGCAGGTTGCGGAAACTCTAAAATCCATAAATGTAATATTTTACTTCCCTATTTTTGCATTCCGCGTTACGCTAATGTGGATTGCAGGGTGCAGGTTGTGGGTCACCAAAACTCCAATTTTCATTAGATTAATATTTAATCCCTACTTTTCGAATTCTGCATTCTACAGATGTGGATTGCAGAAACTTCACATTTTTGTTAACTTAATATTCTACTTCCCGCATTCCACATTCTGCAAATGCAGATTGCGTAAACTCCAAATTCTATTAAGTTAATATTTTTACTTTTTGCACCGTTGATTTCTTCCGGCTTAAGTCCCAACAGTTATTTGCATATCCCACAATGAAACATCCACAACTATTATCAACCTTTGATCTCATTGTGGATTTGATGTGGACCATTGATATTCTAAATTTGTGGATCAAAGTTTAACTTTACAGATTCAAGGGTTTCTGGTTTGATTTGGGGTTTTGATTTATTGTAAGTTGAACCAAATTGAAGATTAACTTGATCCTTAAATAAAGTATTTGATCTTTCATCCAACTCACTCAGGAGGACTCAAGCTTGTAACAAACTCCTTTAGATAAAAGTTTCACGCCCACTCTCTGCTATTAATTGAATTTCTAGTTGAATGAGTGAAATGGATCGTTGATCCTTCGATCAGTGTCCCCACCGAATCAACGGTGGAACTCAAAAAATATGAACTGCATTCCATAAATATTTTGTGCACATCAAATTTTTTTCAAAACCTGCAACTTCTCCCAGCGAAATCGTTGTGGACTATCGATATCTTTTATGACCGATCTCGACTGTAGATATCGATCTTAATTTCTAGTGATCACTTCTGATATCATAGCCTGAACCCTCCTATATCTTCCTCTCTCTTTCTCTAGCTAAATGTCCTTATCGCTGTAGATCTTCTCCAAGATCGATCTCCACTACACAATGTATAACAATTTGTTTAGGATTAACTTGGGCACACCTTCTGCTTGCGAAAATTGATTTCAACCGTAAATATGTTGAAGATACAAGTTCTTTAACTTTCTGTAATCTTTGCTGAATTGATTAGCGAAATGCTCAATTCCTTCTTTAACGCTTCACATAGACAGATTCTATCTCATACGCCTCAATTTGATTTTGAGTTACACATATACACATAGAGAATTGAAAATATGTTCTTTCGGTTAACGAAACAAAGGTATTAAATGATCAACACCCTTGCAGAGTATGACTCTATTATTTATTCAATTAACCAATCTCAAATCACACATTCTTTGCTCTATTCTCTCTGCAGATGGATCTACACTATAACAACATTACAGATTCAATCCACATTCAATAAGCATAATTAGGTTGAGCAGAAACGATATGAATAGACAAAGCTTAGTTAAAAGTAGGAATACATGGTACATTTTTAAAAATAAATAGAAGATTCAATCCATTATATACATAATCATGAATTCTAAATTCTTCAAGTATTGGATTCAAAACTATATCAATAACAACCAATTCTACCGACTTATGCTCATAATGAGTTATTAATCACTAAAGTAATAACATTGTATAGATATAATATACTTTAGAGAAACATAGATATTTGTTCTACATAAATGCATAATCCTACTACCTAGAGATATAACTGTACATAAACATTTTACATACACATCCTACTATAACTAGAATTAGTCATAAGAAAAACATAGTAGGAACCTGGAACCAATGCTGGGAAAACAAATGTGGAGAAGCTGTTCCTCCCAACCAACTCCTAGTGCAACCAAATTACTTTCTCCAGAACCCTCGAGCCTGTTCACTGAACCACAAGAGAATTTTTTTTTAAAATAGCCATCTTTTGCATTACAAATATGTCAATCCCCATCCAATGCTAGCCTCATGCTACTTATGGACATACTATTAAATAGTATTTTTCCTAGGACTTGGTCATTTATGAGCCTGCTGCTCTTTAGAACCTCAACTAGGAGTTCATACCTGATTTTTGGGGATGATGCCGCCTACATCTCAAGTTCTCACTCGGTAGCCTCTGCCACTTGTCATTTCCCTCTTGTGGGTCAGCGAACACTCTTTCAACAACTACTTCCAATTTTGTTTCCCTTCAACATCTTTTATTAATAAGGAATGTTTTATTACAAAATGTTCTATTCTTGACTTTCCTGTCAAATAATAAAAAAATAATAATCAAAGTATTTTCCAACAGAATTAATAATTATTAATTTAGGGGGTATTATATACACCTCCTCTTAAAAGATATAACCGTCCCCGTTGTTATAAGTTATGTTTTTATTCATCCATGTCATCCTCTTGGAATAAGTCTCGATATGCTTCCTGCATATTACTTTCTAGCTCCAAAGTAGCTTCTTCCAGACTAAGGTACTCCCATTGCACCTTTACCTATCTGATGGTACGGTTCTGGAAAATTTTTCCCTCCTATCGAGAATGTGCTCCAGTCCCAGTTGGAACTCTCACTCGAGTTCCACCTAGATTACATTCCAATCAATCACATGAGAAACATCATGAACAGATTTCTTCAATATAGAAACGTGAAACATATTATGTACTTTAATATTGGGTGGTCGGTCTAACTGGTATGGAACCAACCCCACTTTAGCTAGAATTTCAAATGGCACACAATACCTGGGTGCCAATTTCTTATACTTTCCTAGTCTTAAGGTATGTTTCTTGGGCTTTAGCTTTATGTATACATGATCACCCACTCGAAAGTATCTAGGAGTTATTTTTAATTCAACATAACTTTTCTGCTTGTCTTGGGAAGCCTTCAAGTTTTGTTGTACCTATTTCATGATTAGTTCCATATATTCTAATAAATCAGGTCCTAACATTAATCTATCAACAAGGCTGATCCATGAGATTGGATTATTACACTTACACCCATATAAAATTTCAAATGTACTCATAACTGCAGAAACTTGGAAACTATTGTTATAAGCAAATTCAATTAATTGTAGGTAGTCTTCCCACTTACCTGGTTTTTCCATAACATAAATTCTTAGTATGTCCTCTAGAACCTAGATTACCCTTTCATTCTACCCATCCATTTGTGGATGATATGCAGTACTGAAATTTAACTAGGTACCCAAGCCTTTAAATAAGTCTTTCCAAAAGTTACCTGTAAATTTCACGTATTTATTTGAGACTATTACCTTCGCTACACCATGTAACATGAATATTTATTTCATGAAGATGTCTCCAATATTAATAGATTTGTAGCTAGATTTGAAAGGTATAAAATGAGCCTCTTTGCTTAATTTGTCAAACACAACCATGATGGAATCATGTTGTATGAAATTATTGGGAAATCCGGTGATGAAATCCATACTGATGGTCTCCCACTTCCATTGTGGAATGGGTAGTGTCTGCAACAATCCTACAAGATGTTGATGCTTTGCTTTAACTTGCTGACATTCAAGGCAACGAGCTAAGTATTTATCCACTTCCATTTTCATGTTTGGCCAAAATTAGTGCTTTTTTATCAAGGAAAACATTTTCTTATATCCCAGATGCCCCGAGTATGGTCTTTTATGTAGTTCATCCATGATTGTCAATTTAATTTTTCTAATGTTTAGTATATATAGCCGTTATTTATACAACAATAGTCCTTGTTGGTTTAGGTTAAAGTATATTTTAACTTGTTCTTGTTCATTTTTAGGAGTCTTTTCTTTTAAATTCTAATACTCAATGTTTGAATTTCCAGTACTTAGAATATGATTTCCTAGATCAGATTCGTAGCTGTTGCTTGCACACAATAAATTCACATGACTACTTAAAGCATCTGCTACTTTATTTTCCTTTCCCTTTATATGTTTTATTTTGAATTCATACTCTCTTAGAAAGGACAATCTTCTGGCTTTTCTTGCATTCAGATTCTATTGATCAAATAAATATTTAAGGCTTATGTTGTCTAACATAAGTAAAAAAATTCTCCCAATTAAGTAATGTCACCACATTTTTAAGGCGTGAATTATAGAAGAAATTTCTAGATCATGTGTCTCATAATTCTTCTCATGATATTTTATTTTTATGGATTCATAAGCTACAACATAATTTTCTTGCAGTAAAACTCCACCTAACCCTTCATTGCAAGCATCGATACATAGGACAAAATCCTTGAATGGATCATCAATTTTTAATATCGGGGCGGTGGTTAATAGGTGTTTTAATTTGTTAAAACTTTCCTTGCACTTTTTAGTCCACTCAAAATATTTTCCTTTCTTTTGTAAGGAACTTATGGGGTAGGAAATCTTAGAAAATCCTTCTATGAACTTCTTATAATAGCCAGTGATTTCCATAAATGATCTCATGTTAGATACATTTTTAGGAACCGACCACTCCATGATTACCTTTACCTTATCTAGGTCGACTATGATTCCATCCTTAGCACTACGTGTCCGAGCTACTAAATATTGTCTTTGAAAAAGCAACACTTACTAAACTTTGCATAAAGTTGTTGTTTTCTTAATAATTGTAAAACTATTTCTAGATGTTCTTTGTGTTCTTGTTCATACGTAGAGTATATTAATATGTGGTCAATGAAGACAACCACAAATTTATCCATATAGTTACTTAATATGTTGCTCATTAAACACATGAATGCAACAGGTGCGTTTGTCAACCCAAAGGGAATTACGACAAACTCATAGTGACTGTAACAAGTCCTAAATGTTGTTTTAAAAATATCTTCATCTTTTATTCGCACTTGATGATAACTCGACCTTAAATCTATCTTCAAAAAGATAGTTTGTCTGTGGAACTGATTAAAGAGATCATCTATCCAGGGAAGTGGGTATCGGCTTTTAATAGTCATTTTATTTAGTTTCATCTAACCTATACATTATCTTAGTGTATTGTTCTTATTTTTCAAAAATAAGACCGGTGCTCCCCAGGGAGACACGCTCGATCGAATGTACTTTTTATCAATTAGTTCTTGTAATTGTGATCTTAGTTCTGTGAGTTCGATTATGTTCATTCGATATGGAGCTTTCGATGTTGGTACCACTCCAGGCATCAGATCGATTATGAAGTCTATATCCTTTTTTGGAGGAAGTCCAAGGAATTTTTCCCAAAAGATATCTTCAAACTCCTTTAAAATAGGTATGTATTCTAGTTTAGCTTTCATATAATTTTCCTTGTCATTTATTATATACACTATTAATACCTTACATCCTTTTCTTACTTATCTCTTCATTTGCAGAGAAGATATTTCTCTAATGGTCACCTTCCTAGGAATTCCTTTCACTTTTATAATATTTCCATTATTCTCAGCACATGTAAATGTTTTATCAAAATAGTTTAGAAAAACTTTATGCACTTCAAGCCAATCCATTCCTGTCAACAGGTCATAAGATCCTAAAGGAAATATATTTACATTTACATGTGTAAGGAAATCATTCAATATTATCTTACAATTTCTAACAATACTAGTAACCTTTCTTTTTGTACTTGTGGCTAACTGTACTAGCCACAAGTTATCAAATGTTTCAGGTACCAAATTGCATAAATAAACTACTCCAGGTGAAATATAAATGAGTCTTGCACCTGGATAAATTAAGATAGAGATAGGTTGATTTTTTATCATACCTTTAATTTTGACCATGGAAGTCTGGTGGTCTGCTTGTCCAGTGCCACATAGATTTTGGGAACACTCTTGGCCATATCCCTAACTATAACTACTTCCTGGATAGAATAAACATTAATCTTTTGTTTGCTTGTTGGGAAGTCTTTAAAATAGTGTTTCTCTCCACACTCCCAACATTTTAAGAGTTCTTATTTGTCAGTTTTTTATTAAGAACAGTTGAGGGTACCGCAGAATCTTGAGGTTTAAAACCCCTTTAATTGTTACCCTGATACCCTCTATGATTATTTCCCATGTTTTTATGGAACTTATTTTGTTTTCTTTTAGAATCAAAATTATTTGGCCTTTAATTTTTCTAAGCTGGTATACTTTCTCTTTTATTCTTGTTTTGGTCAAATAGAATTTTCCCTTCCTCATCGCTTCCTTAAGTGTCTTTGGATTGTCATATTCAATCCATTCTTTAAACATGAGGGGAAGGAAGCTAACGAATCATTATATCTTGGGCTTCTCATCAATTATGTAGGGGACATAGTGAAGTAAGCTTAAGAAATTAGTATAGAGTTATTTCATTGTCATGGCCCCTAACCTCGGTTCATAAAAATACTTGGTTTTTTCTTCATAATACTGTTCAGATAAATATTTTCTTTTAAAAAGTTTCTTAAACTTTTTCCAAGTTACATACCTTTATTATATACCTTTAACTTTGTTTATGTCTTTCCACTATATATATTCCTTCCCAGTCAGAATATAAGAGCCCATTTTTGGTTTCAACTCATCTGAGTAATTATTTATTTGGAGGTACTTTTTCATTCCGGATAGCCAGGCCTCTTCCTCCTCTCCCTTCTCGATCTATCCGTTAAACATGGGTGGTTTAATTTTCTTGAACTCCCCAGATATTTCCTCATAAGGTCTGTACTTTTTCTTCTTTTTATTTTCGTCACTTTTTTTTCTTGACTCTTGATATTTTCTCTGATGTTTAACTACCTTTTCACTTGAGGTGTCAGGGTTATGTTTGGAAAATTCCAGCTTCCTACCCTTACATTTATTGTACCGAGAAGGTTTAGGTAGTTCCTGATCAAATCCTTATTTTTATCTTTTTATTCATTATGGATTTTTTCTAACACTGTAGTGTTTAGTTCTTCTTAAGCCTTCAGAATTCGCTTGTTATCTTCCTTTGTGTTTCTTAATTTAGACCTTAGTCCATCCACAGTCCTTTTTAATTGAGATTTATTGTCCTGGCTTTCATTTAGATATACTGAGAATAGTCCATCCCTTAGATTATCCTCTTCATTATTTATAGGTCGTTCCGGGCGACGTTACTCTTCTTCAGACATTCCCACATCTGCCATATTTCCTCTAAAATATATTTGTCCTTCGCTTTGCTGGGTATAAGAGAATTTTCAAGGAAGAATGAACATGCGTTAGTTTTGTTGTTTTCTAAAATAGTAGTGTGTTGAGCCTATTTAGGCCTAGTGATGAAATCATGCTCTGATACCATATGTAACATACCTCAAATTTCAAACATTAAAAAATTCTATAACCATATATCTTCAGACATATTAATGAAATACCTAAATTTTATGAGGCATTACAGAAAAATAGAGAGTTCCCTCACCAAATGAAAAACATAGAATTCCCAACAAAAACTCAAAAACTAAGTTACTGTTCTTTTGCAAGAAATCATTCCGCACCAAAAAAGAATAGATTTCCAAACAAAACCAAAAAATCTAAGTTACCATTCTTCTGCAAGAACCATTCCACATTTCTAATTTCACGTTTCGCATTTCGCAATGCGAAATGTAGAATGCAAAATTTTGTTAAATAAAGCATTTACCTTCCACACCATTGATTCCTTGTGAAATTGACCTTGGCTGTCAATATTGACTTGATGAGGATTGCGGGTTGTGTAAACTCCAGTTTTCGTTAAATTAATCTTTGACTTTCCACATTCTGTAAATGCAGATTACGGGTTGCGGGTTGCTGAAAATCCAAATTCTATCCACTTAATATTTTACTTCCCACCTTCTGCAAATGCGGATTGCGGGTTTTGGGTCGTGGAAACTGAAAAATCCATGAACTTAATCTATTACTTTCCGCATTCCGCATTCCACTAATGCAGATTGTGGGGTACAGGTTGTAGGTCGTGGAAACTCCAAGTTTCGTTAGTTTAATTTCTTACTTCCCACTTTCCACATTCTGCATTCTGTAGATGTGGATTGTGGGTTTCGCTTTGCGAAAACTCCACATTTTTGTTATCTTAATATTCTACTTCCCGCATTCTGTAAATGTTTATTGCGGGTTTTGGAAACTCTAAATTCTGTTAACTTAATATTTTTACTTTTCGCACCATTGATTTCTTGTGGCTTAAGTCCCGACCGTTGATTTAGTTCTTTGAAGATTCCACAATGAAACCTTGACGACTATTATTAGTCATTGATCTCGTTGTAGATTTCATCTAGACCTTTGATCTTCTAAATTTGTGGATCAATGTTTAACTTTGCGGATTCAAGGGTTTCTATTTTGATTTGGGGTTTTGATTTAATATAAGATAAACTAAACTAAAGATTAAGTTTATGCTTAAACAAAGTAGCTGATACATCATCCATCTCATTCAGGTGGACTCAACCTTGTAACAAATTCCTTTGGATAAAAATTTTGCACCCGCTCTCTACTATTAATCAACTTGCTAGTTGAATTAGTGAAATGGCTTGTTGATCATCCGATCAGTGTCCCCACCAAATCAACGGTGTACTTAGAAAACTATGAAGTGCATTCTATAAATATTTCACGCACATCAATTTTTTTTCAAAAACCTCGACTTCTCCCAGTGAAATCATTGTGGACCGTCGATCTTGGCCCTAGACCTCGATCTTAATTTCCAGTGATCACTTCTAATTTCACATCTTGACCCCTTCTATATCTTCCTCACTCTTTATCCAGCAAAATTTCCTTATCGCCGTCGATCTTCTACAAGTTCGATCTCCACCACACGATGTATGGAGATTTGTTTAGGCTTAACTCAGGCACACCTTCTCTTTGCAAAAATTGATTTCAACCATAAATTTGTTGAAGATGCAAGTTCTTTAACTTTATGTAATGTTCAGTGAAATGATAAATTCCTTTTGTAACGCTTCACATAGAGGGATTCGATATCATATGCCTCAATTTGATTTTGAGTTACACATATACACAGAGAGGATTGAAAATCTATACTTGTGGTTACCTAAAGAAAGGTATTAAATGATCAAAACACTTACAGAGTAAAACTATGTTCTTTATTCAATTAACCAATCATAAATCACACACTCTATCCTCTATGCTCTCTGCAGACAGATCTATGCTATAACAACATTACAAATTCAGTCCACATTCAATAAGCATAAGTAGGTTGAGCGAAAATGATACGAATAGACAAATATCAGTTAAAAGTAGGAATCCACAATACATTTTTAAGAAGAAATAGAGGATTCAGTACATTATATAAAGAATCATGAGTTCTAAGTTCTTCAAGTATTCAATTCAAAACTATATCAACAACAACCAGTTCTATCAACTTATTTTCAGAACGAGTTATTAATCACTACAGTAATAACATTCTACAGATCTAATATACTTCAAAGAAACAGGGATATTTGTTCTACAGAAATGCATAATCCTACTACCTAGAGATATAACTATACATTGACATACACATCCTACTGTAACTAGAATTAGTCATAAGAAAAACAGAGTAGGAACTTGGCACCAATGTTGGGAAAACAAAAGTGGAGAATATTTTCCTCCCAACCAACTCTCAGAGCAGCCAAATTACTTGCTCCAGAACCGCTAATCTTGTTCGCTGAACCACAAGAGAAAGATATCGTAATGCCCTATCTCTTGCATTACAAAGATGTTAATCCCCATCCAATGCTATCCTCTTGCTTCTCATGGACATACTATTAAATAATATTTTACCCAGGAATTGGTCATTTATGAGCCTCCTACTCTTTAGAAACTCAACTAGGAGTGCAGACCTAATTTTTGGGAATTATTCCTCCTACATCTCGATTTCTCACTCGGTAGTATCTACCACTTGTCATTTCCCTCTTGTGGGTCAGCGAACACTCTTTCAACAAATACTTCCACTTTTTCTTTCCTTCAACATCTTTTATTAATAAGGAATTTTTTATTACAAAATGCTCTATTCTTGACTTTCCTGTCAAAGAATAATAAAATAATAATCAAAGTATTTTCTAGCATAATTATTAATTATTAATTCAGGTGGTATGACATGGTCATCTGTAAGGACTCATCATAGAGCATCCTCAAATTCAAATATAGGACCACTCCTAAGCGAGTGTTATTCTATGGTATCCACAAATGAATCTGGGTACACTCTTCATGTGAGATTAACATCTGCAAGGTAGATCTCGGCTATACCAAAATGCAGGCCCTATCGTCCGTAAGGAATCATCGTAGATCATCCTCAACTTCAAAGCTATGACCACTCCTAAGAGAGTGTTATTCTACGACATCCAAAAAATGAATGTGGGTACACTCTCCATGTGAGAGTAACATGTGCAGGGCCATCCTCAGCTAGTAAGGACGACTCTCAGGAATAGAGTGTTATTTCCTACAATACCATCCTCAAGAGAAGATACTATTGTCCACAAGTGAATGTCGGACCTTGTCATCATCTTTAGGTGTACTTGGCCTATTTCATACTAGAGATTCATTGTCATCCCATTATCAATGATATTCTTATCATCACTCACCCTTTCCAGGGAGGATCCATACCATCAACTAGTTCCCCCTTTTTCTAAGGAGGGTTCATATCTTCGACCAATTTTTCCTTTCTAAGGAGAGTCCATATCTTTGACTTGTTCCTCCTTTTCGAAGAGAGTAAATATCTTCATCATTCCTTCTTGCAAGGAAAGTATGTAGTATCAACATTGTTCCTCCTTGTGAGGAAAGTCTTTTCTGACTATGTCAAGCTTGCCATGGAAATATTCAAACTTTACTCGATATAAAGGATATTTCATCAATTAACAAATTGCTCATCGATACTCACATACTGGAGCTTTATAGCTGCCTTTGTACCATATCCCTTATATAAAAGTATTGGATTTCTATGTGCTTTGATTTATCATGGAACACAGGATTCTATGTCATCTTTATACAACTCTAGTTGTCATGAAGAATCACCGTGGTATCCACCTCCATGACAAATAGCCCTGAAATCAATTTCCTAAGCAATATCACTTCACAACTAGCAGAGCAAGCTGCTATGTACTCTACTTAAGCTGTGCTGAGATCAACACTGGATTGTTTCTTACTAAACCATGAGATCATGGTGGATCCCAGACAATAACATCCACCTGAGGTGCTCTTTCTGTCAGTGGCACTTTCTTCCCAATCTGAATACGTATATCCATACAATTTGTAGTTATGATCTCTAACATAGTATAGTCCAAAGTCTATTATACCTTTTAGGTACCTCATCAAATTCTTTGCAGCTATCAAGTGAACCCATAACTTTTTTACTAGATATTGAATTAAGGTGTTCAATGAAAAGAATATATCTAGCCGTGTATTCGTCAGATACATTAATGACCCAATAATTTTTCTGCCCCGAGTCATATCCACTAACTCTGATGATTCATTACAAAACAAATTTAGGCTATTGTTTATGGGTGTGGCCATGCCTTTATAATCCAACATATCAAATATTTTCAAGATTTATATTGTAGACATTCCCTTGTTCAAAAATATTCCTTTTGGGCTCTGCCACACTTCCAACCCAAGGAAATAATGCATCAATCCAAGATATTTCATATCGAATTCTTCAACTATCTTCTTCTTGCTTTCTGTGACATCTTTATCATTTCTAGTCAGAAATAGATCATCCACATACAACAATAGTATGAAAGGTTCATCATCCATAATATTCATGTAAAGGTTAGGATCAACTTTACTTTTGGTAAAGCCAAAGCTTGTCAAGAAGCTGTCTATTATACCATACAAAGCTTTAGGTGCTTACTTCAATCCATATAGATCCTTTTTCAACTTACATACATGAGCCACTTTGTCTTCGACTTCAAATCCTTGTGGTTGTTCGATGTAAACCTCTTCCTCAATCATACCATTTAGGAAGGATATCTTTACATCCATCTGGAATAGATCACACTTCATCGCAAAAGCAAGTGGCATGATGGTTTTGATGGAAGTGTACCTTTATACTGGAGAAAATGTCTCTTCATAATCAATTCCCTCTTTCTGGGAGAATAATCTAGCCACAAATCTTGTCTTGTATTTTTCAATACTTCCATCAACTGCATGTTTTATCTTGTAGATCCATTTCAAAGATAACACACTCTTGTTTTCTGGTTTGGGTACTGTGTCCCAAACATCATTCTTCATTATTGACTGGTATTGTTTCATCATTTCTTCCACCCACTCTTTCTTCTGTGAAGCTTCTTTAAAGTTGGTGGGTTCTTGATGTGCAAGGTCACACATCAAAGCTACATAACTAGAAAATGCCTTTGATCTCTTGCTTGTTCTTATGGATCCTTCTGGAGCTCGATACTTTTTTTTATTCTTGTATGATTTGTATTACCCAAGAAGGTTTTATCTTTTGATATATACCCATGGAAGGGGGTTCCTAAGGTTATAGCATATCATGATCTGCATATGCTACTATTTAAGGAGAGGATTCAACTTCTTCTTTTATGGGAGGGACATCCTCTTCATGTGCTTCTTCAAGATGACACCTTATGGATTTATTAAGATTTGTATCTTCATCAAATGTTACATCCATACTAATATCTATATGATGGAATCCTGAAATGTATATCCCAAAGGCTTTACAAACTTCATAGTATCCAACAAATATTCCCTTCTTTCTAGAAGGATCCAACTTGGTTCTCTTTTCTTTCAGAATATGTACATATATTGGACAATGAAATATCTTGAGATGGCTAACTTTAGGTTTATTTCCTATATACATTTATTTAGGAGCCTTGGATCTAAGAGAACCACGAGATAATCTATTATGCACATACATAGTTGTTCTTGCTGCTTCATCCCACAGGTGCATGGGAATTAGGTCTTGGTCATGAATCATTGTTTTCACTGCTTCCATAATGGTTCTATTATTTCTTTCCACAACACCATTATGTTGATAATTGTAGGGAGTAGTTAGTTACCTATTAAGTCCATATTCATTGCAGAATGCTTCAAATTATTTTGAAGTATATTCTCCACCATTATCTGATATCAATGTCTTGATTCTTGTTTTTGAATGGTTCTCTATCAAGGATTTGAATCCATTGAATTTATCGAACACTTTACTCTTGGTCTTCAAGAATTATATCCATGTATTTCTTGAATAGTCATCAATAAATGTGACATAATAATCATATCCACTTAAATATGTGGAGTGAAAAGGATCACATACATCAGAATTAATTAGTTCCAATGTACCTTTAGTCTTTGTTTCACTTTTTGGAAAGGGATTCTTGACGTTCTTTCCTCTTTCACATCCTTTGCAAGTTCCTTCATGATCAATATTCATATATGGTAACCTTGCTACCACCTTTATCGAATAGGGTAGTGCTTTGTAATTGATGTTGGAAAGACTCCTATGCCATAGTTCACTTGAGCTAGTACTCTCATGGACAAGGGTTGTCTCTTGATGTGCTTTGAGTTTGTACATTCCTCCTTCTTCTTCACCAATGGCCAAAAAATATTCAAGTGTCTTTCCTTTGGACCACATGAGTACTTCTCCATCTATAAAAGAAACTCTATATCCTTTCTTATCTAGTGCTGATATGGAAAGTAGGTTTTTTCTAAAACATGGTACATATAGTACTTCCTTCATCTTCATGGAAGTCCTGGAGTCAAGCTTGTATCTTGACTCACCAATACCTTTGATGGGATATTGATAGTCATGTCCTAATGATACATTTTGGGGAGATCTATTTTGTTCAAGTCTTGACAGGGTTTTCTTCTTTCCTGTCATGTGCATTGAAGAACCGCTATCCATAAGCGAAGTGTTTCTCCAGGTGTTATAGACCTAGAGAGTGAAGAGAATAGTACATATTCTTCTACATTTTTTTATTTTGTTAGGTCTTTATTATTCTTCCTCTTTCTCATCTTTAAATAGATGAGCATTATGTCTTTTGTTATTGTTATTCTTTGATGGACACTCTTTGGGAAGGTGTCCTATGTTATGATAATTCCAACATTGATACTTTGAGTAATATTTCTTATGATTATTTTATCTTTTCTTTTGAAACTTCTTTGTAGGTTTATAACTATCCTTATTGAAGTTTGATTGTTTTCTTCTTTTAGCATGGATGGCTAGAGATTTATAATCTCTCTAAGTAGAGATTCTTTGTTAGCTACTCTAGCTTCTTCTTGAATGCAATCTTCCCATACAATGTCAAACTTCATACTTTCTTTTTTGGCACACAGAGTCTATATGAATGAATCCCAAGGTCTAGTGAGACCATTGAGAGCAATCATAACTAGTTCATATTCATCAAGGGTGTCTCCAATGGAACTTAGTTGTTCCCTTAAATGGGATACCCTTATGAAGTAATCTTAAATTGATTATCCTTTTCTCATCTTGGTTCCCTTCAGTTGAGCTCTCAAAATCATCTTCCTGTTGATGTTGTTTCCCTCATACATTCTGGAAAGTGCACCATACATTTCCTTTGGTGTCTTCTTATATGAAACTTGAAGATCAAGTGATATTTGATAGAATTAGTAATGATCCTCATTTCCTTGACTAGGTCTTTCTCATGTTTCTCCTTAGCTTCATCTTCTTTTGGTTATGCAACTTCATCCTTGATGTACTTCTCAAGGCCATTGTCTTTAAGAATGAGACAAATCCTATACTTCCATGCTAGGAATTTTTATATGCCTTCCAGTTTGTCCTCAAGCTTAGTGCTTGGGGCCATCCTCTCTAAGAGGTCACTAAAAATTGAAATTTCTCAAAATGAAAATTTGACGTTACTAGGAGATGAGCTTGATTGAGCCAAGTTGGCTGGTCCACTTGGTTTCTAGAGATCCCAAATTTTCACCCTTCAAAACTTACTTGTGAGGTTACAGTTTCTGCATAATTTCTAGTTCTGGTTTTCTACAGTTTTCTGGTTTAGGGACAACCTAGGGTTTGGATTTCCTAGAGAATAAACCATGTAAAAGATTCGATCCAGAACTCAATAGATGCGATCTACGGAGGTGCAACTTTATATGCAAAAAATATTCAAACTTTGTAGAAACCCTAATTTCTTCTGGAGGGAGAGGAGAGAGAGTTTCACCTTCTTCAAGTTGTTCTATTAAGGCTAGCTCTGAAACCATGTTAATATTTCATATTATTAGCTAGATATCATTATTATTTAATCAAAATTCAAAATATTAGAGTATGGAAAATCACTGAAAGAAACACAATCACATGATAGACATAGTATTTATCCTGCGAAACCCTCAAGGGGAATAAAACCAAACAAAAATTCTTCTGTATAATATGTATAAGATAAAAATTCAAAACATGTATTCTCCTATTTGTTGATATGTCTCTCTTTCTCCTATGTGCTACACAAGTGAGTCTATGTTCAAACGAGAAGCACAACTCCTGTATTTACACTCTTTTTAGCAACTAACTTCTATCCTATCAAGTCAGCCCCACTAAACTATCTGGGACGACTTCACCTAGGAAATCATAAAACAATATTTTATTATATTCATTAGGGTACTATTGAACAAACTTACAATGGAGGATTTACCTCATGACTCTATGATGACCAATTACAATAATAACACCCCAACGGAGGAATAGAACATCTCCCTTGGGGTACGTTAGTAAAATGCATTTAGAATATCTTTTGAAGTTACAATATTTCAACACTTCGAACCCCTCATGAAGACCCCAATGCCCATGCAAAGTTCATGAAGCCCACTACTTGCACTTGACATGGTTAGATGGCATGATGATGTGGTCATGAGGTATTGAAGATGGCCCTGTGTACATAAGAAGACTTGGCACCCACATAGGATGGCATGATAGCATTTGGACACTTGTTGATGGTGGGGTGAAGTTGGTGTTGAATGGAAGCCCTAGTGGCTTAAATGGCACCCCTTGTGAATAAGGATGGTGACATGGCACCTTGATGGTGGTGATGGCTCCCAGTTTTCCCATATTATTTCTATACATAAGATAAGGAAACAAATAATTTTATTTAATTTATTCATGTTTATAATCATTTGCATAAGTTTGAAGGCTATTCCATGAAATTTATAACAAGGTATATTTTTCCTATCATTCTATCTCATTTTCTTCATTTTAAAACATAAATTTAAAGATTACATCTAATGATTTGGGATATATATCTTTGGTTATTATTCATATTTATCCCACTAGTCCTGTACCTAATCTGGTACCCAATCCGATACCCAATATTTCACTCGATCCAGTACTTGATCCCGCATCTGTTCCAATACTCAATCTGGCACTCCCGTCATTTAAGCAAGGAAGCATATTTCAGGATCATTGTATGCAAAATATATGATGAATATGGTGAAACCATTCAAAAACCACTTCTAAAATATGGTAATTTACCCCTAAATGCAGCATTTTGTGGAATTTATGAACGAATTTGGAGAAATCCTTTCCAAAACAGATGTGATTTTGCCAGATTTGGTCTTGGTCATTTTAACGGTTGTTGAATGAATTTATGATTTTTGGGGATGGGTCTTATCCATCTATCCATGAATTCATATATAAATAATTCCTTAGAAGGTTAAGGGAAGGGGGGATCAATGATTAATGATGATATGAATAAAATTTCTTTTGTTACAACTCGTTGAGAATTTGTGTCTTGAGATGTTGTATTGATAAGTTATTGCATCAATGGAGTGTGAAATATGTTGATTCAATGTGTTCATTAAATAGATCTAGTTTCTGAACTTCTCCAAGGTATGCGTACCCATTGTCTTGGGCTCACCAATTAGGTCACGCATTGCTCACTTGTATTTTAATTTATAGGTTAATTATTTTTATTTCTGAAAAATTAAGTTGAAATTTCATTACAGATTTGTCGTGTGTTTGCATTCTGTAATTAGTTTCTATTCTGAAAATTGATTCGTAATAAATAAAAATCAAATCAATGCCCTCTCACTCAAGGCATCAATACACTATATTTTATTTAGTTCAAACTCTTTTTATATGCTTTCAATTTAGGAGTTTAATCCATACTACTATGTCTCTGAATTTTATGATTACTTCCCAATGATTTAATTTCTTGACACATTCCCACATGCAATTTTCATAAGAGTACTCTATTTTGTGTGTCTCTTTCACAACCAGCGCATTCTCTTAATTCAAATATCTTCATTCCTATTCTATTACCCATGCATCTACCATTGAATTTCCTTTTACTTGCTTTGCTTTATTGATCAAATTTCCCTTTCAAATATGCATTCCGGTCCATTCATTATGCCTTCCTTTCAGTTGTTTCAAAACATATTAGAACAATGATTTAGTATTTATTTGAACATTTGCATTCACACACACACACACACACACACACACACAGAGAGACATATATA
>LPNX010115627.1:275789-329250 GCA_001517045.1 Pseudotsuga menziesii
CCTCTCTCTGTAATGAGATTCTTCCTAAAGTGTCGGGATATTCCGTTGCTTGTTTCTATTGCATTGGAGTGTGTTTGTCCGCATTTAGATTAGGATATATTAGGATAGTTTAGGTTTTTTCCACACACAAATAGTGTTTGAACCTCATAATATTACCTCCCTGCATTGACAATTTACTGTCAGCATTATTAGTGCATATAATTTTACTAACATGTGGGATCCTTAATGAAGCCCTTATGGCCTATTAAATCCTTGGCCATACATATGGATTACGTGGTGGAAACCATACTACATGACAAAGAAAATACATGCAATTCTTTGGTAAGGTTTGACCATTGAAGTGGTAAATATTTTGTGTGACAATTAAAAGTCAAATTACAATTACAATTTTTAATTAAAAATTAAAATTCTTACAACTCTTACCTTTGAAAACAAGTTGGACAACATGAAACACACCCACTTTAATGTGTATATAAACACATCCAAAAACAAATAACGATGTAGGTAGAGAAGTGAACTCGATGGATATTGGTCTGCGGATTTTTTTTTTCTGCAGCAAAGGAGCAATTCATTTTACAGAGAAATTTCTGGGCAGCTTCACTAAAATTGGCATAACATTCTCATATGGAATCTGAATTACAAAATTCTTGGCTCATTGAAAATATTGTTACGAGGGATATTTGGTGACATGATATAGATATTATTTTGTTTTTTATATTGTTTCTTCATCTTGTGATCTTCGAAAAAGATATGGTTCATGCTTTTGGGTTTCTCTTGTGATGGCACATGTCTCTCATGGATAGATTTAATCTTTGACCTTAGTATTTGAGCCTGTATATTGGTATATATATTTGAAGTCATTATGGAGGATATGATGATGATGTTTCATACCTTTATGATATGATATGATACATTTTATGATGATAATGCATGTGATAATGGTGTGTGCTCTCACAATATGATGTACATGCATACCATAGTGTGTTGATTCTCTCTTATGCTCTATGATGTATACTTGATATTGATGATGCATACTGCTAGTTGATGATATGATACTACGATGATATGATAAGGTATGATGATTACTTGTACCCTATGATAATGTCACATACAATGGTGATGATGATGCACACTCTTCAATGTTGATGAACAATTTTGATGTCTAAAGAATGAAGAACAGAGATGAATGACCAACAATTCAGACTTGACATGGTTGATGAGCAGATGAACAAGTGTTGATGAACAATTTTGATTCCCATGGAATGAGGAACATAGAGGCATGACCAGAAATGCAGACTTGACATTGTTGATGAGCATATGAACAAGTAGTATTGGTGAACAATGGTGATGAGCAGGTGATTCAGGTGTTGATGAGCAAATTGAAAGAGAGGGATGAGCAGAGGTTGACCAACAAAGATTGATGTACGAAAGAACGTGAGAAGATATTGATGCAAGTAGAATCTTGCACTTGAGGATTGGACTCCTCAACCACTCTTAATTGGAGCTAAGAAAAATAGGTTGGGTCTTGTTAGAAGAGTTGGTTCTCTTTTCATCAGTTGGTGCTGATCGTAATCGAGAAGATTGTTGTCTTCCATGTATACTAAATAAAGATAAAAATTCCATATATTCTTATGTCTATTTTGATTTGATGTTGTTATTATGAATCATGATGAATTTGATTATGCAATTGATGAAATAATGATTGATATGATCTGATTGATTAAAATAAGGTAAAAAGTTTAAAATTGCTCTCACACTGATTCATCCCCCCTCTCAGTGTGGACATTTTTTCCATAAATTGGTATCAGAGCATGCATTCCTCACAATCCTTGCAAGCTTGAAGGATACCCAAAGACACAATGGAAGAAAAAGTAAAGTCATCAAGCAATGATGTCCATGTACTTGATGTTACAAACTATTTCGATTGGAGGAGAAATATGAAGGCATATTTGAATAAGTTTGGCATTTGGGAGATTGTGATCAATCCACTCGCTCCATCAAACAAGAAGCAAAAATTAGCTGCACAGAAGGAAGAAAAGAACAAAAATACTACAACCTTGAAGTTCCTCATGGATAGAATTCCTATCTCAATGAAGGAAAGTGTAGGGGAGCACACTTTAGCCAAATATCTATGGTTCAAGTTGTAAAGCGAGTATCAGAAGGAGATACCATAACCCAAAAAGATAGATCAGGAATCAGAAGACAATCCTCCATAAGAGATCAATTAAGAAGTATAAAATAAAGAAGAGGACTTCAGTAAAGGTATGGACTTTTATGATTGTAATGATAGCTTGTGTGATGAAATTGAGAAATTTCTTGTAGATGAAGATGAAGGTATATCAAAGGTTGCACATGAGATACATCTCATGTTGCTGAATATTGATCTCAGAGAAAACTGGGTCATGAACACCACAAATATAAACCATAGAAAATTCATGAAGTTGAGAAAGAAGATCTTGGAATCTTTGAATAAATATCAACATAAGACCATGACACTGAAGGTGTTGCTTGTAAATCTTAAACATAAGGACAAAGAGTTATGGGATCAGATGAAATACACGGATCCTGAAGTTGAACAACTAAATACTGAATTGATCAGTCAAAAGGAAGAACAAGAAGATCCTACTAAAGAGATTGAAGATAGTAGAGATGGTAATCATGATATGGAAGACTTAGCTGGAGGAATCCAAAAGGATAGAATACATATTGAATAATTAGTCGGAAGAAAAGGAGGAGACAATACAAAAGTTGGAAATGGAGGTAGTTGGTCTCAGGAAGAAAGGTGAGAAGAATGATGCTTTTTCCAAGTTCAAGGATAGTTCAATTTTTGCAGATAATATCTTGTATTGAAAAATATATCCATGTGACAAGACTAGTGTGGGTTACAAAAAGGAGAAAGAAAAATATTAAGATACCACTTGGTCTCCCAAAACTCCAGAAGCAGCTCCATCAATGTACAAATCTTCTCCCCATGCACCTACACATGACAACAAGAACTTTGGAATTTAAAATATGCATCAAAGAGTTAGACCTATTCCTCAAAGCAAGCTAAGAAAAGAAACAACTCCAATATGGAATCAAAGTCCCAGGTATGAAATAGGATTCATTGGTTATTGTTATTTTTGTTCTAAATTGGTCATAAAGATGTGGATTGTAGAATCTATGAAAGAAGAAGTGGTGGAAGGCCCAATCACTTAGTTAGATGTTGTAGATCTAATCAAGTTGCACATGTTTATAACACATGTCACACATTGATATGTTACACATGTAGTGGGTTTGGTCACAAATACCAAGAGTGTGCAAGTCAAAGAACTCAACCGAGGAAGAGTCCTTCCTACACATCAACAAGAATAACAAATGAACCTTCAAAGAAGACCAATGCAGGATGATTTCAAGATCAAAAGACATGGACACTCTTAGGAATGGAGACATGAAGTTGATAAAATAATTATTGGGATTTCCAATAGCTCAGTCAGGTACTGGATGTGCAACCATGTTGGTCACATTGCTGCATATTGTCGTACGATGAGGTGTTATAGTTTCATTGGCCTTGCGTACAAAGCTCAATATAGTTGGAGTAGATGGAAAAAACCCTTGAGAAGTATCCTATAAAACTCATTAAGGAAATCCAATACATATGAATGAACAAATGCTGAAAGGACAAATTCCAAGAAGAAAGTACAGTTGAAGAAGATTGAGAAGTTACAGATAGGAGAGGTTGATCAGAGCAGGGAGGATGAATTTCATATGGAAATCCAAGTGTAAGGTCTCTCAAATACCTTAACTAACCTTGAGTTCATGAGGCTGGAGGATGAACTCAATGGAGAAAGGATGGTTACTTTAGGAATACAGACATGTCCTAGGATCATGCATATTAAAAAGGGGAGAAGTGAGGAGTAAACATTAATTTCATATAAAGGTATGCGAACACCAATTTCCATTGATGCAAAGGGGGAGAGACAAAGAAAAAAGGGGATCATGAGTTGTTGTAATCAATTACAAAGGGGGATATTGTTGATGAAATTGTCAATAATTCCTACATGGATTTGTAGTGGCCCCACATGTTGTCATTGATTCCACCAAGTCTCACTTGGATTTCCTTGGACCCCTTATAGAGTGGTTTTGTGCCTTGATGCACCTTGTACCCAGTTGACAAGGTCCGTGCACCCACAAGGATGGATATTGGAGCCACCACCTTGTTGAAGATGCTAAAGACCCTGTTGATGGTGATGAAGACCCTAGATATGGTGTTGAATCCCATATGGATGATGGAGACGTCATAGATGGTTTGTTTAATCATTAATGACCCATTATGTGGTCATTAATTCTTTGATGGTGTCATGGTACCTCAGGAGAAGGCCTAGCAACCCCACAGGTGATACCATGATGGATCTTGACCCTTGGAAGTCTCGTGGTATGGTTGACATGGTTAAAGAATCCCATGAATACCCTTGGCATGTGAAATAAGCATCTTGTTTCATGAAGAATACTTGAAGGAGATCTTGGACCCACACTTGATGGTGTAATGATATTGCAATCCTTATTGTGTCATGGATCTCTTGTATGATGATGATGACCTTGTATGGTCCTTGAAAGGATATGGAACCCATGAAAATTTCCTTGGTATGATGAATAATCCCATGAAGACTTGGAACCCCTGATGAAGACCCCAATGCCCTTGTGAAGGTCATGGAGCCCACTACTTGCACTTGACATGGTTAGTTGGCATGATGATGTGGTCATGAGGTATTGAAGATGGTGCTGAGTACATAAGAAGACTTTGAACCCACATAGGATGAAATGATAGCACTTGGACACTTTATTTTAACACACTTGTTGATTGTGGGGTGAAGGTGGTGTTGAATGGGAGATCTACTGGCTTAAATGACACCCCTTATGAATATGGATGGTGACAAGGAACCTTGATGTTGTGATCCTTAATGAAGCCCTTATGGCTTGTTAAATACTTGGTAATACATATGGATTATGTGGTGGAAACCATATTATATGGAAAATAAAATACATGGAATTATTTGGTAAGGTTTGACCATTGAAGTGGTAAGAAGTTTGTGTGATAATTAAAAGTCAACTTAAAAATTCAAATTACAATTTTTAAAATTAAAAGTTAAAATTATTAGCACTCTTACCTTTGAATACAAGTTGGTCATCATGAAACAGGTCCACTTTAATGTGTATATAAACACATCCAAAAAAATCTAATGCTGCAGGTAGATAAGTGAACTTGATGGAGATTGGTCTAATGATTTTTTTGTAGCAACAGATGAGCAGTTCATTTTTACAGATATTTTTTTCGGCATCTTCACTAAAATTGGCATAACTTTATCATACAAAATCATATTACAAAATTATTGGCTCATTGAAAATCTTGTTACGAGGGCTATGTGGTGACATGATTTAAGATTATTTTGTTTTTTCTACTGTTTATTCATATTTTGATCTTCGAAAAAGGTATGGTTTATGATTTTCTATTTCTCTTGTGATGACACATGTCTCTGATGGATAGAGTTCATCTTTGATCTTAGTATGTGAGCCTCTATATTGGTATATATATTGGAAGTCATTATGGAGGATATGATGATGATGTTGCATAGATTTATGCTATGATGTGATACATTTTATGATGATAATGCATGTGATAATGATGCACACTCTATGAAGTTGATGCACTCCTATACAATATGATGTAGATGCATATCATTGTGTGATGATGTTCTCCTATGCACTAATGTATACTTGATGTTGATGATGCATACTAATGGTTGATGACATGATAATCCTATGATTATGAGGGATTATGATTCCTTGTACCCTATGATGATGTCACATACCATGTTGATGATGATGTAGAATCTTCAATGTTGATGAACAGTTTTGATTTCAAGAGAATGATGAACAGAGAGGCATGACTAGTAGTGCATACTTGACATGGTTGATGAACAATTTTGATGTCCAGGGAATGATGAACATAGAGGCATGACCAACAATGTAGACTTGACAAGGTTGACGAGAAGATGAACAAGTAGTATTGATGAGAAACAATCATGAGCAAATGAACAAGTGTTGATGAGAATATTGACAGAAAGGGATGATACGAGGTTGACCAACAAAGATCGATGTACAGAGGTACGTGGGCAGAGATTTATGCTAGTAAAATCTTGCACTTGATTATTGGACTCCTCAACCCTTCTAAGTTGGAGCTAAGAAAACCAGGTTGGGTATTGTTACAAGAGTTGGTGCACTTTTATTTAGTTGTTACTTATTGTAATCGAGGATATTGTTGTCTTCCATGTACAATAAATAAATATCAAAATTCCATATATTATTGTGTCTCTTTTTACGTGATGTTGTGCTTATGACTCTTGATGAATTCGATTCTGCAATTGAGGACATAATGAATTATATGACTTGATTGATTAAAAGAAGATAAAATATTTAAAATTTCTCACACACTGATTCATCCCCCCCTCCCCCCTCTCAGTGTGGCCATTGTTTCCAACAAGACATAGTCACATATGTGCTAGAATCAAATTCCTACATTGTATGAAAGAATCTCTTCAAGAATGCCACTTGTTGTGAAAATTCTACTACCACTTGATGATGTATGAATTAATTCCTTTGTGAAGGAGAGTATCTTTGAAGAATATAATGAAGTGGCTATGCAGTTGAGAAGATACCAGAGACGTAGACAAAGATGTGGGAAACTCGATTAACAACTCAATGATATCTCACCTCATGTGTTTATCTCTCATCCCATGTTTTCTTATGAATTTTATTTCCCTAATTATGTTCATTAAATGAATTAAGTGATGATATATGAGACTAACAAAAAAATCATAAAGTTAAATATTCCAATTAGAGTCAAGCCTTAAATCCAACCGGGTTCAGTTAAAATGGTCCTATAACTGATCCTTTTCTTAGGTGAGCCTAGAATTAGATCAGGTTGATATCAAGGTCACACTAGATAATATTACCACAACTTTGAGAAATTAAGAAAAAACTTAGAGAAATAAATCAAGAATCCTATGGTTTAAAGATGGGGACAAGAATGCATCATTCTTCCATAGAATGCCATAGTATTAAGGAAAAATGTTTGGGAAATCCAATCAGAAATGGGAGAAAAGAAAACCTAGTTTGAAGATATAAAAGAACAGGTTTTTCGTCACTTTTATGGACCCTACAATGAAGAAGAGGCCCCTCTAATGGAAAACATAAACATTATGTTCCAAGTTATCCGACAGAAAGTCTCTCAAGAAGACAATGAGGAGCCGCAACAAGACTATAGAAGAAGAGGAGATACTTAAAGAAATATGGAGCCTAGAACCCCATAAACCCCCATTCTTGGATGGATTATCTATTTTATTTTATAGAACCTAATAGAATATTATTCGACGATATTTTTTCCGATTGGTCAGGTGCATTGAAAAAAAAATAGGTGGAACTAACTCCACTTTTTTATCCCTTATTCCAAAAGAGAGTAATCCATCTAATTTCTCTAAGTTTAGGACTATATCTTTATGCGACGTTTCTTATAAAACAATAGAAAAATTTATTTATTTGAAAACCAAGGATGTTTTGTATAAGGGACGCATATAGTAGATAATATTTTAATGCACTACGAATCAATACATTCAGGCAAGAAAAGTAAAAAAAAGGATTTCATTATAAAAAAGGACATGTCAAATGCTTTCGATGGAGTTAGAAATACTTTTCTTCTCAAGTTTCTCCTAAAATTTGGATTCTCAAAGATATTTGTCAGTCTAACTAGTGCATGCATTAGTCACCCATGGATATCTCTGCTAGTAAATGGGAGGCCTGATGGATCTTTTTTTAAGTAAAAAATGGATCAAATAGGCTTGTTTATTGTCACCCTTTCTGTATAGTTTGATGGAATACTTTATTAGTAAACTTTTAGAGTAGGAAAGACAACCTGGAAATATACCAAGGATTTCCTTTGCAATTGAAGTTAAAGAATTGAATCATCTATAATTTGTATACGACACCCTTTTTATGGGAGGAGCATGGACAATGATTGATTCTCATTTCAAATCGATCATTTATATATTCACAAACTCCTCAAGAGGAAGTGTAGACAATTGGAAGAGATGTTTGCATGGTTGGAATATATTAGAATCCCTAATAAGAAGACTGACATAAATAATGGAGTTGTCCTATAAAATGAACTGATGCTCTTTTAATTATTTGGGAATGTCCATCCTCCTCGGCATGGAAAGAGGGATTGATTGGAATGCAATCCTTAACAATTTAAATAAGAAGATGAATTAATGGGGTGTTGGATGGCTTATTTTAGTAGGTTCAGATTCTTATAAAATCATTTCTCTCAGCGTTACCTCTCTACGAATGCTCCTCGATGCTAGATCCAATGGTTGTGGTCTCACAGATCAACTTTATGATAACAAAGTTTCTTTGGAAAGGAGGATTTGGCAATGGATCAGGAAAAAAAATTAATCATCATAGCTCCAGTTGAACATGGATGATTATAAATTAGATATTGTGTTTTAATGAACCAAGGAAATGAGATCCAAAATTATTTGGAGACTTAAATTATGGGAGGAATCATGGTGGAAAGAAACTATCTAGAAAAAATATTTGCATCCCCATAGATTAATATACCTTTAGCATTGAGAATCAGAAGGAGAAGGATTTCCAAGTTGGAAAAATTATGTGTAGTTTCTCTCTTGTTGATTTAGGGACCATGCACTTGGATACTTGGGAATGGATTTGTAACTAATACACGACACAATAGTATCATCAATTTCCCTTATCTCTTCAATCTTGATATTTAGGATCTTAAGGAATGGATAGGACAACAAGGAATAAATAAACTGAATGGGATCTTTGATTGGGATAATGCGGAAGGATGGAACATAGAAAACATATCGGAGTATCTAAATGAGCAATAAGATTTTTATCATAACAAACTTTCAGGTAAATCACTCATTCATAGGGACATGAAATATTTTAGAGGATGGTGAAAGAAATGAAACTATTATTTAGTCAAGATAAAATGATACACAATATGTTATAAGAAAAGAGTGCACTTCCCCGATTAACTACGTGGAGGGAGATTAAGAAAGGTGAGGTGATACCAAAAGTGAAATTCTTTGGATGGTTTGCAACTCACAAAAATATTTAACCTATAAACACTTAAGAGAAGGGGAATTTCAGGACCCCCAAGTTGTTTCCTTTGTCAAAATGCAGAATAATCTTAGAAGCACTTATTTAGGATTGCAACTTTTTAAAAACAATTTGGGATATGGAAATAGAACACATGGGTGTGAAAGTGGGAATACCAAAATATTGGAAAGGAATGTTCTTAAATTGGAATAAAAATTATCCACGGTACTTTAAAATAAACATTTGATCAAGAGAATGTGAATGTTCCTCCCGTACTATATCATCTAGAAAGTTTGGTTAGTGAGAAATGGGGAAATATTTAATGGCATTACAATTTCTCCAAGAGAAGTGGCAATAAAAGACTTGAATTTGTTGTGTGAGACAATTCACACCAATGGTTTGGTAGATCAAAATATAGACTATACTAAATAGAAATAAAGGAAGTGTATAAAATATTTTTTGCATCTTCCCCCAGATAGAATAAGAAAACCTCTTAATATACTTGAAGCTCATCCCATATGGAAAATAGGAATCCATCAAAGGGAGTTTGAAAGATGGATATCATGGAGGGAGAAACATGTCCTTTTATTTGATGGGGCTTCTAGAGGAAATCCAAGGGAGGAAAGTGTGTGTGTGTGGGGTCTTTATTAGCTCCATAGGAAAAAAATCATTACCTTTTCCTGGTGAATAGAGCGCACTAATAATAATCAAGAAGAGACCTTAGTTCTATAGAAAGGAATCCAAGAAGCTAAGGAAGCTAGAATCAATAACATCATGGTAATTAGGGATTCTTTAATCATCATCAAATATTTCAGGATGGACTGCACCAATACCGATGTTTAGTTAGGAAAGAGTATTAATAGGGTTCATATTATCACCAATTCCTTTCATAAGCTTTCATCATTCCATCTCTTGAGAGAGAACAATAATATGGAAAACATATTAGAAACAGATGGACATTTTCTAAATAAAGGGTGGATTAAAAAGAATGGGCTAAATCAATTATATAACCCAATCCCCTAATCATTTATCCTCTTAATTAAAATTATTTATGAAAAGCCACCATAACCATGGTTTTGGGAGGATGTGTGTCCTTACCCATGTTCCCTCTTGCTTGATCATCACGATTTTTTAGGCTCATTACGTACCCCTAGTTTTTCTTGCACATGGTAAATGTGGGATTTGTTCCATCGAGAATAAATATTTTATGGGAAATACTTCATTAACCTAGCAAGGGATGAGAGTTCATTACAATTCCTAGGAGAAAGTTGAGGTATATCTCCATTACCATCTTAGTGTTTTGTTTTGTGTCTTAGAAAATTTGGATATATAAATCATAAAGTGGAAAGAATATTCGATATTTGTAATCTGTTTAACTTTGTTGCAAGGGATTTTATATCTCATGAACAATTCCTTTTTTAGCTAATGCTTTGAGCATTTGATTTAATGCTTATTTATGGTGCACCAATGTGTTGGCGATTCATTCTTGTGTGGAGTGGTTCTTAGGAATATGAAATTTCATCCTTATGTACTAACCTGATTAGTTATGTAAGGAGAAACAAAGGCTCAACTCGGGATGTGGTATGCTAGTTTAGGTACTTTTCACCTTGGCTCGACTTTGATGCTTTTAGTGATTGTTCTTAGATATGGTCATTTTTCCTTCATTCTCTTTTGCTAGGATATGTAAGGAGCAGAATTATAGTTTCTTGTGTAATTTATTTTGTGTTTTTAAATCCCGTGAATGCAAGTTTTGGTGGGCATGGGCTCATTGCTTGGACATAAAAAATTATGTTGTGGTAAGCTTGTTTCCTTCTGAACTTGGCTCTTTAAGTTCAGTTGTGCATCTAACATTTAGATTAGTGCTTAAGTCCTTCGTTGGAGTGGAAGTTTCAATTTTCAAGGATTATCTTCTATTTTACCTATTTATGGGCTGATGGAAGCCAACTCTTTCCAAATTTGGAGTGTTCCCCCTGCTGGATGTACCAAATATGTATTGAAGTTTATTGATGATGGAAATGATTTCTATATGATGCATCCAACTGAAAGAATGGATTCGAGTGTCAATTTGATAATGTTGGAACCTAGAACTAAGTGTGATTTAGGAATTTTTTCATGAAGTCAACACTGATGCACCATGGTTCTAGTTTTCCAAAATGAGGAGGTTCATGATGTTAGGTATGAAATTCTTACAAATAGCCAAAAGAACAAGCCTTTCTCATTCCAAACACATTCTATCAAGAATATTTTCAGAGCTCAAAGAATTAAAATCCTAAAAATAGAAGCAGGATATGCAGAGAATGACTCAATCCACCCTTCAAGAATTATTCCATTAGCTGGTAATGGAAAATCAAAGAATAATCAATAGAAACAAAACAGTTTTAATTTTCCATCTAGCTTGAATGCTCTGTAAATGTATTTTAATTTTGGGAATCTTTTGGAAATTTTTTTCTAGTCATTTTAATATATGAGACTAACAACACATTCATAAGTTTTAATATTGCATTTGGATTCAACCATTAAATGTAATTGTGTTCAATTATAACAAACCTATCATTGATCTTTTTTTTAAATGAGCTTAGAGTCTGATCAGGTTGATATCAAGGTCACCCTAGGTCAAATCACTGCAACTTTGAGAAATGAAGAAAAAAATTAGAGAATTAAATCAATAAGTTTATGATTGAAATATGGAGATAATAACACATCATTATTCCACAGGAAAGATAATACTAGAGTATTAAGGAGCAATGTTATGGAAATCCAATAAAAACAAGAGAAAAGAAAACCAAGTTTGAGAATACAAAATAAGAGACTTTATAAGAGACTTTATTAGAGTCTGATCATGTTGATATCAAGCTCACCCTAGGTCAAATCACCACAACTTCGATAAATGAAGAAAAAAATTAAAGAATTAAATCAATAAGTATATGATTGAAATATGGAGATAATAACACATCATTATTCCACAGGAAAGATAATACTAGAGTGTTAAGGAACAATGTTATGGAAATCTAATAAAAACAGGAGAAAACAAAACCAAGTTTGAGAATACAAAATAAGAGACTTTTCATTACTTATAGAATCTTCAATGAAGAAGAGGCCCCTATAATAGAAAACAAAATCACTATGCTCCAATTTATCCTGTAGAAAATCTCCCAAGAAGTGTTGTACAGGACAATACACCCTTATAACCTAGGGTCCGGGGTTACCAACTTACTAAGACACTTGCAGACAATCAGCTTTTACAGAGAATCAAATAGGAATAGGAAGACAATTTGGCTTACCCGGTTTATGACGATTGATCAAATATCTGTCTTCTCCTGCTTCAATCTTCTCCAAAGCTTCTAGGGTTGCTTCTCTTCACCTGAAAAGAGCGAATTCTTCAAGCAATATTTCATACATATAGATATCAGAGGTTAGATGAAATGCATACCAATATCACAATTGAAATCATTCATTAACCAATATATATGATAAAAGCACAAGACAGAGATTGGAAGAAGAATTCTCTTTATTAACAAACAATGAATAGGTAAGAATACAACCCAGCTTCTGACACAAGGACTCCTCTGCAACCATGGACACTAAGTTCTGCTACTCCAATACTTTGAAGAAATATCACCAACATAACTTTGCTCTCCTAGTATTGATTGATTAGCCCCATTCCAAGGACTCTATTTATACATGGGGAAATAGAGAGGTTTCGAAGGTTAGGATGGTTGAGATAGTTGGGATAGTTATGGATTAAGGCCCAACTAATATCATCTAATCATGATTTATATTTTTTAATGTCGAACCAAGGTACATGCGAGTATGTATAGAAGCAAGGTGCATATGACATGCTTGTTGCTCGAAGGAAACTCACATTTTCAATGTACACATAGGTTGCACTGCAAATACTTGCATGTGAAACACAAGTTTCAATGAAAATACTTGTGTGACATGCGAGTTGCAATGCAAAAAGGAGTTTGTGCAACCCTAGACTCATAATAAAAAACATGTTAAGCTGGTATGGAGATTATGCGTCAATGTTCATGCACATCCATAGTGTTTTGGCCACTTCAATCCTATTTTGTCCTTTTATGTATCGACATAATGAATGTCAGCACTCGGACAAAGAAGTTCCATTTAGGTTGATAATATATGCCCCCCAATGTGTGACGTCAGAGGGAAGAAATAGCCAAAATACATTACAATCTATATCTTGGAGAACTCAAACGTCCAAGGCAACAGAGGAAGTACCTGAAAAAAATACATATCAATGTCATATACAAAATCATATATGAGGATGCCATGTTCAATACTATGGAACACTAGATCCTTTACAAATATTGGAAGAAGAATTATCTTTATTAACAAATAGTGAATAGGTAAGAATACAACCCAACTCCTGGCATAAGGATTCCTCTGCAACCACAGACACTGAGTTTTGCTGCTCCAAGACTCTGAAGGAATATCACCAGCATAACTTTGCTCTCCTAGAATTCATGATTAGCCCCATCCCAAGGCCTCTATTTATACATGAAGAAATAGAGAGGTTTTAAAGGTTAGGATGGTTGAGACAGTTGGGATAGTTATGGATTAAGGCCCAACTAATCTCATCTAATCATGATTTATATTTTTTAATGTCAAATCAAGGTACACATGAGTATGTATATAAGCAAGGTGTATATGACACTCTTGTTTCTCTAAGGAAACTTGCATGTTCAATGTACACATGGGTTTTAATGCAAATACTCATGTGTGACACATGAGTTGCAATGCAAAAAGGAGCGTGTGCAACCCTAGACTCAGAATAAAAATATGTCAAGCTGGTTTGGAGATTATGCATCAACGGTCATGCAAATCTATAGTGTTTTGGCCACTTCAATCCTATTTTGTCCTTTTATGTACTGACATAATGAATGCCAGCACTCATACAGAGAAGTACCATTTAGTTTGATAACAATAATTATGTAATACATCTTCTTAGGATCAAGGCACACTATGCCAAAAATTGTAAAAAATACATTGACTAGTTTATTATCAGACTTGATTCATATAACGCAATAGTTTTCATATTATTCCCAAATCAGGTTCCAAGGTAAAAAAAAAAATAGGATGATCTACAATATCCTAAATAGACTACCAACTTTGATACTTGCACATTTACATCACAACTGGGTATACACCCTTGCTAAAACCAAAGGAATAAAGGCATTGGAAATAGGATTTGTGTGGATCCCAAAGGCTTCTAGTGTAGGATGGAAGTGGATGGAATGAATATAAACCCCCACATAAAATTCATACACTGATATAACATATTAGACTTAGTTTGGGCAAATTTGAGATATAGAGGTAAAACTCGAAAAGTGGGACTGCCCAACTAGGATATTTCCAAGTGGATCCAAATGACCCTAGAGGATCATAAATTTTAGATATAGATATTGGGATGGATACATCAAGGTATCAAAAATTTGTAGAAACTCACAATAGTGAATTTGGAAACAAGGAAGATAGTTAACTGCAATAAAACTAGAAACTAGCTAGAATTTGCATTGCAATGAGCATAAGGTGAGAAAATCACTAGAGATAGAAGCTATATTGTGGAAACAGAAACATCATGATATTATTAAAATGAATAATAACACATGGAAATTGCATTTTTTTATAATTATCATCAATTACTCTTGAATATGCGTTAATCCTTGGACAAATACAAGGCAATACAATAATCACAAATACAACCATTACATTTACACACTGAAAGAGAATAATGCGCTTGAATGGAATTGGTTTGGATATGAAGTGACCTAAAATAAAAATTGAACACCTGCAATAAACTCAATGAAAATGGTTGAAATCCATTCTCCTCAAACTCTAGTTGAAGAATTAACTAGTACAATGTACAACAGGGGAACATCTCTCAATTGGTGACAAGGGGCACACCTACCAAGTCTTGGGAAGCTTCATAGATCTCTAATTCGAATACTTAAACTAAAAAAATATGTGAATGGTTGCACACCACCTTCTTTCATAACTCAATTGACTTCTTGAACAAGTTATACTTGGATAAGATGCATTGTACTTGAACCTCTAGCTCATCCATTGCACCCTCCTTAGCTAATTTGGAAATAATGCATCAATCCAAGATATTTCATATCAAATTATTCAACTATATTCTTCTTGCTTTTTGTGATCTGTTTATCATTTCTAGTCAGAAATAGATCATCCACATACAACAATAGTATGAAAGGTTCATCATCCATAATCTTCATGTAAAGGCTAGGATCAACTTTACTTTTGGTAAATCCCAAGCTTGTCAAGAAGCTATCTATTCTACCATACAAAGCTCTAGGTACTTACTTCAGTCCATACAGAGAATTTTTCAACTTACATACATGAGCCACTCTGTCTTCAACTTCAAATCCTTGTGGTTGTTCGATGTAAACCTCTTCCTCAATCATACCATTTAGGAAGGATATATTTACATCCATCTGGAGTAGATCCCACTTCATCATGGAAGCATGTGCCATGATGCTTCTGATAGAAGTGTACCTTGATACTGGAGAAAGTGTCTCTTCATAATCAATCCCCTCTTTTTGAGAGAATACTATAGCCACAAATCTTGCCTTGCATTTTTCAATGCTTGCTTCAACTGCATGTTTTATCTTGTAGATCCATTTCGAAGTTACCACACTCTTGTTTTTTGGTTTGGGTACTATATCCCAAACATCATTCTTCATTATTGATTAGTATTCTTCCATCGTTTCTTCCACCCACTCTTTCTTCTGTGTAGCTTCCTCGCAGCTGGTGGGTTCTTGATCTACAAGGTCATACATAAAAGCTACATAACTAGAAAATGGCTTTGATCTCTTACTTGTTATTGTGGAGCCTTTTGGAGCTCCATACATTTTTGCTTCTTGTATGATTTATATTACCCAAGAAGTTTTTCTCTTTCGAGATATATCCATAGTAGGGGGTTTGTGAGGTTATAGCATATCATGATCTTAATATGCTACTATTTCAGGAGAGGATTCAACTTCTTCTTTTATGGGAGGTACATCCTATTCATGTGCATCTTCAATATGACACCTTCTGGATTTCTTAAGAGTTTTCTCTTCATCAAATGTTACATCCCTACTAATATCTATATGATGGAATCCAGAAATGTATATCCTAAAGGATTTACAAACTTCACAGTATCCAACAAATATTCCCTTCTTTCCAGATGGATCTAGCTTGACTCTCTTCTCTTTCGGAATATGTACATATACTGGAAAACCAAATATCTTGATATGGCTCACTTTAGGTTTCTTTAGTGTATACATTTATTTAGGAGTCTTGAATGCAAGAGAACTATGAGATAGTCTATTATGCACATACATAGTTGTTCTTGCTGCTTCATCCCATATGTGCATGGGAATTAGGTCTTGGTCATGAATCATTGTTTTCACTACTTCCATAATGGTTCTATTATTTCTTTCCATGAAACCATTCTGTTGATAATTTTAGGGAGTAGTTAGTTCCCTATTCATTCCCTATTCCTTGCATAATGCTTCAAATTGTTTTGAAGTATATTCTCCACCATTATCTAATCTCAATGTCTTGATTCTTGTTGCTGAATGATTCTCTATCAAGGATTTTAATTCCTTGAATTTATCGAACACTTCACTCTTGCTCTTCAAGAATTATATCCATGTATTTCTTGAAAATTCATCAATAAATTTGACATAATATCCACATCCACTTAAATATGTGGAGCGAAAAGGACCACATACATCAGAATTAAATAGATTGTTTCTTATGTAAATATGGTGATTGTTTTAGATGTTGATGGAGAGATTTATATGATTCACCGATGGTGCAAGCCATCACACTTGTAACCTAGCTTCGGCTGCATGGGTAATCTATGCACCTAGAGGACAACTAGTCACGTCAGGAGGTGCTTGTTTAGGTACTCCAACTAATAATATGGTTGAATACATCACAATCATTGAGCTACTAATAGATTTCCCAGTAGATGAAATTTCATGTTTGGACATCAGACTTGACTCCTAGTTGGTAGTCTCTCATCTCAATGGACAATATTAGGTGATACATCTTACACTACCATGTCGGTTCCTACGTGTTAGATTAATTGAAAGATAATTACATCACATATAATCATAGTCCAAGGAATCAAAACACATTAACCGACTCATATGAAAATTATATCTTAGATTGGCATTTGTCACATACATAGTAAAAATATTCATATAAAAAACATAGAAAAACATGTAAATAAGTCGTCATATGTGTGTGTGTGTGTGAAATACGTCAATATAAATCGAGTCTTGGTCCAAAAATATCTAGTAATAAGTAAATCAAAATACAAAAAATGGGATCACAATCCCCCAAGATGCTAAAAAACTATGGAGACTCTGCAGTGCCTTCTGCAACAACCTCTCGATAGCATAGAAAGGTCCTAGACACCTTCCTAAGAAGGCATAACCATGAAGGAGGAAATCCCACTACATGCTCCTGCATATCAATGGGAATCCTCTCCATATTCAAAGTCAAAATATCATGAGTAAGATGAGACAACTTTCCCTCTACCATTCGGTCGAGCAGGTTCAACATCTACATCACACAGGAATGGCTTAGACTCATATATGTTTTGCATGTATATATACTTATTTACAAAAAAAAATTAAAAAAACAAAATAAAATATTTTAAAAGTAAAAAACATACCTCTCTCTCCCCATGCCTCTCCACGGGAAATAAGAGCTTAGGGTCACCATGGAAGTCCATTCCAACATAGGGAAACTGCTTAAAGGTACCTTTATGCTCCAACACACAAAGAACTCATCATCGTAGGCTCCTCAAAAATCACCTCCACCTTGGTGAATGAAAACATCTCCCCACCTCATGAGCCTAGGAACACGTGGATTTGTATGGGAGAGTACAACCCTTGGGATCAGTATAGGTAGCCATTCGAAGAAGAAGGAAACTGGGATGATGTGGTATCCAAAATTATTTTTCTTCCCTAACTTAAAATCTGTCAGTTGCTTCTTCATATTCATAACTAATCCGGAACACCAGTCAAACACTACATTCCTCATACATTCCACTCCAAGCTGCATATGATTATGAGTAACTAGGTGAAATGATGATACATATATCACTGGTGTGATGGTGGTCACTATCACCTTGAGTGGAAAACTAGCTATCTATCCAATAGAAACCTGTGTGCCATATGTATGGGATTTTTCCAAGCAATATGTGTTCACATAGTCCTGAACACTGAGTGTCCCCCCACCAAAACCAGAGCCACTCACACTCATCGGCATACCTCTACACGATAAAACTATAATAAAATATATATATTCCAAAGTGACGTCTAATGTTTCACCTTGGATATCAAACATGTCTTGGTCAGGATCCCAAAGTCACACTAGGGACTCTAATAATCTCACTTTTGCATGCATGTTTTCCATTCGGAAAAACTTCAACAAGCCACTTCAGTGAAGAGTGGATAATGTTAATGGATCTTTTAATTCCTCTCTATCAAGGTCCTCATGGTCCCTATCTATCCATTCAAGCACCATCTAGGGTTATTTTCAAAACAAAAATTAAATTCGCACAATACACAACTGTGCATCTAGACAGAAGCATACCATATGTGGTTTTCCTGTTGCACACCCACATATTTTTCTCGATTACACGAGTGTGCAATATGATACCTACAAATTTCACGTGGTTCCCTTTAAAACTCAAATACACACCTAAAATTGACAATAAATCTTGAAGAAATGGTATGAAATAAAGGAGGGGAGAAAGATGAATCACCTACAATTTTTGGAAGTCAATTTGGTCCATTAGTTTCACTATATGAAGCATCTGTAGTTAGAGGGTAAAACTTGCACTATGTAATGGAAAAATTCAAAATGAATTGTTTTTTAACCAATCTTACTGTTTATAGCAAAATTTTCAAATTTTGGACCCACTTTTCCATAGATTTTGGTTATTCATGAACATTTTTTACTAATAGTGCATCAATTTTGTCATTCTTTCAGGTCATGGACAAAATTTGAACATGTTGTCCAGGAATATAGGGTAGGATTTGGTCCTATTGCATATTTCATTTATACCTGATACTTTTTTGAACTGTAGGATTCACTTTTTATCCATGGACGACGATATATCACCTCGTTTTAACCCTTCAAACATCGTTGTTCTTCAATAGTAGGGTTTTTTCGGAGAATCCACAGTGGTCATTGCAAGTCGACTTTTTGATTTTGAATCAGGAACCATCATCAGAACAATGGTCCTAATGATGGTTCTTGATTCGGAATCGAAACGTTGACTTACAATGACCACTATGGATTCTCCGAAAAACCCTACTATTGATCTACCTCACCACAGAAACTTACGAACCAAATTTTTTGTTCTTCCATGGATTAGAACCGACCTAACATGGGATTCCCTAGTTAGAATATCTATTTCCATTTTGGCATAGATGTTGCCTTTTGCTAGGTGTTGGAAGCATTCATTGTCATGTTACATGCAAAAAATGAACTTCATGCTTGATCTATTGCGAATCATCTTTTATTATAAGGATTCCATCATATGTAGCTATCTTCAAGCCTCGGTATGACTCCTTAAATATGACTAGATCACCAAGTTACTTGTTCTTTCAGACTCCTTAAAGTAAATGAAAGATCATCTGCATCATTTTAAGTTTAACCCTTTTTCATACCATGTGGATTACTTACAAAAAGGAATACTCTAGTTCACTATGGATAGAAGAGTATTTCCAGGTATAGGTTTATCTCTTTTTTGAAACTGGAAGACTAAATTTATGGAACCTGTTTGAGATTACTTTTTCTTTTTTGTTCTATGGATTAATCGATGAAAATTATTTCGAGTGTTCTTTATGTCATTATCATTCTCGTTAAAAATTAGTATAAAGCATCTAGTTTATTTTTGGTTTCCCCATACTCGTAAATAAATGGAATATCCCAAGTGGTCTTTCCTTCCTTCATACTCATTAAACTAAGGCTATATGCTTGCTTTTGAAGGAATTCCATTTCAGTGATTTCTTACCCTTTTTTGTACCTTTCCGACTAAGTACGAAAAAGGTATACCTTAGTTTTTCAGAAGCTAAGAGAGTTCTCCTTTGGATTGTTTTACAATTTTTTGGACTCAGAAGACTAACTTTACGAAAAAGAACCCCCTTAGAGTCTTATTTGGAGTTTTCAAACTCTCAAATTATGAAAACACCAGCGAGAATATATTAATTAGGGATCATAAAACCCACGAATCAATGCTTCATCAAGAAATATTATGTCTCTTCTTCAATCTTGTTAAAAAATTAATAAGGTCTCGAGTTTACTTTCTTGGAATCACTAAAATTTAACACCAAAGGAAGGAAGGAAATACTCTCTTTATTGTAAGTTTGTTGGAAGAAAGTCCCTTGAACAAAGAACTATTTTGAGCCTCCTGATACTCATGTTTCAGTTTTCAACTTCCTAAAATTCGGCTACCACTTTCAGTTACTACTCAATTGTTTACTTTGTTATAGTAAATGGGGAATCTGTTGACACGTCCTACATTGCATATGAGTTTGGTTGTTTATATTGAAGTTTCAAGATTCCTTAATTCATCTCTATTTCATGCTCATTGTTCAAGGATCCATAAACCTATATTCATATACCTCATATCTTGGTCATGTTTATCCTTGAGTCTAGCCTAACTTCCCCTATCGAGTCTACTAGTATACTCATGTGACATGTTGAAGGATTCAATGCCTTCCCTCTTACACATGGATTCCTATAAACTCATGCTAATGATGAATAATTTGATTTTTGATAGTACCTTAGGAACCACTTTCCATATTATTGGTCTCCTTTGCATTAGTTATCGGTACAATTTTTTTTTTACATTCTGATGGATTCCTCCATGTTCGACTTCAACTACTATATTCACAGGGTAGGATTCATACTTGTTACTTTGGATTCAGACTGATACCTTGGGTGTACAACCTATGAAATCTAAGTTGTGCAAGATCATGTCATGATTTGTGACACTACACCAGTTATTGAAGATCTACTATTGTACTCATGTGCCTATGATCCACCTTGTAAACATGCATGGATTTATATACTGTATTATATGATGTATCTATATCTTGTAAAGGAGCTAGGGTTCCACATTATTGTACATGAAATCCTCAGTGATGATTTTGTAACAATGACCTCTATTTTTCACTTTCAGGTACTCATTTGAAGACTAGATTCCGAGTCCTCTAAGCTAGAATATTGCAATGTATTTTGGCCATCCTTACCCTCTGATATCACACATTAGGGGGAATCTATTATACCTCGAAATGGAACTTCTCCATCTAAGTAATGAGACTAAATGTGTTGCCACACAAAAGGACAATATGGATAGAAGTAACTCTAGATTTATAAGAGGTTTCAAATTTTAATACATTCCATTAACTCCAATTTCATCTACCTTTGCATATCAACTCACTTGGAATACACGAATTTCCTTATATAAATCCATGTACCATATGCAAGTCTCCCTCGAGAAATCCTTGTATGGATATTAAGTATTGAATATGCGAGTTTCCTCAAAGGAACTCGTGTATTATTTGCAAGTTGCTCCATTACAAGCCAAATATTTCATTAATAATTGTTTTTTTTTTACTAGAACGGATATGGATCTTTAGTATTAACCTTTGGCTAAGTGGTTGCCAGCAACCTTACACACAATATTTCTGATCCAGATGCACCAATTTATCTAGTGACAGAGGGCATATTCTTGCTAACAATTCCCTTTACAAAATATGGACTTTACTAAACAAAAACATACTAAACCATAATACTGCATACATGGTAAATAAACCCAGCCTTGGATTGAAAGCCAGATTGGTCCAAAGGATAGAAATTGGCTGCAAATGACAGTGGGGCTTCCTCAATAATTTGTCTTCACGTGATCCTTGAATAGGTCATCAACTTTCTTTTCCAGCTCTTCCAGTCGATTCCCCAGGCCTCCAATGAGATTAGCAATATCCTTCATGATAGTCAGGTTATCATCAAAGATTTCTTCTCGGTTTTCTTTCAGCTCATGGGTCAAATATTCCCAGCGAGTAGTTCCAGTCTTTTGCATTCTTGTTTGCTTAATCTACAAATGATTAAGAGCTTCCTTCACCTCATCCAGATCGTGCTGGATTAGAGTCAATCATGCCTTTTGTGATGAAGAAGAGCTGCCTCCATCTTAGCACTCCACGATCTCCTATCAAGCTTGGTCCTTTCGCAATGGGATCCTCTAAGAGAGATCGATCGCATCCTTCTCGGCCAACAAATTATTCAGTGAGCATAGTGCATACTTGAGCCTTATGATATAGGCTCGATTCAGCCATCTTCTCCATCCTCTATGTAGATACTCGTCGATTTTGTCAAAGGACTTGCATTGTGGTCTTATCTCCATGGAAGGCTGCGATTGGGGCCTGGTTCCCAAGATGACAGAACCGGAAATGGGAGTAGGAGCCATGTGATTTCCTGTAATCTTTGTCATATTTCTATCTAGAGTTTCTTTCTAAAATTTGTCTTTTCCTTGAGCTCGATCATTCTTTTTTTCTATCAGTCCTGCACGATTTCGAGATGGCTTCCTCGATATCGTTGATCAGGCTGTTGACCAGAGGCTTTCTTATGTCCCCATCTCCAGAGACGCTAAGGGATTGGATCTTGTTTCTCGTGACCATTGACGAGAAGAAATCCCTTGTTCAGGGAGGCACCTATGTTTGCTTCATCGTCTGCCATCTGATTAAGGTTTCTAAGGACATGATAGAACTTAATTTCATCAAAATCATTCAGCTGGTTTAATACCTTCTGATAGTAATTGGCCATATCCATATTTTTGGGGGCCTTTTTCATATTTAACGCTTGAATAATAATTTTGGAATCCCCTATGATGGCCAGATTCTTGATAGATGTCCTTCTGGCCTGCTCCATCCCTTGCCATAGGGCTAGAATTTCGGTTGTGTTGTTGGTGTTTTGACCCTACCCCCAGGAGTAGTTGAGAACAATATTCCCTGCGCTGTCAAGTAGGACCCCTCCACTTCCCGAGGGCCCTGGATTCCCTTTCGATGCCCCATCCACATGTAGAATGTGCTTTTCCAATGAGGATCTCCATTTTATAAACTCATGTTCTTCCATCCTTATTTCCCAATGGGAGAAGTGCTTGGAGATGTTCTTGGTTCTGGTTAAAAGGGAGGAGTCAAGATTGTAGAACCAACTATATTCTTCTTTGTCTGGAGTTACCTCATTGGTGAGATTAGAGTTTGAGGATACCAATTCTCCTAGCAGAGCTTTTACTTTGAGAGCAACATGATACGGCATCCCTGTAGTATCCCTGAAGATCCTCTTGTTACGTTCCAGCCATAGTTTCCAGCAAAGAATTTTTGGAACCCACATCTAGTACTGTTTTAGAAGCTTCAGCTTGGAGAAGGAGAAGGGGGCTAGCTCAGGCCATGAGGAAAATAGAGAGAATACTGAAGGAGGGGTAGCCAAGTTTAGTGGACCAAGCAAGAGATTCCAGAGATCCAAAGCGAAGGAGAAAGTGAGAAACAAGTGCTCATAGGTTTCCTACTGGCAGGCACACAGAGCGCATCGAGAAGGCCCATCCCATCCTCTTTTTTTAAGGTTGTCCTAGGTAAGGATGCTAGCATGAAGGATAGACCAGAAAAAGAGGTCAATTTTGGGAAGGGAGGGATGATTCTAGAGGTTTTTCCAAATAGTGGGGTCGGGAGCTACCCATGGGATATCCCGTAGCTTTGCATAGCCGGCAGCAGCTGAGTATAACCCAGTAGATGGACCCTAGCCTCTTTGGTCCTTCTTCTTGGTCTAAAGGGGAGTACACCCTTGAAGAGCATCCAAAAGGGAGTGAGCTTCAAATTCTAAGTTTTGTAGATAGTCTCCCAGATCCCACTTTTGCCAAGATTCATCATGGTTCCAGAAAGAAATATCCCAAAGGGTGGATTTGCTTTCGGAAAGAAGCCAACCTTTGATGTTATCCATCCCTTCTTGATGCTTTAGAGGGGCCTTACCTAACAAAGAGTCCTCCCAGTACTTGATTTTTTTCCCATTCCTTAGGATCCAAGTGAGATTGGAGGAGATCAGTTCCAGGGCTTTTAGGCAAAGGGAGAGGATGGGGGAGTGTTTTCTAGTCTGGAGGGGCCACTCTAGGTAGTGATCTTTGTGACCACAAAAGTATTTAGTTCGAAGGGATTTGGAGCTCCAAGTGGTTTTGTCGCTTATCATTTTCTAGATAATCTTGCCTCCCATGGCCAAATTTTGAGTGGCCATATCTCTAATTTGCAGCCCACCTTCCATCTTTGGGGCTTTAATCTTATCCCAGGTGATTAAGTGCATTTTCCTTCCTTCATTTCTTCCCCCTTCCCAGAGGAATTTTCTCAAGAGGCTATCCATGTCTTTCACAGTACCTTTCGGAGCTAGTAGGATAGACGCCTGATAAATAGGCAGGGAGTTAAGAACAAAGTTTATAAGAATTAGCTTCCCAGCTTTGTTTAGCCAGGTGGCTCCCCAAGCCATGATCCTGGCCTTAAGCTTGTCCATTAGCGGCATCCAGAGGCTATTTCTGGGGGTTGTTCTAACTAGCGGAATTCCAAGATATTTAATGGACTCCCACACGATGGTGCCTTCCATTTCCAGAGCTTTGGATATGTTAATTATATCTTTAGGAGGACAGTTCCAGCCATAAATTTTGCTTTTCCTCAGACTGATTTTGCTGCCAGAAATATCTATATAGGCGTCCAGCTCTTTCTTGAAGGATCTTGCAGTGGTGAGGTTGGCATGGCCCAAGAGGAGAGTTTCATCAGAAAATTGAGCGTGATTAGTTCTCTTAACTCTCAAAGATATTGAGAGACCAGTTAGAGAGCGCAACTGAAGGCATTTATCAAGCTAGAATCTTAGCACCGACGCTTGGATGGCATAGAGAAATGGGGACAGAGGACAACCCTGCCTGAGCCCCCTAGAGGCTTGGAAGAAATATTCCAGTCTCCCATTTACCAGAGGGGCTATCCATGGCCCCGAGATGCATGCTCTGATCCAGCAAACCAACTGAGAGTGGAACCCCAACTTGAGCATCACATCAAAAAGGAAATTTAGCCAAACTCTATCAAAAGCGTTAGTAAGGTCCAGTTTAACGATCATACCTTTCTCCTTTCTTTGGGAGCTTGTATGGATCGCCTCTTGCACAAGGATAATATTGTCCTGGATTTGTCTTCCCTGAATGAAGCCCCCCTGGTTCTCTGAAATGATCTTGGGGAGAATTTTTTTGATTCTATTGGCTATCACTTTGGTGATGATTTTGTACCCAGTATTGCAGAGCGATATGGGACGGAATCTGGAGAAGTTTTGGGCACCTTTCTCTTTGGGAATTAACGCTAGGAATGAGGAGTTGGTGCTCCCTCCAATTTTCCTGCAATTCTGGGATTTTCTAACCAGTTTGACCAGATATTTTTGAATGATGTCCCAGCAAGCATTGTAGAATCTGGCCGTGAACCCATTAGGCCCGGGGGCTTTGTCAAGATTCATTCCATGGAGAGCTTTTCTGATCTCCTTAGAGGTGATGGGGGCAGTCATCATTCTATTGTCTTCATCCTTGATTATTTTGGGAACCACATTGAGCGGGTAGTGCTCCGGTCTATTTAATACATCCATCTTTTCAGTGTACAGGTTTTTAAAGAACGCATGGGCAGCCTGTTTTATCTCATCAAAATTCTTAAAAATTTGCCCCTGAGATTGGATCTCTATGATTGTGTTGTGGTTCTTATGCAATTCGGCTTGTTTATGGAAGAAGGACATGTTATTATCTCTCGCTTGAAGCCAAATATTTCGAGATTTGACTCGCCAATATTCTTCCTCTCTTCTTAGTGCTATGTGGAGAGATTTTTGTAGCTCCAGCTCAGCGTTCATCTGCTCTGGGGTGACCGGGACAGTCTCGATTTGTATTTGGTGGTCTCCCAGAGCCCTTTGGGATTTTTTCCTTTCTAGAATTGGAGAGGGCAGGTTCTTTTCCCAATTTTTGAGATCGGTTTTGAGCCTTCTCAGTTTTTCTTCCCAAATGAAGAAGGGAGAGCCCAATACACGTTTTTGCTAGGACGCTGCAACCAGTTTGTAGAACCCCTCCATGGAGACCCATAGTGGGCTAAAACAAAACGGGATCGGGCCCAAATTTTCTCCAGGGGACAGAGTAAGTGAAATGGGCTTATGGTCCGAAGTGCCATTTTGGAGGATTTCATAGGTGGCGAAGAGACCAAGAGTCAGGAAGGAGGAATGGACTAGAAAGCAATCCAAACGAGCTGCAATATGCCCCGGTCCCACTCTTTGGTTGGTCCAAGTGAATTTACCTTTGCTAGGTTTGATGTCCTCCAGGTCCCAGTCCAGCATGATGTCTTCTACCCATTCTCTTGCCGGATCTCTTACCGGAGAGCCTCCTTTTTTTTTTCCCAGAGAGCAAGGGTTACATTCAGGTCTCTGGCGAGGAGAAGATTCTCGTGGAGGTTGGTAGAGAGAAAAGAATTCAGAGAGTCCCAACATTCTTTTTTTTCCCCATGGAGATCCAAGGCGTAGATGTTAACAAGGATTACCTTATGTCCCGAGAATTCATTAATAATTTTTAAAAATAAAAATATGATTAATCGAAGGTAATTTTGGCTTGGTTTGGAAACCTCCCCAACTTTGCTAATTATTCTAGCCTTGAAATCCTACCTCATAAACAACCATAAAAAGAGGGGAAGGGTATGAGGAATGAGGACCAACTTTAGAGGGAAAGTTATGTTAGAGAACATTCATTGATGAGAGGAGAAATACAACTCAGAGCAAGGTCTTGCAAATGATTCTGATGAAACATAGTATTTGCAACATTTCCAAAAAATATGTCCATAAAGAATATCATTTCCTTGCATCATTGTGTAATGAATGCTTCAATTTTTTTGAGTATTGTTCTAGATTGCACTTTCCTTTGAACTGCGATATTTTTTTATGTTCATTTCTCATGTGTTATAAAAACTAGAGATACTTTGAGGAAAGATTCTTTCTTTTTGTAGGTGTTGAATATTGGAAGCAGAAGAGCATTGGAGAGAAGAGGCCACTCTCGGATTGACCATCAGAATAAGGTGCACAATCCTCATCTCTTTCTCTTTAATAAATGCTTATAACTCTATTTAGGTGTCTGCAACCTTATAGTATGTTCCTGGCCATCTAAACCCCATCCATAGGATAGATTTACCTCACAACAGCTGTTCAAAAAAATATTTCAATCCACGATGGTCTATCCTATGCTCAAAGTTTCTTATCGATCAATAGTGCCTGCACATTTTCAGAGTGTGCACTATGTATCAAGATCCAAGTCATGGATATAATAATTATTCTCATATTATTTTAGTTTCATTGACTCATAACATACCACATGATGGTATTTCATAAGAACTTCTCAAATTCCTTGTGTACATCCATCTGTATGCACTACAAAATGTTTTTCTTGATTTTCAATTTTCAGAATTGGAGTACTTGTAAGAAGCTCCTTCAACATCTAGAAGCATTGTTCATATTTTTGTGTCCATTGAAATTTTATCCCCTTGTTTTTCAAATAAATTATGGGGTGTTCAACCATGGAGAATCCTTCAATGAACATTCTATAATAACCAACAAGGCCCTAAACGATCTCACAATTGTCACATTTTTTGGAGTTGTCCAATTCATAATGGCCTCAATTTTTTTTAGATCCACTGATATTCCTTCCTCTGAAATAATGTGACCCAAGTAATGAATTTGGTTTTGATAGAAGTCACATTTTCTTAGATTTTCATACAACTTATGTTCTTTTAGCACTTGCAAATCCATTCTCAAATGTTCTTCATGTTCTTCTTCACTCTTGGAATAATTAAGAATGCAATCTATAAAAGCAATAACAAACTTACCCAAATACTTGTTCAAAAACATTGTTCATGAGACACATGAATATAGTTGGTGCATTAGTGAGACCAAATGGCACCACCACAACTCATACTGTGCATACCTTGTTCTAAATATGTATTATGGATTTCTTCTTTCTGTATTCTACTTTGATGGTAACTAGACCTCAAATAAATATTTGAAATACCTTTTCCCCTCTCATTTGATCAAAGATGTCATCAATTTGAGGTAAAATGTACTTATTCTTCACTATAACACATTTCATATAATCAATACATAACCTAAGTGTTCCATATTTCTATTTAATAAATATTATGGGTATTCTCCATGGAGAATCACTTGGATGAATGCACTTCTTTTCCAACAACTCTTGCAATTGCATTTTCATCTCTAGCAATTCTAATGTACTCATTTAGTAAGGTTTCTTGGAAACTAGTGTAGATCATGGAACAAGATCAATTATGAAATGAATAACCCTCTCTGGAGGAAGTTCTAGCACTTCATTGGGAAACACATTCCTAAATTTTTGCAATACTCAATAGTCCTTGTTATGGAGAGAAACTTCCTATGGCTTGGGGTGTACCACAACAGACAACTTCGACACTAGAAATCAATATTTCCCAATATGCAATAGAAACCAAACACCTAACACTAAGGGATATCAAGTCGTACCTTGTTCCAGACGGTTGAAGTAGATCCCTATTGATCTTTCCAATTCATGCTTGTATTAGCAATTCGCTCTCAACCACAACAAACAAGACAAGAATGCTATATAATAGTGTGTTAGGCCTACTCTAGCATATATATTAAATGATGCATAGACAATTAAACACATCCATGGATTCAATATTCATATTCAATTGCACATAATTGGACAACAAAAGATATTTCTATTAATAAAATTAGATATTAAAATAGTGACAACCTCTATCAGCACGTCTACGAACCGGAGAAACCGAGTCCTGCACCCGGGCCTCCACCACCTCAATATTCCATCTCTCAATAGCAAGCTCACAAGAAAAGGAAATCTTGGGAAGAACACAAATTTCTCTAAAGGGACAAAGGGATGTAGACTCAAGTATATGCAAACTGTGTCAACAATGGACTATAGTTTACTTTCTCTTCCATTCCCCCTGTTCAATGTATCCAAGGGGTTCCTTATATAGCACTCCAAGAGGGTAATGGAGGGTTGAATCCGAGTGTTCTCAAGGAATTTGGAAGGCCAAGAGTCAAGTTATTCAGAATCCTATGAGGGAAACTCCAAAAACATTTGGACTTATGCACACATCCCGATGTACGTGGGTTTGAGGTCAAAAGTGGTGTGTACACATGAAAATGGGATTAAAAGTCACACACAGCAATAAACAGGGGTTTTTAAGGGATGAAATTGGATCATCAAAGGATAATATGAGTCCATGGGGTCTAAAGAGTCTGCAGAGGGACATGGAAGGCCATTAATATGTGATCAACCATGTGTGGTAAAATCAGCTATAACAGATGCCCCTTAATGTGTGAGGTCAGAAGGGTAACATGATGGCCAAAATACATTATAAAATCCATCCCATAAGTGGAGTAATGAATACCTAGGTGGATGAACAAGACACTCATCAGTACAATACAACAATAAATCTCTGCATATGACTGCATATACATGGATTAGTCCCAAATACATAAGAGTACAATGGTCATGAATAGGCATGATATACAAAATGTGACATGTGTGGTCATCACCACATACAATATACAATAGACCATAATATCCAAAGCGGATGAAGATGTAAAATGGATCAAAATCTCCATAATAGTTGAAGATGTCTAATATACACTAGAATCAAATCATGAGAGCTGAAATCTCATGAACACTGGCACGATTAAGTAGGTAGCATATATGGAATGCCACCAAGATGGAAGATATTCTACATGAAACGCTACGAGTACATGTACTACTATGTGAATAGATGTGTCAAGGTTGAACATAGTAGTCCATCGTCTGATTATTGGTCATTGATGTATACCGTTAACAGACGTGAGATCACCCACAGATAATGAAAATGGGAATCAAGGTACAGAGTGCAATCTAACAAGTGTGAATAGATGTGTTAAGGTCAAAAACTTGGAAGAATCCATCGATCATGGGAAATTGATGTATTCCCAAAACTGTCGATGGTGAAAGAACCTACCACTCATGACTGTAAGTCTTAAGGCACTCAAATAACTCTAGACTCCTATTCCAGAATAAATGATCTGATGTCGATGGAGTGGAATCTGCTAGAAGGAGGGAATTAAGGCATCCCCCATCAACCAATATGAGGTACTCAGCAACACTGTATAATGTGGAAGAACAAGATGTGCATGAACCAGTAATAGTACCAAGAATGACCGACATGCAAAGTCAATATAATTGAGGAATGGTCGACTCAAGATTCAACTTACTTCGAACAAGAGAATAAAGGCGAATGGTGACTGAAGGTAGGTAGCATGGAATCGATATGCAAACTGGGACATCTCTGTGACATAGGAAGCATCAACAAAGGTTCCATAGGGACTGGAAGCTTAGCCAGTCAGTGGAGATAAGCTCAGAGTAACGAGTACATCTCCTAAAGTCAAAATAATACCCAACCAATGGATGTGATATACAGTGCTCTGTTTGAAGGCGACATGAATCAACTGCTACCAAAGATAACATCTTTTCCTGTTCGGATTTTGTTTTTTTTATTATTATTATTTTTTTTGGACTTTTTTAGATATTTTGAAAAGCTTGAAAAAAGAATAAAAGTGCTTTATAGTACAAATATAGGAGGAGAAAAGTGTCAGGGAGCAACCAAATTAGTTCCAAGTAGTGGAATATGCCTATGATCAATGCAAGTATATATTTGTAGGATAAGGACACTCAAGGGAATATCTCCTCCCGGTAAAAGGGATGATCAAGCTACAAAATATATATAAAAAGGTTCTTCTTGGCTAGACATGAGACAAGCTCAAGCTATATGGCTACTAACTCAAAGTCAGGGAGCCGGCATAAATCTCAAGAAGGAAAGAAAAATTCATGAAAATGCAATTACAACTTGATATATACAAAGGAGTCCCAAGGGAAATGGGTAGCATAAAGGTCAAGAGGAGTATGAAGCTCTTGCTCAAAGACATGGCGGGACTAAAAGGGCTACCACAACCTAAAGGAGAAATGTCAACATGGGCATCAAATGCAATATGGGATCTAGCTAGGGTACCCATGTATGGGAAATATCTACCATTCACACAACGCCACTTCTAATAGTAGCAAGAAGGTTTCGTGACATCATGGAATGGGTTCATACCTAAGGTTAAGATGATATGGTCATAACGTCATGCAAAATGCAAATGGATGTGAAATCTTAACCTATATGCTAGTTTATACATGACACTGGTAATAGACACGAATGGGTCGAAGTCTCGGTCAAACCGCACTCAAAACGGGCTCGTACAACATCATATTAGTCAAAATGGTCCAAAATGGTCATAAACGGTAAAAAACTATAGGAAGTGGGTAAAAATTTCAAAATAAAAAATTTTCATACCATTTCAAAATTCACCCACCATAGTGCATTTGTGTCAAGAATTTCAAGAGTTGATTCCGGGAGCATCATCCGATGAAATCACTCTGCGCTTGGTCTAGGTAATTACCCAATCCCTTCTCTTTTTCTTTCATGCAAGGTTGGGAGTCAAGTCCTGACAAATGAAGTTCAGAACCCGGGGATGAAATCCATACTATTGGCATGAGGAAGGATCGTAGGTTTAGTGTCACTCCACCAGGCCTTAAGGCCATTAATGTTCTATGCAGTAGAGTGCATGTGACCCACAATATATGACTGGAGTACCTCATTGCTAAGCAACATGAAGAAACATTTAAGTGACTGCAAGAGGGGAAGGGTACAAAACTTTGGGTTTGGAAGTATACTGAGTGCATTCTTTTTTGAGAGGGTACCAGTGCTAAGCCCTATAGTTGACATTGATCCACACGGAGTTATGGATTCAGCTCAGCTACACTGGGCCAATTTCATGTGGATACGGGGAGGGGGAAGAGTGGACAACCCCTACCTAGCATACTTCTTCCTCTGGTGGTGGAGATAGATGATCGCCATGGACGACTACCCCTATGTAGGGATAGAATTCCATGGAGATCTATATATTCCCCTACCACAAGGATCAGCATATGGAGACATAGGTAATGAAACCCAACTCACTTTTGTTTTTTGAGCTATCAAATTTTTTATATTTTTTGATATATGAAATCAAAAGACATGTTTTGGTGTGACGACACATAATAAAACTATGTCATGTACATGCGAATGTGGGACCATGACCGCCAAAAGGATTTCCTCGTCATCGACGAAGGGGAAGAGGTGATGAGATTATGGGTGTGGATGAGGAGTGGACGCTCCAAAGAATTCACACAAACTTTGTTCGCTTGACACACAGGGTTCCCATGGTGCAAGTCGAGGACTTTCCTAAGGCTATGCAGAGCTAGGTGGCTGGAGTACCACAACCATGGGTTCAATTATTTTGCCGGCTAGATAGAGTCGTGGTCTGCTACCATGATCAACACCCTCCTCCACCTCAGGCTTATAGACCTAGGTGTATATTTTGTATGACCGTATGGTATATTTTGGTGGGTCGGAAGCCCCAATTTTGTATATGACACTTATGTATTATGACGTCACCTTTTTTGGACTTAATGAAAAAATATTTATGATGATCGATTATTTAATCTATTTACATGTGTAAAATGTGTTTGTGAAATGCTTATGGTCTGTGAAACAAATTCCAATCTAGTACATAGTTAGCATATGAATCAGCAACTTGATTAAAATTTCTTGTAATGTGGATGTATGTTATACTCTCAAATTGTTGTTCTAGAAATCTTACACGCATGAATCTTCGTAACAATGTCGGATCCCTAATATGATATAAGCCATTAAGTTGTGAAACCGCTAACTTTGAATCAAGATGTACCTCAAGAGAAATAACACCATGTGAAATGGAATCCCACAATAACTCAATCACGAAACTATATTCAACAACATTGTTTGACGAAGGCCGTAAACACACGCCTCTTGAAGACAACACTTGACCCATAGGAGTATAAATCACCCAAGTAGCCGAAGCTAAGTTTTGAGTGTAGCAGATAGCACCATCAGTGAATCCTATATAATCGAAAGACTCCATCGACATATTCCATAAAAAATAAAAGCTAATAAACAAACTCGAACACCATAAGAAGACCTAACTATGCAATGAAAAAATGTACAATAATATACAAAAATTCAGCCATGGCTGAAGATCATGCATAGTAATTTTTTAGATAGATCCCATTCCTAGGCTCTGCCAAGGCTGTCCCTTCATAATCCACCAACTCATAGGCACCTTTCTCTCAGACACACTTAACCACATAAGGATCATGCCACATCAGGTTGAACTTTCCTACCCCCAAGGGTTCCTTAACTTGATCCCACAAAAGGACAAATTCAAATTCACTAAAATTCCTAGGGTAGACACACTGATTGTACTGGAACTTAACGCAATGCTTGTTAACCTCAAGATCCACTAAATAATCTCGATGCTACTCATCAAGCTTCTCTAAGTGCAACATAAATTTTTCCAATATGGAAGTTTCTGGTAAAAGCTCCACAGCTAGCTTCAAAGAAGGGATTTCACATTCAAAAGGTAATACTGACTCAACCCCTTGCACAACTTGATATGGATAAAAATTGGTGGAATCTGTTAGCACTGGAATCAAACCAAAGGTTGTAGAAGGATCACTCCCAGGTAACAATAAAACCACTTTCGAAGAGAGAATTGGCCTTCTTCTCTTTCGAGAGGGATCTCTTGCCAAACGTTAACAATGCCAGATATATATACACAAGTGAAACTATAAATTGTTTGTGAAATTGGTTGAAACAAAACACAGCACCATTGGGCGACGGAGTCAAGATATACAACAAAAATAATCAGAACTTAAATGCAACCGATTTCAACACAGGGGAAAGATAGCCACTTGATCACATTCGATTTAGAATTGTCTGGTGGAAAGGAGGAACATGAACAGACCATAAACATAGAGCATTGTAAGAAATGAATTATGCATTAACTTTAGAAGAAACTTTGGTGGATACCTGAAACAATAGACAGAGCATAGAAAGTATGAATTCCGAGCTGTTATACCCTAAGTCTCAAATATGAAAGAAAACAAAATGGAAAGGCAAACTGGAATAACATTCACATAAGAAAGGGAATAACATACTGTAAGTGCGAATGACACATGAATCCCTGTATGAAAGACACTGATATCGGCTCTGCAATTATATTAAAATTATCTTGAAAAGAAAACACAACAAAATTACAATGGTTTCAACCCCTTCTCCATATTCAGGACGTATATTTATAGTATTTGGATTTCTCAAAACGACATTCGGGAATCAAAATTTGTTACAACAAAAGGACATCTTCTAACAACCTCTTAGGTGGCATAGTGGATGGGACTTGTATGAAATGGCCAGACAACAAAATGTGGAACTAATTTTCTACATTTTGATAAGAAATTGACTTGTTCATTCTTACTATTGTCGAGCTACTTGCATCTGATCTGGCTTCTTATTTTTGCCTTAATGGCCAGAGTTTCCAAGAGTTGTCCCAACTCTCCATCTCTTAGCTTTGTTGTGTCGACTGCAGTAGTCGATCCAAGTTGGCTAATGTGAACCATTGTCGACTCTGATTCTTTGTGGTGTTCCTTCTTCTTTTTGTCTTTTTTTATCTTATGTTTATGCTACTTTGTCTGTTGTTGTTCCTGTGCATATGTAAGTGGTGGATTCTCCTGTGGTTGGTTTTCTGGTTGTTAATCTTCAACGGTCGATGCAACTTCTAGTTGACTTTCTTGGGTGAGATATGTAGCTGGATGTGTATCTAGAGGATTTGGTACAGATGGTTCAAGGTTTGTTAAAGGTTCTATATTTTGAAGTGGTGGTGGAGATGGTGAATGGTCGGGTGTAATTGGTGTAGTATGGATATTGTTAGTTGATGTTGGGTCCTCGATTTCTGGTGGTGAATCATCTGGGTCATCAGAGAATAGGTTGTCGATCACCCAGTTGATATATTCTAGGTTATATTCCTCCACATCTCTTGCTGGCTCATTGGCTAATGGAGGGTGTGGCATGTCAAAAGGGATAAAGGATGAAGTGGGACTTGTGACAAGTTGAGATGTCTTGTCGGGGTTCCTCAAGAATGTAGATTTGATAATTCCCATAGATCTTGGTTTCTGGGGTATTTGTCTAGTTTGTTGAGGGAAGATCTACCTTGATTCACTAACTTCAATCAGTGGACATTTGGTGGTAATCCTCTAGGAAGAGGTGAGTAGTTTAGGTAATTTTTCAATATATGCCTGGAAATCACCATCCTGGTCAAACAGTTCTTTCAATGTCTCCGGAAAAGCATTCTTACAAATGTCGACTCGGCTTATGGTGGGTATCTATGGATTGTCTTCCTATGTAATCTGGGTTGGAGATGGGGGTGGAGGTGTAGAAACAAAATAAACAATGTTTTCACCCGTTGAAGTGGTTGTGCTTTTTACCTTTTTTGGTTGACCTTGCTTTGCTCCTGCTTCAACGAATTGTCTAAATTATGTTTCGACGGACACTTTGTTTGCTGTTGCATCTTCTATGATATCAAAAGAAGTCACCAGTAGTTCTTCCTCATCTTCTGACTTTGAAATGATAAGCTTGTGCTTCCCTTTCCCCTGTTCCTGAAGTTCCTTCCTATTCCTCGAGGCTGCTACTTCCTTCATTATTTTCCTTAGGTTTTCTTTTGTCATAGTGTATTCCGAATCATCTGATTCGATGTCATCTTCCAGTTCTTATTTTCTCCTCTATTGGTTGGCTGGATTGATACTTTTCTCAGTTGGTTTGGTTACCTGCTGCTCAGTTGGTGTATTTCCCCTTTGGGTTGGTGGTCATACAATTATTATTTGTAGTCTGTTGGTGTCCTTTGCTGGTATATCGTCTGACATGAAGGTATTGATATGTAATTGGAGTTCGTATTCCTCCTCTTTTTCTTGGTCTGTCAATGGTTCTTCAATTTTTTGATTTATTTCTTTGGCTTCTGTTGGTATTGATAACTTTGTATCGAATTGTCAAGCTAGCTCATGGAAGATCGCTTCGACTGTTGGGTAATAGTCAAGAGGTTTTGGTGTTGCTTTTTCTCACTGCATGTACCAGACTACTGTGTTGTTTAGCTTGAGTTGAATATGAGCTATTTTTGAAGATCTTCTTCAGATGTTTTGAGGCACTCTCCATCTAGTTGTCTGGATTTTTAGGTTTTGGAACCAGTTTTCCAGCATTACTTTACCATTTGCTAATTCTTTCAGTGTTCCATTATGTGAAAATGGATTGAGCCTCCACATGTGGTACTTGTGTGGTTCCTGGAACTGCTTGTCCCCAATTGGGCACAAGTGGTACATTGCTATCCATAGAATTAGAGATGGGAACCTTATAATCCTAGCCAACTCCTGGCATTTTTCACAGATACTTTTGAGCATGTCGAAAACATGTTGATCCCAACAGTAGATTTTTCCTGTAGTTGCTATTATGTTGACTGCTTCTAGAATGTCCATCTTTAGATCACTCCCTCGACCTATAGGGGTGAGTCCTGTTGCTATAATTTTGGCTACTATTTGTGGCATTTGGGCTTGTATTTGACTAATCATTAGCCCTTTCGAATTCTTTCCTTTTGGTGTTTCAGTTAGTGGTTCTACCAGTCCTTCTTTTATACTAATAGGGACGGGGTCGCCTTGATTTGATAGATCGACAAGTTTGTATATTACTTCTCCAGAAATTTCTGCTGGTCAATCAAAGTAAAATTTACCATTGTGATACTAACTAATGATAAATTTTACTGTTGTTTCTTTCGTTCCTCCAAATCTTGCCATGAACGGTGCATTCATGTAGCTCATGATGGTGTTGTAGCTGATCTTCTCTGCTTCTAGTGTTATTTTCTTATCGTGGTAAGCCCATTCTTTGATTTCTTCCCAGGTTTTGGACCATGAGGTTTCTTATACCTTGGCATTCTTGATATTTCTTAACCTTCTCATCAATGGGGTTTTGACAGATTGTAGTTCTTTTTTTTTGTAGGTGTGGCTCTGGTTTGCTTTGGGGCCATCTCGTTGATCTCTTGGTCGACTTTTCTTACAGGTTCTTGTCTCTCAAATTTATGACTACTGAATTGTTCTATCTCTTCAAAATACGGTAAATGATCTTTTTCTGGACCAATATTTATAGGTGGAGTGGGTTACATTTTTGTTGATGGATGTATTAATGATGGAAGTGATGGTCCAACATGGTCTCTGGAGTTTGTGTTAATGGAGATTTGATTTTGGCACTCCTTTTGACCATAGTCATGAAGGCATGATTTGACCTTCGGGGTCATTGGTCGATGTCAATCATGCTAGAAGTTGATGGCAATATGTCGATGGGTTTGGTGTCGGTTGTCAAAGTGTTGGCTATTATATCTTTGAAAGTTTCTTGTCATCCTGGATTATGGGTGTTGGTTTTGTTTTAGGATTTTTTTAGATTTTATAGTTTTTTCTGATATTTATGGTCATTATGTTTATGTCTCTTTTTTTTTCGTTTTTAGAACTTGGATTAATTTTTGTATCATTTTAGTTGGGCACCATTAACAAGCTTCCAAAATATTATGCCTTGTAATGTCCTTAGTCAGACTGATCCATTGGCATGAACCTCTTCGACAACGTAAGGTCCCATCCATTCTGTATGCAACTTTTTGGGTTTTTTTTTTTACTTGACTATTGTATAGTAAGGTGAGGTCCCCTACCGACATATTTTCGTTCTTGATATTGTGATCATGCCAATCCTTCTGCTGCTATTTTTGGATTTCTTAATGTTGCAAAGCGAGCAGTCGGTGTTCTTCTAGCTTGCTTAATTGCATCAGTCAGTCCTTCCTGCCTTCTTTGACATCGACATGTAAAATATCTGCTATGATAGGTGTTTGATGTCGAAAATGTAGTGTAACAACTACTTCTTGGCCATAGACTAGTTAGAATGGTGTTTGGTCAGTCAAACTCTTGTATGTTGTTCTGTAAGACCATAGTACCGTAGGTATATTTTCGTCTCAATCATCTTTGTCGGTGTTGCAGATTTGTGTTAGGCCCCTTGTTAATTTTTTGTTGAATGCCTCGATTGCTCCATTCGACTGAGGGTTGTTATACCTAAATCCTGTCACCATCATGTGATGGGATCCTTAAATTCCATTTTTGCCCTTAATCCCAACACTTGGAGTGGAAACTTGCTCTGTTTGTCAATTCTACTTGAAAAAACATAGTACTGCGCTTACCCTGTGGCTAATGAGCGGTACCTTGCTCAACACCTCCTGTATCCTATTATAGAGAAGCAGTGCCACCGCTTATGGTCTTTGGTCTTAAAGTGGTTCTCAACTAAACTACTTTGTCATAAGGGAACAAAAGTGGTACCCTGGGTAAAATGGGAAAAAGAGAGGTTTCTCGAGGCTTCTAGATCATGAGCCTTGTGTCCTCCCTTATCCCTATCATTATGGGTCAGTTGAGTTTGAGATCCCTCATGGTAGGATCTTGGATCCACCTCACCCATAATTCTCTCAAATATCCCTATCCATTGAGCCTTATAAATACAAGCTCATATCCATAGTTGAGGAGGAGAACTATAGAGGTATTGTTATGTTGTTGGATTGACTACCTAGTCCAAATAATTGGACAACATAAAGAGAAAAGTTGGAGCTTATGGGGATGAAGTGTTTGTCTTGGGGAGGATCTTGTCGACACTAAGGCAACGATTGTAAGCTTCTCCATACATTCTTAATGCAAAGTTGATTTCCATCCCACATTACTGTTGTTTTGATTTCACACGTATATGTTGTCAGATTCCTTAGTCACTAGCATGGATATGTAGATGATTTTATGGTAACTTTGATGTGCTTGTACATTTGATATGTTTGCAAGTACACAGGTTCATAATCGAAGCAGTATTCAAGGTGTCTACAGCATTTAGGGAAGGTCTTCATCCTTTGTCGTTCACTCATTTGTTCTGGATCTAAACCATTCAGACCAGAGGAACAACTTCTGTTCACAGAAGGTGCAATATTCCTTATAACAAATCTAGTGACTCCACTAAGGAATAGTTAAAATCTCAATTTGATCTGATCTTCCTCAGTCCTTCAACTCTTGTCCGAATCCAGGCTCCATATCCAACTCTCTTCAGTCAGATCTTCCATCTGACTTAGTGAATTTTTGTTTGAAACCTTCAGATCTGTTCAGATATGAACTATTTCGACTTTATATGCTCTTTTTTACTGTCAATTCATCAAATTTTTCCTTGATCTAATCAATCTCTAACTTGATCTTTCGTTCTCCTTATGTTTTGTATCTATTCATGGAACCACACATGTGTTGTTGGAAATAAGAGGTGCCACTGTATGAACTCTGTTAGCCATAAGTGGTGCCACTGCTTGAGTCCCATTATCCAGAAGCGATGCTCATCCAGAACCGCTCTGTCAATAGCCCTCCAGCGCGGTGCTAGGTAGGCCTTGTTCCAGAACTAGTTTTTTGTTAGTTTTTGCAAAAAATTGAGTTTGTTTGCTTTCATCCCTGCACTGTTAGGCTTGTGTGTTAGAATCTGAATGCTCATGGTTGGAAATTCTGTGGTAAAAGATTGGTTTGATTGAAGAATTCAAAAGCTATATTAGGCTTGTTTATTCATTTTCTTCCATGCTTATTGGTTGTGATTGTGAAAGGAATTTTTTTTGAAAGCTTAGGTTTCAGTTAGCTCTCTTTTTATTTCTTTTATAAAGATTGAAAGAAAAACCATTTGATTAGCATCTTGATTTCATTTGTTTTTCCATAGAGAAATTCTTTTTGCTTTTAAAAAAGATTTATTATTATTATTGAGATTAGGTCATTATCATTATTGAGCATAAGGCATTGGATCTCTGATTAGCCTCACAAGATTTCAGGTTATCAGTGTTCTTTTATCTCTCTTGCATAGTACTATCTCACCAAAAGAAAAAACAATGTAGTTTTAAGTTAGATCTATCTATGTTTTAAGAAAAATTGAAAAAATAGAATGCATATGCATGTAGAGTGCTTGTTGTTTTTATTTTAGGAAAAGAGACTCTTACCCTTTTGATTACTTTCAAAAAGAAAAATGAGTTTGGAATGTGTTGCTTGTCTTTGATTTTGATCTGTTCAAAGTAGTTGTTTGGGAATTTTTGGTTTTTAAAACGAAAAGAAAATACTCTCTTTCCCTCCTGTAGGTAGGCATACCATGAACAATAAAGTGAAATATTTGCACCTACATTCTGCATGGTTTTACTTTTTCTGTCAAAATTCCATGCATTCACCTAATCGTCCACTTTAAAATTAACAGTAGTTATAGGATAAAATTTACATAGCAATTTGAGTGATAGGCTAGAGACGTGTTCAGGCGTCGTTAAGTGTAGGAGTTGTCATTACTCATCCACATTACATCACGAGACTCGTGCGGTTATTACATGAACTGTCGGTATATCGAACAGCCTTTCACATACCCTTGAGGTATATAGAAAGGTACTTCACGTACTCGATTGTATATAGGAAGGTCCCTTGTGAATGGTTATGCATTAGACAACACTACTACTGATTTGAGCTCCCATTTACCTTGAGTATATCAGGAGACCCCACTAGGATACCTTATCTATCTGAGAAAATCCCTTTGTTCGTCTTGCTTGGATTCATACACCGAAAAAAAACATTCGGGCAGATTACTATGCACGTACCCTTGAGGTATATCACGAGTGGCACCTTCTTGACAATCTTGGTGAGAGACTTGACCATCTGAACTCCTCCTGTCATTTAAGTTTGTGTGTTTGGCCTATAGCTTGATTAGAGAAATTTTTGGTGTGTTTTCTAGTTTTGAGACCCTAGGTTAGATAGGAACTATACAAACTGGCTGAGCTAAGATAGTCCAGAAGAGTATGGGGCTTGCCACCTAATTTTATTCTTGTTTCAGGAGAAAATCCTATGGAACCTATCAACCAAAGAGCTGCTACCAACTTCCAAGCGAGAGAAAATGTGGTTGCAAAAAGATGAGATCCATATCCTTCGCACTTGCATCCCTTGGTCCAATAAAATTATCGGGGTAATACTTCGTTCCATTCTCCCATAGAAGCTCATGTTGATGATACTACCCATCCAGATTATGGTCCCAATGATCCATTTTGGGATACCTCTATAGGAAAAACCATTGCCTCATTTGACACCCATTCAAAATTTTCTAAAGAAGTTTCACCAAATGAAGAAGAACGTAGACAATACCAGGAAGCTATTTTCTGTGCACAAGAAATTGAGAAGAAAATAGACAACATATTGGGCACCAACCACCTCGTTCCACAGTTGTTCCTGTGGAATATCGTTCACTTGCCAATTCTATGAGACCCATTGAACTGATTCTAGATCGCACTGTGACTCCACATAATCCAGGTCAAACTACCAACCCCACCACCTCCCATATTATGTATGTTCCGAATCCTCCTGGGGCTCAACATTCAATTCCTATTTCATCAATACCTTCTAGTGCCGAGGGGAAAACTATGGCACGACCTACGTTATCTGTCACTGGAATTGTACCTAGTCATGGATAGACCTCTAGTATAGAACAATCTACAGTTTATGTCCCTCCTACCCACACAAATGTGGTTAACCCACCATCTAGTTTAGGTCATTCCTTGGGGGCACAACCTGTAACCAATCAAACCTATTGCAAGTATGGTTACACAGCAAATCAAGTACTTGTAGGAAACATTAATTATGAACCCAATCCTACAGGAATGCCTTATGCTGGAATTCCATATCCTAGTAAGACTTTCACGCCATGGGGGAAACCTAACTATTTCTACATGCCAGCTATGGGGGGATACCTATACATACTGTGAGGCTGCTGGGGGGCCTAGTGGTCTTGGTGGGAAACAGCTTTCCTCCTAATGGTCCCGGAGGGTCTAGTGGCCCTCCTCCTAGTGGTTCCGGAGGCTCTGGAGTTCTACCTCCCAAGGGTCCTGGAGGGTCTGGTGGTCCTCCTCTTGATGGTCCCAATGGTCTTGGTGGTCCTCCTCCCAAAGGCCCTGGTGGTCCTAATGGTCCTGATCCCATAAATCAACCCCCTGCAGGTGGATCTTCCAGTGGTTCTTTATCACAACTTCCTGTCTATAAGTCTACGTATGGTCCTACTGGTACTTATATGCCATATCAATATTACTAGTATGTGTAACCTAATCATTAGTTACCTTTCCTAGCAACCTTGGACTTGCCTAATTTGTCCAAGTTGATTAATGATCCCATTCAACATAACCCCTTATGGCCTCCCATTACGGTAAAGTTACCATCAGACATTTCAAAATTCAATGGGAAGCAGGGAGATGATCCAAAAAACCATGTCATGACATTCCATTTGTGGTGTTCTTCAAACTCCCATATGGATGATTCAGTTCATTTAATACTCTTTCAGTGAACTTTGACCGATACAGCCGCGAAATGGTACATTGAACTTCCGTAACATTTGTTTGTGGATTTTGGCTCGTTGGAAACTGTGTTTCTTACGCACTTTCAGCTTCCTATCCATTATGAAATGGGAACTGATCTCTTAACTTCTCTACGATAGAACACTTCCACCCACATATCCAATCATATCCATGAGTGGAGAAGGCAGAGATGACTTATTAAGGCTCCTATCCCAGATTAGCTGTTAGCTGATTGGTTTACCAAGTCTTTGTTGCCTCCAATTTCTCGAGATGTGGCTATGGGCGGTGCCGTCACTGAAGAGAAAGCCATTAGTTGATCCCAATACCTTGATTTGATCTATTCCCAGTCCGGAACTTTGTATGACTTGATCCCCCAAGCTCCTCGCCCAAGCATTGATCCTACAAAGCCACCAACAGAAACCCCTATTGATGGGATTATTGGTTCAATCCAGTCCCCATCAGCAGCAAAACCAGACAAGCAACCCCAGACTTCTACCCCTACTCCTTCAACTCCCAAGGTTTCCACCGAGGTCAATTCCATTCAGAGTATTCAAATTTCTGACAACAATAAAAAGAAAGGTAAAGCTAAATACAAAAAACATGGAAAACAACAAGAGAATCCAAAACCAATGACCAACGACAACGATAAGGGGAAAAGAAAAGAAAAATATCCATGTCTGCTATACGAAGGTGACCATTTCACAAAAGAGTGTCCTCGTCAAAACGAAATCACCCAATTTTTGAAAACTAATCCTGCATCCGCTGTTCTCATGGATCCTTTTCCCTCTCATAGACCACATGTCTAATCAGGGAAACTCTAGTTCTTCAGAGGAAATTCGCATGATGTCCTTAGATACTATTAGTTTTCAAACTCGAATTTAGAGTTATGACAAACTCGCAGACAAGAAATAAGACAATTCTTCTTCAGAAAAAGCTCCCTCTACTAGTTCTCTCCAATCCTTGTCTACTGTTCCCCTAACCATCGAGAAGCCTACGCTCAACATGGTTTTGCGTCCACCCAAGAGTACTCTTAGGAAGGCTGTTTTTAACCCTAATTTCTGAGCTACTTAATTTTATAATGTAGTTGAAGACCTCGCTCAAGCACCATGTGCAATGTATACCTTGGAAGTAGTCCAAAGTTGTCCTACACAATGCAAAAACTTGTTAACTACGTTAGGATATTTAGACCCAGACAATACTAATTCTATTCATTTCAATGCCAAGAACTATAAGTCTAGACTACCTCAAAAACTTGATTTCCAAATCATAATGAAAGTAGTCAGAAAGAAGCTCTCTAGAACTGTCTTAGATGAAGGAGCTTCAACTTTGGTTTTCTCCCTATCTTGTTGGAAATATATTGGCTCTCCTAAGCTTGTAACATCACCTACGATTCTGAAATCCTTTGATGGATGCGGTTTCCAGCCCCATGGTCTCATGCCAGCCCTTTCATTTGAGCTTGGGGGAAAATATGTTTCTATTCAAGTGGAAGTAGTATACGCCCCGTTAGATTACAACCTCCTTCTAGGAAGAAATTGGTTTTACGCCATGACTGTTGTCGCTTTGACGATATTCTGAACTGTCCAATACCCACATCTAGGGAGAATTGTCACCATTGACTAGCTCGATTTCTATACACCAGATGTTACTACCTCCATGGATAATAACATCCCTATGTTAGGCCAGTCTCCTCCTCCTTACCAGTCGATTGGGGTAGGCATATTGAAGGATTAGTCCCTTATGGGGATTTTTTTGTCCACTCCTCCTAACATAGATACAGTGACAGTAAATATGATTTCATCATTTTATTATGATCCCAAGGGAAAATAAATTGTTGAGTCCACCTCATTGAGTCCACATGAATAAATGCAAAACATTATTCAAACCTTTTCTGATGACCACACTGATGAACTTCATCGGATGAACTTCATCTGATGGCTTCGGACCCTTACCACATGCCCCACAGGTTAGAACCCTATGTTCCTATTCTAGATTATCTCTCCGAGAATTTTCCCTTCGATGAGTCCATTATGGAGATCATGATTATGAATGAGCCTATTGTTAGAATAATCAACCCATAGTTAGCTACCTTAGAAATTAATTAATCCATTTTTGTCTTATTTGCCTAGTTTCCATATTCCACTCTATGCAAGTTGTCCTCCACATTTCCTAGATGGTCAAACTTGCTAAAATTGAGTCATGGAGTGCTTGGGAAACCTCTTGGAATCAATTCTACTTTATTCCTGAACCTCCCTAGCACATATATGATTTTTCTACTTTATTGCTACTTTTACTGAGTTTTAAGGCAATTGGGAAAGTATGACTAGGTGAAGTTGACTTGTTTTTTTCCCTCATCCTCCTCCTCTCTTTTCTACTAATAAAAGCATGTGTGAGTTGTACTTCCATCACCTATTAGGTTTCCAATTTATTTTTCCAATTCATTATCTCCTAGGAAGATTTGGAAACTGCTTTATGCACCTATGGGGGATTTGACTAGATTTAGTAAGCTTGCTTTTGACTAATTCGAATGGAATCCCAATGCATTCAAATATATCATGTAATTATGTATTTTGGAATCCTATGAATTCACAAGTTTGGATATTGTACACTTATTCAATACAGATTAGTGTTCTGCTCCATATTCAGTCTCCTTTGTCTGTAATTTGCATGTGTAATTGGCAATTTTTGTGAGTGTAATTGTTCTAACACCTGGGTTCAATTTCCACATGGTATCAGAGCCTTTGTATATTGATTTCTCTCCTTTGATTTTATTATTGCAGGTTCGACATCATTGACTGGGAGCATTCTGCTGACTGAAGGGACAGTTTCTGAGCTATGGATCAATCTCATAAGATCATCTTGACTCCATTTAATTTATTTGAATGGAAAGTAGAGATGGAGATACTGTCAAGAGTGAAAGGCCTCTACAGAGTGACTATGGCAATAGAAGCAGATCCTAATGTAGCTACAGAGAAAATTAAATGGCACAACAGGAGGGATGAGGCCTATGGTCTCCTATGTCTAAGCATATCCAGAGACCTCCTTTTCCATCTTGATGGATTAACATCACCAAATGAAGTATGGGAGAAGCTTTTTGAGCTTTTTGGTAAAACAGATGAGATGAGAGGACATCAAATTGAGAATTAATTGATCTCCTAGAGTCCCAGTAGCTTTGAATCCCCGCAACTCTACTGTTCCAAGTTTAAATCCCTTGTTTTGCAGCTAAAATAGTGTGGAATTGAAAATAAGGAGGAGAAACTGGTTTTGGCCATACTCTCAAATATTGGCCCTAACTATTCAGTGTTTGTTTCGAACTTCCATGCCACCAAGTTGATAGATGCCTAAACTTGCAGAGTTCATGGAATCTCTCACACAAGAAAAAGATAAACTGGTGATGATGGGCACCATCAAACCTTCCAAATACCAAACTCTGGTTGCTGGAGATTCAAGGGTTGATTCAAAAGGCAAGAAGAAATCTAAGAAGCCACCTAAGCAAAAGAGAGACAAGAACAAGTCTCCAGTGGAGCCCCGAGGTTCCAAGAAGAACCCCCAGAAGAAGAAGAACAAAGGAGAAATGAGCAAGTGCGCATACTACAGTAAGGGAAATCATCCTAAAAGCTCCTGCATGAAGAAGCAAATTGACATGCTGACCCAACTCCCGGAGAAGAATGGAATCTCCCTTCCTGATAGCTCAAAGAAGATGGAAGGAGGATCAAATTCAGAAGATAGAGAGAGAGTTCATGCATTGGTTGCTGGCACATCAAGCTCACCTAGTTTCATCATTGATTCTGGAGCTTCAAGACATATGGTTTTGACCAAGGAGGAATTCACCTCACTTGACATGTCGAAAGGTCCACCAATAGTACTGGGAGATGACTCTCTCACTAAAAGTTTGGGCAAAGGGAGGATTGTTCTTGACCATGGTAAGTTCAGCAATGTATTGTATGTTTCATGTCTTGCCTCTAACCTCTTGTCAGTGTATCAGGTGACCCACATAGGGTCTCCAAAGAAGGTCATATTCTCCCCTGATGAAGTTGATATCACAGAGATCTCAAGTGGTAAAGTCAGTGCAAAAGGAGTTGCAAATCACACTTCGAAGGTATACATGTTCTCACATTTCCTACCCTACTCAAACCCCTCTGCTCTTCTAATTCATGCTAATGAGGCAAGAAAGCTTTGGCATGAAATATTTTTCCATCTTAACTATAAGTATCTTTCTAATCTTAGTGAAAAAGAAATGGTCATAGGGTTACCAAAGATTAAGCTTTCCAAAGGAGTCTGTCAAGGTTGCATCTTAGGAAAACACCTAGAGCATAAATTTGAGAAAGCTAGTCATGAGAGAACCTCTGCATCTCTTGAGTTGATCCACAGTGATGTTGCTGGCCCATTTTCTCATATGTCAATGAGTCAAGACAAATATGCATTGACATTCATAAATGAATTTTCCAGGTACTACTGGGTTTACTTCCTGAAGCATAAGTCTAAAGTTTTTGGCCTCTTCAAAGTCTTTAAGGCTTTGGTTGAAAACCAGTCTGGGAGGAAACTCAAGATCCTCAGATATGACAATGGTGCTGATTATGTCAAGTTTGATTTCATTCAATATTGTGCAGATGTAGGTATTCAGATGCAGCATTCTATCCCTTACACACCACAGAAAAATGGTGTTGCTGAGAGGAAGCACAGATCACTTAAAGAGATGGCAACCTACATGATGGAGGCTAAGACTTTGCCACCAAAGTTTTGGGCCGAAGGTATAAAATGTGCAGCCTATATCCAGAATAGGGTGCCTCATAAACAACTTTATGGTATGACTCCTTTTGAATCATGGAGCAGGGATGATTTTAGGGGCGAATTATAGCCCATTGGTGAATTTTAAGGGATGCCCAAAAAAAGATGGGTGAATTTTTAATATTAAAATGTTTTTTTTTTAATTTAATACATTAGACCATATTTTATTTTATATATAATTTCCTTTGAATAAATATCCCGCGCGATTAACCTTTGAAAATTCATAAAACATAATTTCACCAAGCCGTTGATGGGAAAATCGTGACATTCGCCCCGATTTCTTCCGTAATGGAGGTGAAATCGCCAAAAATTTACAGTTTTGGAGGATAAATGAAGACGATTCACCCAAATTTATGGTATATAGGTAAAAAATTTGGTATTTCACCCCCACAGGCCCGATCCTTCCTTCACACATGAGGATAGGGTCGAACTACACGATCAGAGGAGGTCAGGCTGCTTCATGGATTTTTAAGCTGAGGAGAGACCTGGATACTATTATCCAGGAGTGTGACACCTCTTTAAGTATTATATTCTTGTATGGATGGCTTATATATGCTTCTAGGCCTCCTTGTTTTTAGAGTACCCATGGGCTTGTAGATTGCTGAGTCATCACGGTGAGGTTTCTTAAATCCTTACTTCAGGATCATATCAGAGAGCTCGAAACCCAGTTGAAGAGTCGAACCGATACAAAGAAGCACAGAGATCTATCTTCTAGAGACACAGAATCAGACCTCTCATCCGTGATGGATTTTTGGGTAAATTTGTTTTAGTTCATCCCTGATTTGCAGGCCCTGGATGTTCATGCATTGGGTATGGAGCAGCACAAGATTTGGGTCTGCTTCAGGTGAAAATGGATGGCACAGGTCTACTACATCGATTTCCTTCAAGATTTTTCATTACAGGGTCAGCCAGGAGATTGGGTTCATTGATTCCGACAAGCTGGAGGGGAAAGCCTTGGATTTCAGGCCTAAGCTTATTATCTATGGAGGCAGTGCTTATCTCAGGGACTGGGATTATGCTAGGTTCCACGTTGTTCATCCATTCTTTGGCTCTTTTTTTTATACAGATCTATCACATGTTCTATCTTTTCTTGATATTAAAAACAAATACTTATTAGCTTAAAGGGCACTAGTTCTGAGAGTGGATGATATTGGTCACACCAAGAAAAAAGATGGTCTCTTAATAGTTAATACAAATGCATATAGTTATGAATCATTTGAAATTGTTTACTTCATTTTAACTCCATCCATGTTCTAAATATGTTGAGTCCTCTCTTTTGTTTGCAGCTATTGAGTTCATGCTATTTTCTATTTCAGGGTGATCTTCACAGGCATGGTTGTAGTCATACTAGACATATTGGCTTTATCCTCACCTGGTGACAGAGCAGAATCTCATAGAGAAGGTCCTCAAAATAGAAGTGCAGGTAGTGGTTATGAAGGAGTGTGTGGGCCTAAATCTATTTGTGTACGAGATCTCTTGTATCGTCTGGAATTTATTGCCAATTCTGTGCAGGTATTATAGGTTTCGTTATCCCTTACTGTACTAGATTTGTGATTCTGCATGTAAATCATAAATTTCTCTAGTGGTTTGTTTCAAAGAGTTCTCAATGTTTTTTTATCATCATGTGTAGCTTCATGACAAGAAAAGAGGTGTTGATTTTAGAGGAGTAAAGAAGGATGGTGAGGAGGATAATGCACCCCATTTTACGGTAATATTTGTCCTCAATTTCTAATCTGATTTGTCAGCATCTTGGGGGAATATTTGGTGAGCTAAAGCATCTGGTTACCCCTTTATTCCTGTAATTTATGAAGCTGTCTTTAGCGTGAAACAGTTGTAATATAATCCTCAGATCCTATGGCCTTGACTTTGTTGCATTTGTTTTTCAATAGTAGAAACCCGAATGACATATCTAGTTGGATGCAAATGTAGGGCCTATGGCAGTTTTCATTTTCCCATGTTTACTTATTACATCCCTACTACTGCTTGTTATTAATGCTTCTGATTGTCAGCGTTCTATGTATATAATTTCTATTTCTCCTTTCAACACATGTGGACCTCCTATGCTCATTTTGTATATCTATTGGCTATTGCCTTCAGTTTCTAATAGTAGTTGGTGTCCCTGGTGATCTATTTCTTCTTTAGGCAATGCTGGTTTCTGTGGCTTCTATCGAAGACCATGGATGTTTTCATTTTAAAGAGCTTAGTCCTGCTTCAAAGCGTAATTTTGAGTACGATCAATCTGTAGAAAATTGTGCCATGAAAATGTTGAATTAATTAGTCTCATTTTTTTTTTCAGACAATGCAGTTTATGAAGTTATTCACAATAATGAAATCCAAGGAATCAAGTTTCCATTTCACCTTGTTCAATGTTGGGAGTTTTTTCCCCTCTTGAATGGAGTGGATTTCAACCCTACTTCTTTTCTGTGCAGATTCTGTACCTACATACCTTAAACAAAGCCAATTCTTTCCTCGTTTTCTTTCATATCTATCTATCTATCTATATCACACAAAATAATTCCAATATCTTAAGCTGCGAGCACTATTGTCTGCGACCTTATAAGTTATTCCAGTAGCATCCCTTTCACATTTTAGAAGGATCATTTCTATTTCTACGTTGTCACTTTCCTTTGGTTATTATAAGTTTTGTTATGAGAGTAGCAATAGTGTTTCAGTGAAGCAACAACCCTTTGTAAAATAACAAATTTGAGAGGAGATAAATATTTGCTTGTAAAGAAGCTAGCACTTAACATATATGTCATGGAATTTTTTTAGTGCATCATGGTTAGGAGCAAAATTTTATTTGATAGGAAGCTTTTAAAATTATCCATCAGTTGTACATTGACTTCAGGAAAGGTGACACATTTGTTGTCTTAAACAGTGCATCTATATCTTGCTAATTGCCCTTATTGCCGTTTAAAGTAGTGATGGACCAATAGAAACAATAGAAATCATAGTCTTTATTGCTTGAGTAAAAGAAAGGAAACTGTGAAGAAGAATTGTGAGTCAAAAACCATGGAGGAAAGAGGAGGAATATAGGAATCTGCTAGGTCATGACCACAGATGGCACAAGTGAAAAATTTAATAGTATATTAAATGTTGCTAGCATAGGAAAAGGACCATAATGACTATGTCCATTTAAAAACATGGAAGAAATAGGAGGAATATATGAATCTATTAGGTTATGATTCTGTTGCTGCCGCAACCTTTTCCCCGACTTCAGTTTTTCACTTAAATTCTGGGACCCCTCCTTATCTTGATTTACTTGAATCTAAGGTTGAAATTTTGGCGTCTTTGAGTATCTTTGCTTTAAAGTTGAGTGTCCGTCTTGTTGGCTGGTTGCGTTCAGTTCAATGTGAGTCGCGAGATCGGTTTTAGCATTTTTAAGAGTGTGAAGGTTTACCTTAGCGAAATTTTGGTTTTTGGCCTCATTTGAGCCTTAGCGCTGTTAATTCTTCCCTTTGGATCGGGCCTCTTTTGGAAGAAGTGGAGTCTTATATCACTCACCGTTGCGGCTCTTAGACCAAAGTCTCCATCCGATCCACTTCTCTCCGATGCCCGATTCGGGTTGTGAATCGCTTGCCCCAGAGTTCCGGTTCACCTGACGTTGCGGCTGGGGAGATAAAGTCGGGCCCCGACGTGAGTTTCACCCGACACCCAAACTCCGCCTTATTTAGCCTCCGTCGCCTTTTTTGTAGCCTGCGTTCCGTCCGCCGTTGCGGGTGGCAGATTAGTCTGTCGTCTGATCCACTCCTCTCCGCCGCCCGATCACCTACGACGCCCGTGTTTCCGCTCCCCCTCTTCTGGCGCTCCTCCACCGTTGCGGCTCCTGGAGCCTTCTCCCATCCGGTGTAAGAACCTTGTCTCATCCGATCTAAGAACTGACCGACTGCCGATTTACCTTTTTGTTGCCGTTCCGAGCCTCCGCAGTTCCTCACCCGGATGAACTAGGCTAGCTCGTTGTGAATATATCATTATAATTTTAAAATTATGTATGCCTAATGTCTGAATTCAATGGATAATGCAACAAGTTTGTATGTAGAGATCATCTCATGAATCACTGAAGCAAAGCATCGCGCCGGAAAGGACAACGTGAACGAATGACCGAGGTGCCGATGGGACATTTTCTTTTTAGCGGTTACTGTCAGAAAATAAACGCCTGTGGAAATAATGGAGAAGGTGAAACGACTAGGAAAGAAACTGAATTGTCAAGGGCATTGAAAAGACGCGTTGAGGGAACCCAGAGGACATCAGTTGTAGTTTAAATAATGGGAAGCTCGATGAGAGGAGGGCCTTTTTCCCTTAGAAAATTTTGTAATTGTTGACTTGTAAGAGGAACTATTTCGTTTTGCGAAGTGAACTGCAATTTTGTCTACTGGAAAGAGTAAAGAAGTGAAATGTACCAATGCTATTCAATGAATAATGCTGAAGAAGAACTATTTCGTGTTCAGCTGTATTTCATGCGCTGTAAGGATATTTGATGTTTCGAACCTAAGTTCTTGTTAATTATTCTGCAGTCTTTTCTGGGATGCATTTGCACTATGAGTAATAATTGTTGTTATAGAATGATCGGCTAACTGGTTATTTGAATATTTGTAGTTTTCATGTGCTGTGGGAAAAGTATCAGCTATCTGTGATTTTTCTTACCATATGAGATTTTGTATTGCTCAGTTAAGATGATAGCCTCGCTCCCTAGGGATAGTTTAGATAGTTAGTTATTTCTGTTCGTATCTGGTTTGTTTGCTTGTGAGCATAAGACGAGAGGTAAGAACCTGCGCATCACTTTGTGACCGCCCCCTGCATTTAAACCAGCCTGCATTTAATTAGGCACGTGTATATCATTCCTTTAAGTCAAAATACAAAAACTCGGTGGGCCGGGCCGCAACCGGTAAAGCCTTTGTTTGTTACTTTGACCTACGGTAGCCGGACCGCAAACCGGACGGATTCCCTATACCAAACAGTCAGCGGGCTAGTTGGGAACGCTGATTGGGGAGAATCCCTTACTGTTGCCGCCTGCGAGTTTCCAGGCCTCAACAGTTTTGGCGCTAGAAGGAGGGCCGCCAGTGCATGGCTGGTCGAGGAAACCCATTTTCCCGAGAATATTCCGCTGGTTACAGTTCTGGTAGTAGTGTACCACGCAATTCAATTCCGAAAGAAGAAGAAAGAGAATATATGTACCCTGTCCGCAACGAGATTGTTAACGATCTGAGAAGACATACCAGGGCATACTTAAAGAATATTGGAGGATTTCCTGTCATTCCCGAATTGCCTAGAAGAGAATACAAGAGGAAAGAACGTCCTCTAAGAGAAGACTCGGTGTTGGTTGGAGACTGGCAAGAACTGGTAGAGACTGCCTTACAAGAAGTAGAGCTACCTTTGAATCAAGAAGGCCCTGAGACTCCTTACACTTCTGCTATTCACACCCCAGTTGGTTCACCTCCGCACTCTCCACCTCGACTAATGGCAGCAGCTAACGCAAACCAGCCACCTAATCCTCCAAATCCCCCACCTGCATGGAAAGCCAGATCACCTCTAAATCTGACCGCGCCTTTCACGACCTACCTCAAGCCTTCGAAAGTTATTGCCTAAGTTTGATCCCAATGAGAAGATATTGGTAGACGACCACTTGCAGAGTTTTTATTTGGCTATAGAAGGATTACGGGCAGGGGAGCATGAAGATGTGGTTTGTAGACTCTTCCCACACACCCTTAAAGGAGCCGCTGCCTCTTGGTATTTCGGTTTGCCTGCCAATTCCATTCCAGATTGGAACACCTTCGAAAGAATGTTTAGAAGTAAGTATGCAATCCAAAAGACGCATGCTACCCTGATGAAGGACTTTGTGCTTTAAAAAAAGAAAAGAAAGAAAAAGTGAACAGTTTTACGCAAAGGTTTACAGCCTATCTTAAAAACTTCTCTGATGCAGATAAACCTTCAAAAAAGGTCCTAATCGAGTATTATACATCAGCTCTAGGTCCTGACCTGGCCATGTTCGCAA